>JASEVX010000009.1:21123671-21418671 GCA_031761405.1 Serripes groenlandicus | reverse complement strand
TAATAAGTCCTTTGCATTGAAAAGAAACAAATCGTCACAATCAATATCTAAAGAAGAAAAGGATTATGTTTTAATTGCTATTTAACCCTTTCCTATCATACAGCAAAGCTGTTGCCGACAACTTTGAAAATATTTTGGAAAAAATATGGAAAATCTCTACAAATAAAAGTAAGATTATTAAAAAAAGTTGAAAATATTGTGTCAAAAAGATAAATTGTTCATCACGAGCAATTTCTCTGTTTGCCGAAATGTGTTCAAGAGTTGTCTGCTGACGAGTCGTCAAAAAGCGTCTGTGTTGGGGAAATGGTTAAGAATAGTATGTATCACAAGTTGCATACCTATGAATAGATTTTCTGAAAATACTTAATGTTTACTCTTCAAGTGACGAAATGTTAACAAAAAGCTTCTCTTTATATCGTAAACCAAAGGGTTATGATATAAGATGTAGCAATTTCAGCGGGAAAGGGTTAAAATGTATCAATCAGGGGAGAGTAATCCTGATAAACAATATCTGAAACATGCATGTATTTAATATTATCCAATAATGTGCATGATATAGGGTTTATATTGTAGTTCAGCCTGCTACACATGCAAAGGAGTCAGCTGTGAATATGCTATTAGCCAAGATTTGGCATTTTACTAAAACAGTGTGCATATCTTAAGGCACTGATATTGCTTCTATAATCAACTAAATACACATTTATTGGCAAACTCCAGAAATTCCCATTTTTATTTAATTTTTCAAACATTTTACCCCAAATTTCACATTTCGCACAATATGATGTTACTTTACTTTACTAGTCATGTTATACTGTCACATGATATCTATCAAATACTGTAATTCCGTGGTTCTATTGCAACATTTGAAACAATAATTGGCAAATTCCAGAAATTCACATTTGTATTCAATTGTTTTATCATTTTACCCCTAGAAATCACATTTCGCATTAATTGATGTTACTCTACTTTAGGTATGTTTTATTGTATTAATATGGAACATTACGTTTTCGTAGAATTATTTTAAGAATATATTCAGTGAATTTACGTATACTTGGCCAATGGCAATAATAACTTTTTAAATATTTCTTGCGTATTTCATAATATTTTGGGCACACTAATCAGAAATGATATTCTGATTCAATGACGTTCTTGTTGCAATGTGTGCATATTCTCTCTGGTCTAGGAATGTTCAAATATCTGCCTGATTCAATTTCTAGATTGTGACATGATAAACGTTACTTTGTTAGTGATATTCGGTATTTGTTTACGTTTATACATGACAGATATGTTTCAATGTTAAAATCATGTTTAACTTGAATTATTAATGTTTGCATACCAGTTTTATTGGTATATGTCAAGGATACGTTGCTTAATGGTTCTGAAGTCAATAGTTTGTGTATTTTGGTCTATCCAGGGATTTGTCATACCGATTTCATCTACAATGTAGTATGTTTTTAACGTTATGGGTCCAATTAAGTTTAAAGTAACGGATATTATTATCTGAATCTAGTTGCAACATGTTATAAATTTGTTTCATATAGGAATGATCTGGTTGATTTAAAAATGTTATCCAATACTTCATAATTGAAAGTTTTCGTTTAACATGCATTGGGTAGCGACCTAACTCGACATATAGGCCATCAAGATTAGTAGATTTGTTAACATTCAGCATCTTTCTTAGAAATTTAGTATGTATCAATTCTACATTTTTACTTGGAAAGTATCCCCAAATTTCTCCTCCGTGATTTAGGACGGATTCAACTAAACTATCAAAAAGATTACATTTATCGTTGATATTTAAGTTTAACAGATTGATACAATAAACAAGTTATGTTAAGCGTATAAAGAATGATGTGCTGTCCGTTTCTGGGTACGAAACCAGCATCCGTTCTTGTATAAATTAATTCCTAAATATTTAAAGGAGTCCACGATCTCTAATTGAATATTGTTGTAGATAAACTCATGTAAGGTATGTCGTCCTTTTTTAAATATAATAATTTTGTATTTTTTAGTATTAACCTTAATACCCCATGAATTGAAATATTGTTCAAGATCGTTTAATAAAGATTGTAGAGCCTCTGGTGAGTGAGCGAACAGAACAGTATCATCGGGGAAAAGTAGCATGAACATCTTGATATCATTTATCATAAACAGATCATCTATATTATTGTTCAAATGAGATAGAATGTCATTAACGAAAAACAGGAATAATAGACTGGAACTTGGTTCCCCTTGCTTGACTCCAATATTTGAATATATAAAGGGAGATAAATCATTATTAATCCTTACACAATATTTGGTACTATACATGCTACTTATCCCATTAATCATTTTAGAGCTTACATCCTCATGAAAAAGTTTTTGGAAGAATAAAGATCGATCAATCTTATCAATGCATTTCTCAAAGTCAATAAATGAGCAATAAAGTTTGTTTTTTTTTTGGCTTAATGTTTTAGTTATTATAGAATGTAGTATGAAAATACAATCGACTGTAGATTTTCCTTTTTGAAATCCAAATTGATTTTCAATTATTTGTTGGCGTTTGGTAGACCATTTTGTAAGACGGTTACTATGACTTGAGAATATATCTTAGCTATAGTGTTTATAAGTGTTATACGTCTCTAGTTGTGTGCATTATCACCATCGCCCCATGTAAAACATCATACCCCACTAGTATTCAAATTCACTGTGACCATGAATTTTGAACGGATGACCTCATAATCAATAGAGGTCATCTACTGGTCATGCTCAACCTCCCTACTAAAGTAAGTCCAAGCATTATCTTGTAATCAATCGGACAATCTTTGGTCTACTGCCCAACATATGAAAAGCAATTTACCCTCTACATCGAACATACGTAAAACAATGTCTGGAATGTTGAAAGGTAATACGATTCGAAAAAGGCTCGCAATGATTTTTGAGACAGGACATTGCTTCCATTGCTTTGTTTAGCTTTTGTCATAATACATGACTTATTTATTGCATTTCATTCGTTATAGTATTCAACCATGTTTTAAAAAAGTTATATAAATAGCATTTTCATTGACTGTAAATAAAACTGATTTCAAAATGTTTTGTTAGTTGAAAATATCTGTGAATATTGCCAAAACAAATACAATTGGGAGTAAAGATAGAATAGCCATCACGTGATTTTATCAAGGAAAGCAATGTCAGAACAGAACATAGTTTCCCCCTCAGTTGTATCCCTTTTAATTATTACAGATTAGAATGGCAATTTATTCTCTTTTTCGTGATATGTCGGATCTTATATCATGATGTGTCGTTCATGTGTTTTGTGATTAATCACTCATGCCCATCAGCCTTCGTGATTAATTAAAATATATTTCCGAAGTATGTACCTTAATCATTTCTTGCTCTTTATATTTTATTCATTTTCTCGTATTCTCAATTTCTTTCCGATATTATTTTCATTATTACGCAATGTGCCCCCTGATCACGATATATAATATAATGCAGAGCTGTCATTTATGTATTATGTACATACTCATCATCGAAATAAAATATAAAATGGTATTGTATTGTATTGTATTGTAGTCGGCGTACATGTTGGAGTGCCCTTTACAATCACCAACCAGCCACGTCATAGGAAAAATCAACATTCCGGGGCTTTGCAATCACCCATAACCAGATTAGTCTTTGCTTCGACAACGTCTGTTCAGTGTATTTCACTTTCTTAACATCTTGATACACGTACAGACGCTTTCTGACGATTCTGTAGCAGACAACTTTTAAAAACATTTTGCCACTATGTTTTCAGTTTTATTAAAAAATAAATTGTCCTTTAAATTATAGTTTAAATATATTTGCCTATATGATTTTAAAGACGTCTGCTCCGGATTAGTTGTATATGTGAGAATGGGTTAATAAATCCGAGAGTTTGGAACTGGTGTGACAAATGAATTATGCTAGAAAAAAAATCCTGGATCCCATTAGATTATCAAATGGTGAGTGAGCTGCCAGTAAGTTTGATAATGGTACCGAGAGCCCGCCTGGTTGTTGCCTGGCAAAATGATAGGATTCAGTCAATAACTTAGATTGATTGGGGTTTTAACGCCGTTTTCAACAATTGTTCAGTCATACTTCGTCTGCAAGTTCACCTACTGAAGAATTTTGGCCGAACTCACAAGCCCTGGATTAACAGCCCGCGTAGCTACCGGTGCTCGACTGAGTCAATAACGACTCGCTCTTTCAATAGGATCCGCACGTTAGACATACACTTTACTTAACGAAATACAAAACATACACACTGAGAGAGGTCGTCGAATTTCCAAAGCAGCATTGAAAAGGAACTGCTTTGTTTAAAACACTTATCCTGCTAAACACGACTATAAACTAGGGATGTCAACAGTTACCGATATTAATAACCGGTTAGTCGTATAATCTTCTAACCGGTTAACCAGATAAATTCATAGACAATCAATATTCACTTGCTTCCGGGTTTTATTATATAGAAAAAAACTGTCCTTTAATTAATCGTTAGGTCAGACACAATTCTTCGATTAACACTACACAAACAAACGGTCATCAATAAATGTAAACACTCCAGATCGACGTGTGATTAATTAATCTCTGGTCAGTTACGTGTGACAATTGAAAAGAACAAAAGGTGAAACACAACTGTGTATATGTTTTATCTATTTTCCCGAGTACTCTGTTACTAGAATTAGTAACCGATTTATCGAATAACTTACGGTTAATCGAGTAACCGGTTAACCGTTGACATCCCTACTATAAACTTCATTTGCGTACCCTTTTACACACCGCTTTAAACTACAATTGCGTACACGTAGACCTACATCAGATGATAATCCCGGTTGTATAAATTCAAAGGGATTAGGACTAAGATTTATATTCTTCAACCAAAATGAAAGTTCTTATCGGACTACGTCTGGGAAACTCGACGGCATCAACGACTTCTCTGCGACTGTGATACGATAGTCGGTTGCAGTCATAAGATGGCGAACTGACTGATAGCGACCAGTCGCATCAAGATTTAATGAGAATGCCATTGGTCGTATTGGAAACACGACGACCTTAACGGCCTTTCTGCAATTGTTATAAGTTAGTCGCTTGCATTCTGAAAATGGTCAAACGACCGATAGCGACCAGTCGTATCAAGACATAACAAGAGTGCCATTGGTCGTATGAGTAGTGTTAAACTAAAGGGAGTATTGGTCGGCATTTAGGAGCAAATAAGTCGGTAAAGGGAGTAATTGTCGGTATGAGCATAAACTCGATAAAGGGAGTAATTGTCGGTATGACCAAAAACTCGGTAAAGAGCATTTAGTCGGTTTGAGTAAAAACTCGGGAGCACAATCCTCGGTGACGTATCATTTCCTCGGTATCATATGGCATCGTTTAACCGTGCCATCCGAGACGGTTGGTGATCGAGTTTAAAAAAGCGGGATTGTTAAAGAGGGGCACATTCGACAGGCACGGTTTCCGATAAAACTTAAATGTAATGCGTTTATTACGGCCCTTTAAGCACTAATAATGATATATTACTAATTCAGACATTTAACGCTCGTAGTATTCATTTCAGTGTTCGTGGAGTATGAAGAAAGATGAATGGTGAGAAGAAACGAAACATATTAAACAAGTATTACTTTAAAAAAAAACAATCCAGCAGCCTATACTTGACCACAAAAAATACTAAATGCGTATCCATGCGTGTTTACTATTAAGTATGTGCGACAATGGTTGGGCAATCAAGATTCATACACTTTACAGAAGCCGGTTCGTTATCGTTTTAAGACGGCGAATGTTCGTGTAACTTCTATTAATGAACAATGGGACATAAACTTGCTTTCAATGGCCAATTTGGCGGATGAAAATGATGGCATACATTTTCTTTTATTTGCAATCGACATCTTGTCGAGAAGAATATGGATACGACCGCTTAAAAACAAAACGGCCAAGGTTGTTTTGGAAACGATGAAAAGTAAATTACATGAGCAAAAACAAAAAAAAATACGAGCTGAACGTGGATCAGAATTTGTTAACCGTTGGTTTAAAACTTATGAAAGAACAAGGAATTTACTGTTTTACAACGTAAAATCCCGCCAAAGCAAACTTCGTTGAACGTGTACAACGTACAATTTAAACTTCGCTTTACAGAAAGAGGGACACATTCGATAGGCGCGGTTTCCGATAAAACAAGTGAGAAGACTGACGCAAGTAAATAAATGCATTTATTACGACCCTTTAAATACTATTAAAAATACATTCTTATTTTTGTTCATAGCGAGACTTTCATAGACACGGATACCGTTCTAGTCACGATGGAGATCCAATAGAGGGTACATTTTATGCCAGCGAGTTACAGAAGGTAAACAAGGGCAGAAACGACCTGTTTAAAGTAGAACAGGTTTTGAAACGTCGCAAAAGAAATGGAGTATCTGAAGAACTTGTGAAATGGCTCGGTTATCCGGAGAAATTCAACAGTTGGATCAAAGAGGAGACATTGCAAAATGTAGTTAAATAGGAGGTGCTTTTGGAAAATCACTCATTTAGCATTGTCGAGTTTGAGCGTTAACATCGTAAACATGGCGCATCAGTGTCATATTTGTAACATGACCTATGTTTGGGCACACGATCTGAACAGACATTTAAAAAAAAAACATCTTGAACGACAATCACAAAAAAATCCCTTACAGTAGCAGCAGTAAGATTCCGTCTTCAAGCAGCAGAAGCAAAACCCCGTCTTCCAGCAGCAGCAGCAGCAGTAAGATTCCGTCTTCAAGCAGCAGCAGCAGCAAGAATCAACCTTCCAACAGCAGCATCAGCAAGAATTAGCCTTCCAGCAGTAGCAGTGAGATTCCATCTTCCAGCGGCAGCAGCAAAACGTCGTCTTCAAGCAACAGCAACAAAAGTTGAGCATACCAGTTAGACAGCGGCAGGATTTCATATTTCATCATCCTTTTACATGCATCGTATCAGGACCAACAGGCTGTGGTTAGTGTACATTTTATTTTAAAAAAAGTGCTTGTAATACGAAACATTGCATTTTGTTCCCATATGAATTGAACCGTTTATATATATGTATATTATGTTTACAGGAAATACTTATATTTTGACAAGACTTATGCAAAGGGCTCAAGATAAAATTAAACCGTCTCCACAGAGAATTATTTGGTTGTACAAACGATGGCAGCCATTATATGATGAGATCCTAAAAACTGTCATTCCTAAAGTAGAATTCATAAAAGGAGTTCCTCTAACAATTGAAAAAGACAACTTCTTAAATCCCGCCGTGAATAATGTGATTGTTTTGGATGACATGGCAGAAGAGGCAGCTAAAGATCCAAGAGTAACCGCTTTGTTCACCGAGGGAGCCACCACAGAAACTTGTCTGTGATAGCTCTTAATCAGAATTTATATTTTAGTAAAGATCCAACCCAGCGTAGAAATTGTCATTACTTGCAACTCTTCAATAACGCGGTGGATAATCAACTAATCATGACACTTGCCAGACAAATGTATCCTACAAACTAACTATAAAGACTTGTTAAGACTCTTTGAAGAGGCTGTGTGTCGACCTTTTGGGTACTTGTTGGCGGATTAAAAACCTTTAACACCAGAATCGGGAAGTATGCGCTCTGATGTACTCAAATTAAAAGATAGAAACATAGAAAATCACAATCATTTAACACAAAGCCGTCAAGCCGTAAACACGTATTTACCAGTCAGTACCAAAACTATTGAACAAAACATAGTTAAAGAATCAGACAATCTGACAGAGCAAGGATATATTTAGCAGATACAATGATTTCTTGTGACGACTGCGGGGTAATCTTTGCGAATATGCATGCTCTGCAAAACCACGTCAAGCAATGGTGTCGTGAACATATCCAGTTGGGCAATCAGCTACTCCATGATGAACCATGCCAATTAAAAGTATGAAGTACACGCGTAATGAGTCGGATAACGATGAAAGTGAGGGATTCATTGAAATCACCGACCAAGAACAAGAAGTGTACAGTGATATTGCTGAGAAAGTGAAAATATTGAATGAGAAGAAGTGGCAGGAAAAAGTGGGGAAATATGAAAAGGAAGGAATGAGTTCAACAGCAGCAGAAGAAAAGGCAGACGCGAAACTGCGTCTAGATGTATTTCATACATAATGAAATTGAGTGATGGCTATATTCACACCAAAATAATGACGACCGTCAACGGTTTACTAGAACGTGATATGAGCCTGGAGCGTGCCATTCAGACAGCTTTAAGAAAATACAATCACTATTTTGAGGAATTCCTGGAAACTGAAAGTGAAAATGGGGCGAAAGTGGCAGGGACGATAGTGACACCCATGACAATGAAACTGGTAGTGCTGATGAAACAGGTCATGAGGTGGAAATAAAAGAATAGACTTTAAAAATTAAACCTTATTTTCATTGTTTAGATGGAGTTCTACATATACATTATGTGTATATAATACGTCAATAAAATGTAAATCAAACCCATTGTTGTTGTTGTTCAACTTTCCAATTTTAATCTTTTTAAGTGACCATTCAAATTCATTTAATCCTGTATCTTCTGTCACATGAGAACCGTTTTTGGTATGAATCGTACTAGCATAAACTATTACGGAGCAGTAATATTAATTGATCTATAAAACCATTAAAGTACAACTCCATATGTTTAGATTATGTGTACAGTGCAAGTTGCTGTGCCACAGTAGCTCTGCTGGTAGCGGCGAAGAATGTCAATCCATCGACATTTAACAAAATTCATTGTGAAATGCGTCAGTGTGCGTTCATCACTAAGCTACAAATCTAAATAGTAGCCAGTTGTTTGGGAAAGATGTTGTACCTATGTGGGAAAGCTAGGACCCACATGGGTAAACTGGTCGCCCTGATTTGACTGAAACACTGTTGAAAACAACTCTTATCCATCCTCCAATACAATTCTATTTTTTGTAGTCTTAGATCACTGCGCACAAACAACTTTCGTTAAAAGCAAGCGACCATATACTTTTTGCCGTCATTTTAAGATGAGTTACACCATTGATGTGTATTATACATTAACGTTTTACCGTCGAACACAATATGGCTCTATTTAGGAGAAAATGCAACAGCGGGCTGATTCAAGATACACAAGTTACAACTTAGATTAAGATAACATGTTATTGGTAAAGCCAATACATTCATAGATTAATCTAATTCAATGATTTTAGTATAAAGATAATTTCTATAATGGCAAAATTATTAAGATACATTCACTTTGAAAAAAATCATACAGTTCTGTAATATTGAATATACATTCATACTATTTATTAACCTTGCATGTTAAATATATGACTTGTGTCAATCATCGGAAAGAATGAATGAACGAGCTTGGATTCGAACTCACAACCCCTATGCCCAATGGACTGATATCCCTCGTCGTTATCGACTGAACTATCACAGCACGATAGACCTACACCTGTATATACATAAAATAACATTTGTATAAATATTTACAAAACATAAAACTCGCCTACAGAAAACATTGTACACGTGAAACACTTAGTTGTCCGTAATTACTATCACTTTGTAGACATTGCGGGAAGACAGCTGACATAATACAATACAGGCATCATTATTGTATTAATTGTATCAAAAACTTCGATGAAACTCTGCAGCGTGCTCATAATACATTTCTTGTGTATGAACAGTACACAGTTAAGTCCGATTCGATTCGTTGCTTTTAATTTGAATGTTATTAAACATTACAGTTTTAGCACGTTCATTTACCCAGTTTGAGATATAAACACTGTTTTCTCTTAGAGATGATCTCCCGAACGAGTCCATCACTTCCATGTTTCCATTACCCTCATCATAGATCGACAACCAATGAACTCCCATTTTGGAATCAATATCCGTATTAACGATTAAACCATATAGGAACGTTAGAAGAGGGTTCGCCGCGAACACTCCCACAACATGCCCATGTAAAATAGGATCGCAGTTGATACAGCACATCAGTTGACTTGCATCATCATGGAAAGATAACGCCTCTCTCCTTGTTTATTTCTACGCCTATTTTATTCATTAATATATAATAATGTCATATGAAATCTATATATCATTCAATAATTACCTGTTAATGCCTTGGCGAACTGAACATTTAGTCTAACGTTGCCGTTCTTTAATAAGCTTATATATTCTCCATGATGCGAGAAAGTCGGTTCAATTTGAAAAGCAAACAGTGTACTGCCGCTGTAAAAAATATCTCTGTCCAATGCATTGCCTTCATCAAACCGCCATTTGCCGCTTGACATCAATAAGTTGGTAAAAGCACGCATGGTAGCAGTTCCGTCATCAGCATTAAAATCCAATTTCAAAGGATTACCACCAACAAGTAAACCGTCTAGATATAAAGCAATATGTCGAATGTTACAATGTTCAAATTTAAATGGGTTTGTAGTATAATCTCCATTCACTGCTTTTCTCTTCACAAAGCCTATCACCACTTTATTACGTCCCCTTCCTTGAAACATGTTCTCCCAGTGAAAATATCTACTACCTATAGCGATACTTTGAGACCGACATTCCACTTTCGTAAACGGATAAAGAGCATTTTGCTTTCCCCAAATCTGTGAATGGCCTGTACTGTTATCCTTTGCCAACAGAACGAAATTGGTGAAACTTCTATACAGCTTCACTTTAACATCCACTTGATTAATGAGATAACGATCCATAGAGAACAACTCGTGGAAAATAGGTCCCTGCAAATCCAGAGTTTTGGATTTGGCGATTAATGCCGCTCTCACATATATCCCATTATTCGAACTGCTAGGATCTGTAACTCCTGGTGAATCCGCGTCATCCATCCGCCATATCTACGTCTGTAGTTGACTTGATAACGCATCCCGTCCATTATTCAGCAGAGTCTGTATATGCTCGATATGGGTTGTAGTTACAGGTTAAACTGGCTTTGTTTTGAAGCGTGACTTCGCTTGTAGAAAACAATGCTTGTAAACATAAGTTGGCAGGTCCCACTGGTTCTGTGGTTAATGCAGTCCCGTCTGTCTTCTCAACTTTTTATTTGACATATAATTGAGAATTCTTTAGGTCACAATAATCGCTGGAATTCTGTGAATGAATTCTAAACTCGAAAGGGCTGTCGTCTGACACCTGAGATACTGGACGTACTTCTTCATAGTATACGTCGTTAACGCTGGTTTGTGTTGGAGGCAAATCGAATAAAGCAAGTTCAGACACGAGTCCTTCTTTAAACTGTTTTTCGTTAAACACCGACATTGTCTTTAATTAATTTCATGATCGTTTAGAACTATGCTTTCTCCGTTAATACTTCTTCCCAACACGTTTTGTCGTTTTACCTGCACCACTTTGTCGTTTTACACGTTTATTCGAATTTCTTTTAGAGTTTGTTTCCTTTTGATCCCTCTTCATCGACGGTCTTTACTTGTCTGAAGCATATCTACAACTGTAGTTGGATTTTTATCTTCTCTTTGTAATTCCGATTTAGCTTGAGCAGTGGTTTGCTCTGCGGGTAAAACTGTTCTAACAGGATACTGTTTGTTATCACTACTTTTTGAATGATCGACAGATATCACCTGTAACCGTCTATCAACACCTGATTGGTTTAAAGATGCACTTACGGAGCTAACGCGATCGAAGAAGTCGACCCATTTTTGCGGATTAGGTATATTTAAAAAATCGGGTAAGGCTTTAATTGCAGTGTTAAGGATGCTGGTCCACTCAATTCTGACGCGTATATATCATTCTCGTCTTTTATATAGATTTCGAGTTCTCTCACTTCAACCCCTTTCACCGTAACGTAAAATGGATTATCAAAAATAAAATTCCACTCAGCTTTTTTATTCTTTCCAAGTCACCATAGTAGAGGCCGTTCTTCACCATATACAATACAATATAGCATCCGTCGCTTTCGATTTCACTTTCTCTTTAACACGAAATTTAACTAATGCCACCTTCCAAACTCCGGTTAAATACAAAGGTAGTTTTAAATGTATCTGTAACCTACAAGTCTGATTATCCGTGAAATAAGAGTTACTTTCATCACTTTTCATATAAATATAACGATCCATAATTATTGACGATGCGTTCTCACTTGCGTCTTTCATTTCGTCCGCGTCTATCCAGGTATTAAATGTCTTAGGAAATCCCTGCCACTCGACAAAGTATTGTAGCTTTTTGTTTCGTTGTCTCTTATGTATGATTCTATGAATAAACCACAAGCTGTTTCGTCTTTTTCAACCTTTTTGTAACTATTTCGTATAAAACAATCCTTTAACGCTTTAGTTCTTCAGGTCTTTCAATTAATACATAGGTATACCTCGTTTCAACAATCTACATGTAGCAGACACTTTATAAATACTTCCGTAGTAAACTGTTCTTGATAGGCCCTACGAAACGGTTGTTTCGTTAAATTAATGCGAACTAAATCACTCATTATATATCGAAAGACGGGTTTTGTTTTCACTACTGGTTTCTATTTTAAATACATATAAGCCCATACATCTGCTTCGTTTTTCTTATCACCTGAGGTGTTACTCCACTCAAACTTGTATGCGATGTATTGTTGTAGTTACTGGCGATGGCCTCTAGGGAATCGATGTAACGATATGAACGTTTCTGTCTCATGTTCATGTAGAGCGAAGTTTTAATTGTGCGTTTTACACGTTCAACGAAGTTTGCTTTGGCGGGATTTTGCGTTGTAAAAAAGTAAATTCCTTCTTCTTTCATGAGCTTTTTAAACCGACGGTTAACAAATTTTGATCAACGATCAGCTCATACTTTTTTTGGTTTTTGCTCACGTAATATACTTTTTATTGCTTCCAAAACAACCTTGGCCGTTTTTTGTTTTTAAGCGGTCGTATCATATTCTTCTCGATAAGATGTCGATTGCAAATAAAAGAAAATGTATGCCATCATTTTCATCCGCCAAATTGGCCATTGAAGGCAAGTCTATGTCGCATTGTTCATTAATAGAAGTTACACGAACATTCGCCTTCTTGAAACGATAACGAACCGGCTTCTGTAAAGCGAATGAATCTTGATTGCCCAACCATTGTCGCACATACTTAATAGTAAACACGCCTGGATACTTCCGATTTAACGTATTTAGTATTTTTTTTGGTCCAATATAGGCTGCTGGATTGTTTTCTTTAAAGTAATACTTGTTTAATATGTTTCGTTTCTTCTTATCATTCATCTTTCTTCATACTCCACGAACACTGAAATGAATACTACGAGCGTTAAAGATCTGAATTAGTAATATATCAGTATTAGTGCTTAAAGGGCCGTAATAAACGCATTACATTTAACTGTTTACTCGCATCAGTCATCTCCGCATCAGAAACAGCGCCTGTCGAATGTGCCCCTCTTTAACAATCCCGCTTTTTTAAACTCGATCACCACCCGTCTCGGATGGCACGGTTAAACGATGCTATATGATATCGAGGAAATGATACGTCACCAAGGATTGTGCTCCCGATTTTTTGCTCATACCGACAATTACTCCCTTTACCGATTTTTGGCTCATACCGACAATTACTTCCTTTACCGATTTTTGGCTCATACCGACAATTACTCCCTTTACCGATTTTTGGCTCATACCGACAATTACTCCCTTTACCGAGTTTTTGCTCATACCGACAATTACTCCCTTTATCGAGTTTTTGCTCATACCAACAATTACTCCCTTTACCGTGTTTTTGCTCATACCGACAATTACTCCCTTTACCGACTAATTTGCTCCTAAATGCCGACCAATACTCCCTTTAGTTTAACACTCTCGTATGCAGTCTGTGCTCGTTGTTAGACGACAATTAGAAATTCTTCTCAATGTCTCGTAAGATCGTCTGCTTTAATGTCTATAAATAGCACGAAGACCACGTGATCCTGTACCGCTCACCTGAACTTAAACCCTCAAATTGCTATTATGTATTCACCAAGATCAGGGAAGTTGGTTGCTCAATACACAATGACCACAATTTTCTACAAGACGAAAGGAACTTAGATTGTAACTGACATTTAACCATTTCCCACATACAAAAAATATGCAGCAGAACTAACAGAAAACATAAATACAAACATATCGAAACATCTCTATAAATGAATGTATAACTAGGAATTTAAGCTGGAAGATATTGTGTCAAAAAGAGATATTTTTTCATCAAAACCAATTGCTCCAATGTTTTCAAAAGGCGTCTGCCATAGAGGCCGAAGAAAGCGTCTGTATACGGGAAAGCATTAAGGGACAGACTTATGATTTTGGAGTCACAGCGCCATCTGAAAGTCTCATATAATCGTATGTTCGATTAAGTCTTAAGATATGTTGCACACGCTTGACATTATCAAGGATGAAAGGATTTAAGCAACATTATATCAACTCTCATATACATGTACATGTAATTACACATCCTTTGACAATGGTGTTTACTCATTTTTTACTACGAGTAATCTTTTGCCTGAAACAAATGTTTTAGACGCCTTTGCAGCAGACGACATTTGAAAACAATCTTCCAATTTTCCAAATGTTACAAACTCCTCTTCAGTTGCCTTATAAGCATCAGTGTAGAGTGGTCAGAAGGTTGTTGATATGGGAAAATAGCAATTGCTCGTTGTGTCATAATCTTTAAAGCTCCAGCTTCTACAAGCACTTTTGTTTATAGAGATTTTCAAAATGTGTTTACTGCTAGACGTCTTTTCCATTAATACTGTGTGTAGTGGTAGAGCGTCCGCCTCGAGTACGGGAGGTCGCGGGTTCGATTCCCGGCCGGTTCATACCAAATACGTTGAAAAGGGTAGTGACGTAGAGGTCTTTGGCGCTCAGGGTTACGGGGTTAGCATTACGACCGACTGGCTGATGTCAGGATAAATGCACCAGAAGAACTGGTAACTTACCAAGGAAACGTCGTGATACAACTGAAGCAGATGTAGTCTT
Source organism: Serripes groenlandicus (assembly GCA_031761405.1). NCBI lineage: Eukaryota > Metazoa > Mollusca > Bivalvia > Cardiida > Cardiidae > Serripes > Serripes groenlandicus. The sequence continues at coordinate 21,403,734 of JASEVX010000009.1, read as the reverse complement.
ATCTTTGTCAACCTTGGACGCCAATGATCTAAACAGCCACATACAGCAGATTAAATCACACGTATATGCAGTCTTATCTGTGTCAACCTTGGACGTCAATGAGCTATACAGCTACTTATAAAATGTCTATCTCTATAATTATAGGTATAATTACTGGAAAAACAAGATGTGTTTGTGAAACACTGATGCCCCCAATGGCAACATCTAGGTCAAAGGTCAAGGTCGCAAGGTATACACATGTGAAATATGGTAGCATTACCTGTTATTGTTCAAAAGTAGTGGGGAAGGTTAAAAAAAAAAATGAGAATGGCAACATCTAGGTCAAAGGTAAAGGTCGCAAGGTCAAAAATGTTGGTACTGACAGAAAGGTCATGTCACAAGGAATACACATGTGAAATATGGTAGCCGTATCTGTTATGGTTCAAAAGTAATGGCCAAGGTTAAAGTTTTTTTTGAGAATGGCAACATCTAAGTCAAAGGTCAAGGTCGCAAGGTCAAAAATGTTGGTACTGACATGTGAAATATGGTAGCCATACCTGTTATGTTTCAAAAGTAATGGCCAAGGTTAAAGTTTTTTTCGAGAATGGCAACATCTAGGTCAAGGTCAAGTTCGCAAGGTGAAAAATGTTGGTACTGACAGAAAGGTCATGTCACAAGGAATACACATGTGAAATATGGTAGCCGTATCTGTTATGGTTCAAAAGTAATGGCCAAGGTTAAAGTTTTTTTCGAGAATGGCAACATCTAGGTCAAAGGTCAAGGTCGCAAGGTCAAAAATGTTGGTACTGACAGAAAGGTCATGTCACAAGGAATACACATGTGAAATATGGTAGCCGTACCTGTTATGGTTCAAAAGAAATGGCCAAGGTTAAAGGTTTTTTTTAGTATGGCAACATCTAGGTCAAAGGTCAAGGTCGCAAGGTCAAAAATGTTGGTACTGACAGAAAGGTCATGTCACAAGGAATACACATGTGAAATATGGTAGCCGTATCTGTTATGGTTCAAAAGAAATGGCCAAGGTTAAAGTTTTTTTCGAGAATGGCAACCTCTAGGTCAAAGGTCAAGGTCGCAAGGTCGAAAATGTTGGTACTGACAGAAAGGTCATGTCACAAGGAATACACATGTGAAATATGGTAGCCGTACCTGTTATGGTTCAAAAGTAATGGCCAAGGTTAAAGTTTTTTTTGTGCAACAGACAGACCAACAGACAGGCCAAAAACTATATGCCCCCCGAATCGGAGATTCCGTGGGGGCATAAAAATAGCAATTTCTCCTTTTGTCACGATGTTTTCAAAATTCATCTGCTGCAGATGCGTCTATAGATGGGTAAGGGTTAATAATAAGCCCCCTGTGTTGCCAAATCTCAAATTGGTATGTGATTGTATCTTCTCTCCTATTTTATCCAAAAGGCCCGTCCAGAGACATATAAACACATTTTTATATCCAAAAGGCCCTTCATACCGTGCCGTTCGGTCTATATTCACCCTAAATGCCACATTGAAACATATCCGAAATAAGGTGTATATTTTTGATAGCGAGTTGAAACAAGGGGTTCTTTATCAAGTAGTTCCACTCAAGTTGTCCACGCGAGACTTGACAAATACAGGAAGTACATTAATACGACTTATTCTGGATTTTAAAACAAGCTGTAACAGGGCTCACATTTAACCGGTTACTTTTACAGGTATTTCTTTTTATTCTCAGGTAATTAAAGGTAATGTGTAAGAAATCTGCATACATTATTAAGATGCCAGTGTTACAGAAGTTGAAATGAAATCGTTTCTTTTTATTGTTGCAAAACGAAACTGGATACTTTGTATATATATATTGTATTTAATCACAAACAAAAACAAAAATCTACAACATATTTTCAATATAACTTCATATCATAGTTTATTTATTGCAAATAGACACAACCATAATTAAACCCTTTCCCCTTATCGACCTTTATTGGCATTTTCTTTTCTTTTGAAGACATGGTTGGGAAAGAATCAATCGCTCATACTGCAGAAGTTTCAACATGCACACACATGTTTACAAATCGACAGCCGATGACAAATATTGAAATATTTTGAAAAATACATTTAATTCGCTCATATTGATCCTCTTGCAACAACGGTTTTATCTTTATTCGATCATTTTAAACTTCACTAATAGAAATTTTCCCCATTAGAGACTTCATATTTTGCAAATGTGTTGTTTGTGGGAAAGGGTGTTTTACTTATAAGCCTTGTTAACATTCAATATTGATGTTTGCTTTGTTTTGTTGTTAAACCCTTTCCTCATACCATTCTGCAGCAGACAGTTAACCCTTTTCCACATACCTAAACTCTCTATAAAAGAAAGGGTTAGTATCAATAGAGTTCCACAAATCATGGCAATAGGGGAAATTCTTAATTGATAGCAAGTTCTCCTTTTTCTACAATGTTTTCTAAATTCGTCTACTGCAGAGGCGTCAGACAACGTCTACATATGGGAATGGGTTAAAGGGTATCTTAAGACGTTTTAAACATTATTTTAGTTATATCGAGAGTTCGGTGAAAGGCTATTGTAACTGACTTTTTTATCTTTTTACAGGAGAAGGTAAAAACTGTTTATTTTATTTTTAAATTGTTTTCTGTAGGACCCTTTCAATATGATACACACGAATGTCTATTATTAGACTGTTATTAAAGTTATTCAATATTCCAATTGTGATCATGATTGTAAAGGTTGAGTTACAATAGTCCTGCCTCTAATAACGACCATTTTATGTTGGAAACTTTGGTGCAAGACTTTTATAACTTGAGTTACCATTTTCTGGCTATTTTCGATATCAAATCCAGTGCAAGACTGTAGTAAGTGAGTAGATACTATAAATAGCTCAGAATAATCGTATGTTGAAACTTAAAACAACGTTTACAACAGAACAGAAGTAGTATTTTACTGGATATGGACGCCTTCTGATGCCTATGTTGTCGCCTGTTGGCACTGTTTCAAACAAATACTGATATAGACTTTCTGTTATTTTGTTCAATGCTTTTCATTAATGATTTGAAGGAGTCAATAAGTTGAAACAAGTAATTTGTACATAGTAAATGCACTTATGATTTTAAGTAACATTTCAGACGCTGTTTTATTAGTCATCTAAAATACCTGTGTTATAATTCTTAGATATATTGAAATAAGAAGCTGACCGAAACTAAATCTCTCAAATATACTGCAAATCTGTAGCAGACACGTTTGAAAATATCAAAGCGAAATTATGGGAAAATCTGCCTGAATGAAAGTACATGTATAGTCAATGATTAGAAAGAAATAATTGTAGCAAAAGTGGTCTGCTTCTGATAAGTCTTAAGTCTGTGATAAATGTTAAACCAGGGACACTATAATACAATATAGTGTCCCTGGTTAAATGAACAATTGTACACAATCTTAACTGAAGTATCCTTTTTCAATAGGCCTCGGGTAAAGATCTGGAAATGTATATTTTAATTAAGAATTAGTAGATGAAATTTATAAATCCTCTTCCACATACAACATATCATCAGAAGACATCTTTGAAAACAACCAAGAATCGCTGCAATTTGAAGTTTGATAATTGCATAGAGTTAAAAACATTAAATTGCTCATTGTCATCATGTTTCATAAGTCATCTACAAAGAAAATTTCCGACAATGTTTACAAAAATGAACACGTCTGCAGCAGACGAATTTTTAGTTTTTTTCTGCTTTTACCACAATGTTTTCATCTCTATTCAAATAGTATTCTCTCATTTATAGAGATTTCTTTTTACAATTGTATACCTGGATATTTTTTAAATTAGTAGCCTTCTGCAGATTTGTTGTATGTGGGAAACGGCTAAACCACAAATAAGCCGCAAACGACGAGAATAGTGTTTGCTTATATTAACGTCACGGCTGAAACAGATAAATAAATTACTCCTGACAATCAGAATTCCGTGATCTTTAATATGGTGCAATTTTATGGAAATTAAAGTAAGAAAATGAGAAAGTGAGAGCTTTTCTCACTTTTTGTATCACCCTCGAACAAACAGTGAAGACTCTGACGAGCTCATGCACCAGCACAGTCTCATCGGTAATTTGATTTGTTAACCATTTCCACATACAGGGCATATAGGCCTACCTTTATTCAGAGATATTCTAAATATTATCCTGGATATTTTCAAAAAAGAATGCTGCAGATTTGATGTATGTAGGAACGTGTTTAAAGATCTAAATGCTAGCATGCTCGTACGACTTGTTCCGCGTCACACGAGAAAATGCTGAAATACGATACTTTGCGACCGCCACGTGTCTCCATCCAGTTAAGCCGTTTTGACACCTGCCATTGAACATGACTTTTAATAACATTGCAATTAAAGGTAAAATTGCTCATAACAATAAATTTCACCTTTTATTGCAATATTTTTAACTCTTTTTTTTATCAATATAAATCTTTCAGTTTTCAAGATTGTTGAAATTGTTCGTCTGATGATTGTAAAGCAGACGACATTTGAAAAGTCATGTGAAGTACTGGGTATCAATTTTTTTTGACAGTTAACCCTTTTTACATATACATCAAATCTGCAGCAGAAAACTAACTTTAATTAGTAGATGAAATTTATAAACCCTCTCCCACATACAACATATCTTCAGAAGTCATATTTGAAACAACATGGCAACACTATAAAAAAAAATCGCTGTAATTTGAAGTTTGATAATTACATAGTGTTAAAAACATTGTTGTTAAGGAACAAATTACTCATTATTGTCATAATAAAAATATAATAATATAATGTTTTCATTAGTCATCTACTTAAGAGGCGCTAACAATTGTCGTTATGCGAGAAAGGGAAAGCATGGGAAAATCCTATACCTGCATAGATTAAGTAGATCCCATATATACATTGTATTTTGCTACTGGGATGGGTATACAACCAAGGTGCAGTCTCTGTAGTGTGCTATCAGTTATCTTTGCTGCTGAAAAGGTTTACTTATTGCATTTAACCATTATAATTAATTTATGATACCTCACGTGCCTTTGTAATGTTAAATTCTCATATACTCATCATGGGAAATTTCTTACTGTCTCATGCTAACAGTACGTTTTTGACCGGTTAACAGTATACTGTTACATGGCATGCGCGTTAATATGTTGGTTATGCACGTGCATGACGTCATTTCAAACAATAACGTCACCTTTTAGACGCGCGTGCCATGTAACAGTATACTGTTAACCGGTATATTCATATGTGTGTGTTACATTTTAGTATATCTACCCATGTTCACCTCCCCTACAAAGGTACAGAATAAATTGAATAAACGTGTAATTTTGTTCGGTATAATAAAATAAATATTGCATGGCTTCCAGTGTGACAGTAAATATTGTCAACATTCGGGTAAATACTGTTAACCTCGGCTTCGCCTCGGGTAACAGTATTTTCCTCATGTTGACAATATGTACTGTCACACTGGAAGTCATGCAATATTTATATAATAACCTGGAATTTGAATATTTCATTTGCACATCTACATCAAAGTTGTTTATGGCCTGGGGCTTTAGCCCCTGGTCAAAGTAGATAAACCATTTTTTTCGGAGTTGGCAGCATGCCAATTGCTGTTAACACCCTACATCGCATTTTAGCGCGAGAAAAAGATTTCATCATGGATTCAACAAAACCGCATTTAAAAGGTAAATGTTGTTGGAACATCAGTGATAAACGTAAGACGTGAGTACTCCAATATAAGTTTAACAAATGCTTAGAAATTAATGCGCCGAGAGGTCAAATATGGAAGGTTATTATCATCTTCGCGAAGTGGAACGGAAAAGTATGACTATGTTTGAGTATTATCTGCTCCAAGAATTCCTCAAACGATTTACCTCACTTCAGCAACGGGCTACTACGACATTCTTACTGTTTCCGCCAGTTGATATAGCACTTAACGACGAGTCGGTAAGACCTGCCATCGGACTGTACATTGAGAACTTGATTAGGACAGATGGAAGCAATTCATTTTCCATAGGCGACCATTAAAGCGTTTTGGGCTATGTCTCTTTCCCAACAGTTGAACAAAACCAGAAACCTATATTCAATTAAAGTTCATTACAAAAAACTCACATGCTATTCCATTTTTTTTACCCTTTTTCCGCAGTGAATTTTAGTTTCAATTTAAGAAAATATGTTGTTCTGAAAATGACTCCTAAGCTATCAATAAAGATAAAAGCAAACAATGTTTCGATCACAAATCAGTCAGAGGGTATTCAGCTTTATTAAAAACCTTTCAGATTTCAACAAATTCATTATTGTCAATGGGAGACCACCAGTCTTATGAATTCATCTGAAATTCCCTGGACAAAATTGTCGATCCGATTTACTTCCCTTTGACCATTAAGGAATTTGATCCGAATGTGAACACAATTCGATGAATTGCGCGTTCGAAGAAAGAATTTCAACTAGTCCGACTAAAGATCATCGATGGCAAAGAAAATGCTTACAGGAATGCGCCTTATGTCTGCAAACGGATTTTCAAAAGTCTTCTGCTGCAGATTTATATTGTTTTCAAAAGCATATTTATGTATTAAAAACATAGCCTACCTAGTATCACTTAAACCCCACTCACAATTACCTTGCGAGTAGTTTGCGGCGGATTTTTAGGCACTTTCGGCCGGAACCCCTCGCGGACATCGAGTTACTTTTAACTCAGACTTAAAACCTCATCGCACATTAATCGGTTGAGGCCTTGCCGATCAAACATATCGGGCGAGCGCCGGGCCAAATTTTGGACTTCCCAGACAATCCAGACGACGCACAGAGCTCGGCCTGAAATTGGGCAGACATTGACCGGGGAAAAGCCGGCGTCTCTGGCCGACCACCAACTGTGGCTCGCAGGTTATAAAAGCCGGCTCATTGCATCATTCATCAGATTGTCCAGTCGCGCTCTTCACAGAAGGTAACACGTTAACACACAGTTTATCACAAAAGTGTCAGAGTAAAAGTACTACAAGATGCCCTAGAAAAGAAGGGAGGACTGAAGAAGAAGGAGAGTCGCAGTGAAATGAATGAGACCATGCCTCTCCCCTTCAGTCACCAATGTACAAAGAACTAAGTTGTAGCGGTAGCGTGCAAACGCCAATCTCTTCCTAAATCGCGCTGTGCAGGTGCCCGCAAGCGCTTTGGAGGTATAAACGGCATTCTCGTTATATGTTTGTCTGAATGTAATCTAAATCAAGTTAGAATATGGGTCATATTGGGTCAGAAACTAGGTCACTAGGCTAAATTGAAGGGAAATCTTGTTAACATTCTGGAGGCTGCATTTTTAACTTGAGCATGTTGAATCTTGATCAGATGTTTGTCTTGATGATATGTAGGCAAAGTTCGAATATTGGTCATATCTGTTCAAAAACTGGGTCAATAGACCAAATTGAAAAAAAAATCTCGTTAACACTGTACAAGCCGCATTTTTTGCTTCAGCTGTTTAAAATAAGGTCAGAATGTTTATCTTAATGATATCTAGGCAAAGTTCGAATATGGGTCATGCCGGGTCAAAAAACTAGGCTAAATTGAAGAAAAAATTTGTTAACACTCAAGAGGCAGCATTTGTTTGCTTCAGCAGCTTGAAATTGTGTTTGAATGATATTTAGGTTAAGTTAGAATAGTGTTCATATTGGATCAGAAACTAGGTCTCTATGCCAAATTAAAGGGTAATCTTGTAAACACTCTGGATGCTGCATTTTTAACTTGAGCATGTTGAATCTTGATCAGAATGTTTGTCTTGATGACATGTAGGCCAAGTTTGAATATTGGTCATGTCTGCTCAATAGTCCAAATTGAAGGAAAATCTTGTTAACACTGTAGAAGCCGCATTTTTCGCTTTATCATCTTCACATTTGGTGAGAATGTTTGTCTTAATGATATCTAGGCAATGTTTCAATTAGCTCACAAGGCCAAATTGAAAGAACATATTGTAATATCTCCGGAGGCCGCATTTTTTACGTTGAGCAAGTTGCAACTTTGTCAGAATGTTTGTCGTGGGGATATTTAGTCCATGTTCGAATATGGGTCATATCAGGTAAAAGGTGGAAAAAGGTAGGTCGCTAGGCCAAATTAAGGAAAATCTTGTTAACACTCTGGAGGTTGCATTTTGAATCTTTGTCAGAATAAAGGTCTTGATGTGTTTTGCATTAGCAATCACATTGCATAATTAAGGTGAGCGATCTAAGTCCATCATGGCCCTCTTGATTATGTTTCTTTGCAAGTGTACGCTTATATGCTCTCCTGTGCTTCTCTTCTATTAATTCGTTCACTATGTCCTGTTAATTGTTATCAATAATTTTCTTTTTTTAGCTCACCTGTGCACGAAGATATTGTTATCACATTTTGTCCGGCGTCCGCCCTGTGACGTGCGGCATCAAACAATTGCCTTGTTAACAAGCTACATGCTACATTTTACATCAGATCTTCATGAAAGTTTATCAGAGCATTCATTCATTTCCATCAAATCTTGGACAAGTTTTAAAACTGGGCCATATGATTTCAAAAACTAGGTCACTAGGTTAAATTGATGGACAATCTTGTTAACACTCTGGAATATGCATTTTTAACTTTGAGCATGTTGAAACTTTATTAGAATGTTTGTCTTCATGATATGTAGGTTAAGTTTGAATATTGGTCTTGTCGGTTTAAAAAGTAGGTCACTATGTCAAATTGAAGGAAAATCTTGTTAACACTCTAGAGGTAGCATCTTTATCATTCAATGTGAAGAAGATTTTTTAGATGAACAAGTTTTCCATGTAAGAGCTTAAACGTGAAAAAAGGCCACACTCAGCATCTTTAGCATACAATGTGAAGAAGGGTATTAGATGAACAAGGTTTCAAAGTTTCAAAGTACTAGGTTTGATAGTTCCCATGTAAGAGATCAAAACACAAAATTTAACCAACTATGTTCAATTATTAAAATCGACCAAAATACATCAAAATTGATGTATTTTACCCAAAAAGACCCACTCAGCATCATTATCATATAATAGGTTTGATAGTTTCCATGTAAGTGACCTAAATGGAAAACGTAACCACACTGCCAATTCTAAATATCAATCAAATTTCATTAAAATTGATGTTTTTTACCCCCAAAAACAGACCACACTCAGCATCTTAGCATACAATGTGAAGAAGGGTATTAGATGAACAAGTTTTCCAAGTTTCAAAGTATGAGGTTTGACAGTTTCCATGTAAGTGACCTAAACGTAAAAATTAACCAACTATGTCCAATTCTCAAAATCAACCAAAATACATCAACATTTATGTTTGTTTAGCCCAAAACCAGGCTACACTCAATATCTTTAGCATACAATGAGAAGAAGGGTATTAGATGAACAAGTTTTCCAAGTTTCAAATTATTAGGTTCAATAGTTTCCATGTAAGTTACCTAAACGCAAAACTTAACCAACGCCGACCACGACGACGATCAAATGACGACAATAGCTCGTCTTTTTTTTTTTTTTTTCAAAAAAATCAGACGAGCTAAAAATGGTATATTTTAATGAATTCAAATTTCTTTTATTATACAATCATGACTCGAAGCTCCTTGGTGTTAAAATAACTAACTTTAACAAGAGGCCCATGATGGCCTATGCTCTACTGGGATGGTTCTTTGGTCTTTTTCAATCCAGAGCATGTATGTATGGTGAAGATCGGATAGTAAATGAGGCCTTTATTGTGTTCACAAGCTGTTTTATAGCAATTTTGACAATTTCAAGGGCCATAATCCAGTCTTGCATGGGCGGATCCGGCTGGTTTGCAAAAGGAACATAGCTCTCATCAATATTTAACTACTATCTAAGTTTGGTGAAGATCGGATAGTAAATGGAGGCTCTATTGTCTTCACAAGCTGTATTATAGCAATTTTGACAATTTCAAGGGCCATAATCCAGTCATGCAAGAGCACATCTGGCTAATCTTTGAGAGGAACCGAGCTCTCATCAATATTTAACTACTATCTAAGTTTGGTGAAGATCAGAGAGTAAATGGAGCCTTTATTGTGTTCACAAGCTCTATTATAGCAGTTTTGACAATTTCAAGGGCCATAATCCAGTCTTGCATGGGCGGATCTGGCTGGTTTGCAAAAGAACTACTATCTAAGTTTGGTGAAGATATGATCGTAAAAGGATGCTGTATTGTGTTCACAAGCTGTATTATAGCCATTTTGACAATTTCAAGGGCCATAATCCAGTCATGCAAGGGCACATCTGGCTGGTTTTTGAAAGGAACCGAGCCCTCATCAATATTTAACTACTATTTAAGCTTGGTGAAGCTCAGATACTAAATGAAGCCTCTATTGTGTTCACAAGCTCTATTATAAGAATTTCGACAATAGCAAGGGCCATAATCCAGTCTTGCATGGGCGGATCTGGCTGGTTTGCGGAAGGAACCGAGCTCTCATGGATATCCAACTTATGACGTCATTCTATTAGCGTAACGCAAATGATGAATAAATAACCAAAAAGAAAACGACAGAAATGATAGGAAAGGATAGTTTTACTCGTCACAAATGTAGATCCGTTAATAACGGAATCGTTTCATTTGAAGTACTTTATGAAGGGCAAGTTGATTATTTTTTGTTCCTGTCATCAAGACAAGAAGATTTTTAACGTTTTTTTCCCTATACAAGTCTATTTTTACAAAATATGATATGGGATATGACCTAAGACCTCCAACATGGACTAGACAACATTCTGACAAAGTTTCAACTTGCTCAAAATAAAAATGCAGCTTCCAGAGTTTGAACAATGTTTTCCTTTATTGACCTTGTTTCTGACCAAATATGACCTATACTCGAACTTGACCTAGATATTACTCAGACAAACATTCTGACAAAAGTTCAGGCTGCTGAAGCAAAGAATGCGGCATCCAAGATTAACAAGATTTCCTTCAATTTGGCCTAGCGACCTAGTTTTTGACCCTATATGACCCCGTCACCCATATTCAAACTTGGCTTAGATATCATTTAGATAAACATTCTCATCAAATGTCAAGCTGCTGTAGTAACAATACATCAACAAAAATCCTTCTTTGTTTTCATGTAAATCGACCAGCTTCAGTCCTCAATTGTCACACTTTCTAAGCGTTTCTCATGTAGAACACCATATATCATTGAAAAGAGTTACCTCCTAGCTTTAAAACAATCCAAAGAAAATGTTGGGTCATGCATTATGCAACAGAAAACTCATCAGGGGAAAATGGTAACCGTCATTTTGGACCAAATCAGGACCATACAAAACCGGCGTTTAGCATTCTCTACTTTCACTATCAAACAAGGTCCAAATACTAAAAGTGATCAAATCAATCAAATCCAGTGCATCCTATACAAATTCACAATGAACTCAATGTCATATATACAACACATTCTGGTAATGGTTTACACTCATTTCTATGCAAACAAAGTGGGTTTTTAGGGACTATAGTACTGTAGATCAGCAAGGCAGCGGATGTAGCGTAATTTGACCTGTAGCCAAAAATGCATCTTCTACAGAGTTAACAAGATTTTCCTTCACTTTGGCCTAGTGACCTAGTTTCTGACCTAGTATGTCCCATATTCGAACTTGACCTAGATATCTTTAAGAAAAACATTCTAACAAAATTTCTAACTTCTGAAGCAATAATGCGGCCTCTAGAGTGTTAAAAAGATTGTCCTTTAATTTGACCTATAGACCTACATTCTGAGAAAGTTGCATCATGCTTAAGTTTAAAATACAGTATCCAATGGTTAACAAGACTTCCCTTCAATTTGGCCTAGTGACATAGTTTTTGACCCAATATGACCCATATTCGAACTTGACCTAGAAATGTTCAAGACAAACATTCTTACAAAATTTCAAACAGCTGAAGCAAAAATTGCAGCATCTGGAGTGTTAACACGATTTTCTTTCAATTTGACCTAGTGACCTACTTTTTGACCCGACTTGACCCATGTTCGAACTGGACTTACATATCATCAAGACAAACATTCTGATAAAGTTTCAATATGCTCAATTTAAAAAAGTGGCCTCCAGAGTGTTTACAAGATTTCCCTTCAATTTGACCTAGTTTTTGACCTCATAGGGCCCAGTTTCGAACTTGTCCAAGAGTTGATAGAGATGAATGTTCTGATAAACTTTCATGAGGATTGGATGCAAAATGTAGCCTGTAGAGTGTTAACAAGCGCAAATGTTGACGACGCAAGGCGGACGACGGACGCCGGACAAAATGTGATCACAATAGCTCACCTTGCACTGCGTGCACCTTGATTTTTCGTAAATGGATCGATTCTGGCATTCTGTTTATTAGTCGCCAGGCAGAAGCCTGCGACTTATATTTTTAATAGGTTTTCGGAAATGACATAACTTACTGAATGTTTTTTCATGTTCAAAGAGATGTCTTGATTTGTGTAGAATGCATTTAATAATGTTTATCCATGGTATATCTGAAATATGAACTGTTTCTAAGCTAAAACTGTTGATCACGTGACTAGCGAATACCGACTGCGTATATCAATCTCCTTTGCAGAGAGCCGTTCTTTACACTCACTTACAAATAGTTAATTATAGGTGATTTAAGATGTTTATTTGGTTCGAAACAAATGAAGAAAAGAACAAACTGAGATAAAACCGATTTTTAAATGAATCAAAGCGCCAATGGCACTGTAGTGGAGATCGTATGGAAAATCCTGCAAAGTAACAAGCAGTATATCGGTGTAGGGCTTGCGATGACTCTGGTGCGGGTAAATTTGAGAATGTATCAACCCTGCATCTTTTGACAGTAGAATAATGTTAGTTTGCCAGAATGTTGTCATGGTGATTTTTTAGTTACGTTTTGAAATTGGTCATGATGTGTTCAAAATTAGGCCATTCCAAAGAAAAATCTAGTTGGTATTCGATATACTACCGTTTTAGCTAATTAGAATGGCTATTTTTTATCTAAATTGTTCGGGTAATCACATGTTCATCACCATTTGGTGTTTGTTTCAATGGTGTCCGATATTAAACAGGTCTGTTCAATTTAGTCCCTTCACATTGCATGATTGAGGGTTGTCAGAGACATATAAACGTAGTGTATTTATATGTCTCTGAGGTTGTTAAACTGCTTCGAATAATGTGAGTGCAAAAACAAACACAAAACATGCTCAAAAAGCACAATTTCATTATTTGCCAAACTGTTCAATTTATAAAAATATAGGCATATATTATAATGCTCGATCTCCAAACTAAATTAGGCTACACTTTCAGCATTGATTGCTAATTGACTCTAGAACGTGCAGACGTGTATATATACATAACGTGTGTACACACTGACATCGTGTGTCCTTTAAACCTTTGTAAACCAGTCTTATCATCAGACGCTTTCATATATTTAAACAACTACACAATAAAGCGTTTATAATATTGAGATAGTCTCGCGAGCTATTTATAGAACCTTTTGGAATTTCCAGATGTGAGTATGATCAGAGTTATATGCAAGGCAGATAGAACGCGCAATGATATTTATTATCTGCCCAATCATAACGAAGATAATATTTACTTATTTTAACTCTATGTAGATAATGTCTTGATAAAACTCAAATATTAGTAACAATCAGGTACTAAAGTAGCACTGACATAATTATTATTAATCACGTCACTGCATCAATGATGGAACTATAACGGATGTGAGTAAATTAGTTTGCAGTAAGGAAAAAAAATATCAACCGATTGTTCAAAACCGACTATGTAAATATTTTTCGTTGTTGTTGTTTCTGTTAGCATTGTGGCGATTGTCAAACCAATCGCCACAAAAATGACTTTGAATAAACACTCTCTGACTATAAAGAGAGTGTAAAGAACGACAACTCTGCGAAGAAGAATGGTTAACGAATCGGGTCTTTCCTTTCGTACAAAATTATTTCGTCCTTGACAATTTTAGATATGTCATTAGATTCCCTACAGGCAAGAAAGAATAACAATAAATTGATATGTGGTAGGGTTCAGTTTATGTTGGAAATTAAGTTTAAATTATACAACAATTTCAATGAAATTTAACTGTTTAGCTGATATTATTTTTTGAGGGTTATCTAATTTATTGGAAACCGCAAAGCCAATATCATTTTGAGAAAAAGAAAAAGATTCAGCGATTTAACACTTTTCTCATTGTTTTAAAAGTAGATTGCAGCAAAGGTGTCCAATGTTGACTTTAATAGGGGAAAGGTAAAATGACGTGCTATTTCATGCAAATCCAAAATTGTCTGTTTTGTGGTTTTATTGATAAATAAAAAAAATCCAAATATTCTGACAAACATCTTGAAAAGTGTATGTGGAATTCATAAATTTTAATGATTATTCCTTAATGAAAGCACTGTATACATACTAAGCCTAATGATTGGCAAGATTACTCATTTCCATTACTGTTTATGATCAATAATTAGTTGGCTGTGTGTATGGTAAACCTACCTTAGAATGGAGATTGATCATAAACAATGAAAGGCTTCAATTATATTTCAATGAAGGACATTCACTTTGTTGACAAAAAAATGCAAGTTATGATACTTTTTCACTTAACCCCACCCCTGATGTTCCAAATATGCCCCTCAGTTGATAACTGTTTTTTTAACTACTATTTATATAATGTAAGTGTTATGCATAACTGCAGTATGAATTTCCGGCGACATTGATGCGTTGCATCAACTTTCTCTTGTAGACAACATTATTTAAAACAGCGGTTCCATTTGCGAATCAAAAGTACTCCAAAAATGATAAGACAAAAGTGACTGGATCCGAGAAATAAACGAAGTAAAGTCATCCATATCTAACACATGGAAATGAATATTGAAGTGTGACATTTCCCTTAAAACAAAAGTAAACATAACCCTACCACATAAAAAGTTCCTCAAATTAACAAATAATGACGTATATTCAATATTTCAAAAATATTACTTTGAAAAACCATACATTCACAAGTACTGGAATGAGACTCTCAAACCTCAAATCAATTGGGCAGACATCTACTGTTCTATTCATAAAAGCTGCGCAAACAACAGGATCAAGCAGTTTAGATACAAATTGATCCACAGCATTAATTGCTACAAAAGATAATCTTAAACAAGAGGGCCAAGATGACCCTAAATTGATCACCTGAATATTTTTAAAGTGTTTACCTAAACGAGTCTATGTAAAACAAGTGATCCCCAGGGTGGGGCCATTTTTGACACTAGAGCTATAATTTGAGCAATCTTTGTAGAGGTCCACGAGATGAAGTTAGATTTCAAATATTCACTTTTAGACAATATTTTTTTTAAAGTTTTTCCCTATACAAGTATCATATTATGTAAAACATGTTATTCCCAGGGTGGGGCCATTTTTGACACTTGGGCTATAATTTAACCAAATTTGGTAGAGGTACACAAGATGTATAGTTAGATTTCAAATATAAAATTTTAGGCAAGATTTTTTTAAAAGTTTTTCCCTATAGAAGTATAATATTAGGCTAAAATTTGAACAATCTTGGTAGAGGACCAATAGATGAAGCTACATACCAAATATCAAAGGCCTGGGCTATCTACGTTTAGACAAGAAGATTTTTAAAGTCTCTCTATACGAGTCTTTGTAAAACAAGTGACCTCCAGGGTGGGGCCATTTTGACCCCAAGGCTATAATTTGAACAAGATTGGTAGAGGTCCAATAGATGAAGCTACATACCAAATATCAAAGGCCTCGGCCTTCTCCTTCTAGAAAAGAAGATTTTTAAAGTTTATTCCTTATATGAGTCTATGTAAATCATGTGACCCCCGGGGAGGAGTCATTTTTGACCCCAGGGCTATAATTTGAACAAGATTGGTATAGAGGTCCAATAGATGAAGCTACAAACCAAATATCAAAGGCCTGTGCCTTCTCTTTTTAGACATGAAGATTTTTAAGTTTTTTTCCCTATATGAGTCTATGTTAAACAAGTGACCCCCGGTGAGGAGTCATTTTTGACCCCAGGGCTATAAATTGAACAATCTTGGTAGAGGTTCATTAGATGAAGCTATATACAAAATATCAAAGGCCTGGGCCTTCTACTTTTAGACGAGAAGATTTTAAATGTTTTTTCCCTATACAAGTATATGTTAAACAAGTGACCCCAAGGGAGGGGTCATTTTGACCCCAGGGCTAAAATTTGAACAATCTTGGTAGAGGTCCACTAGACGAAGCTACATACCAAATATCAAAGGACTGGGCTATCTACCTTTAGACAAGAAGATTTTTTTCCCTATACAAGTCTGTGTGAACAAGTGACCTAGCTTTTGACCCGGCATGACCCATATTCGAACTTTACCTAGATATTATTCAGCTCAACATTCTGACCAACTTTCAAGCTGCTGAAGCAAAGAAATGTGTCTTATACAGTGTTAACAAGATTTCCCTTCAATTTAGCCTAGCGACATAGTTTGTGACCCAATATGACCCATATTCAAACTTGACCTAGAAGTTTTTAAAACAAAAATTGCGGCCTCTGGAGTGTTAACAAGATTTTCCTTCAATTTGACCTAGTGACCTACTTTTTGACCGGACATGACCGGTCAAAAACTACATATCATCAAGACAAACATTCTGATAAAGTTTCAACATGCTCAATTTAAATTGTGGCTTCCAGAGTGTTATCAAGATTTCCCTTCAATTTGATCTAGACTAGTGACCTAATTTGGCCGAGTTTCGAACTTGTCCAAGATTTGATGGAGATAAATGTTCTGATAAACTTTCATGAATATTGGATGCAAAATGTAGCCTGTAGAGTGTTAACAAGCGCAAATGTTGACAACGCACAACGCACAGACGCCGGACAAAATGTGATCACAATAACTCACCTTGCGCTGCATGCACAGGTGAGCTAAAAAAAATAGAGAAAACAAGATGTGTTTGTGAAACACTGATGTCCCCGAATTGCAACATCTAGGTCAAAGGTCAAGGTCGCCAGGTCAAAAATGTTGGTACTGACAGAAAGGTCATGTCACAAGGAATACACATGTGAAATATGGTAGCCGTACCTGTTATGGTTCAAAAGTAGTGGTCAAGGTTAAAGTTTTTTTTCGAGAATGGCAACATCTAGGTCAAAGGTCAAGGTCGCAAGGTGAAACATTTTGGTACTGACAGAAAAGTCATGTCACACGGTATACACATGTGAAATATGGTAGCCGTACCTGTTATGGTTCAAAAGTAGTGGTCAAGGTTAAAGTTTTTTTCGAGAATTGCAACATCTAGGTCAAAGGTCAAGGTCGCAAGGTGAACAATTTTGGTACTGACAGAAAGGTCATGTCACAAGGTATACACATGTGAAATATGGTAGCCGTATCTGTTATGGTTCAAAGGTAGTGGTCAAGGTTAAAAGTTTTTTTCGAGAACGGCAACATCTAGGTCAAAGGTCAAGGTCGCAAGCTCAAAAATGTTGGTACTGACAGAAAGGTCATGTCACAAGGTATACACATGTGAAATATGGTAGCCTTACCTGTTATGGTTCAAAAGTAGTGGTGAAGGTTAAAGTGTTTTTTTGAGAATGGCAACATCTAGGTCAAAGGTCAAGGTCGCAAGCTCAAAAATGTTGGTACTGACAGAAAGGTCATGTCACAAGGAATACACATGTGAAATATGGTAGCCGTACCTGTTATGGTTCAAAAGTAATGGCCAAGGTTAAAGTTTTTTTCGAGAATGGCAACATCAAGATCAAAGGTCAAGGCCGCAAGGTCAAAAATGTTGGTACTGACAGAAAGGTCATGTCACAAGGAATACACATGTGAAATATGGTAGCCGTACCTGTTATGGTTCAAAAGTAATGGCCAAGGTTAAAGTTGTTTTCGAGAATGGCAACATCTAGGTCAAAGGTCAAGGTCGCAAGGTGAAACATTTTGGTACTGACAGAAAGGTCATGTCACACGGTATACACATGTGAAATATGGTAGCCGTACCTGTTATGGTTCAAAAGTAGTGGTCAAGGTTAAAGTTTTTTTCGAGAATTGCAACATCTAGGTCAAAGGTCAAGGTCGCAAGGTGAACAATTTTGGTACTGACAGAAAGGTCATGTCACAAGGTATACACATGTGAAATATGGTAGCCGTATCTGTTATGGTTCAAAAGTAGTGGTCAAGGTTAAAGGTTTTTTTCGAGAATGGCAACATCTAGGTCAAAGGTCAAGGTCGCAAGGTGAAAAAAATGTTGGTACTGACAGAAAGGTCATGTCACAAGGTATACACATGTGAAATATGGTAGCCTTACCTGTTATGGTTCAAAAGTAGTGGTGAAGGTTAAAGAGTTTTTTTGAGAATGGCAACATCTAGGTCAAAGGTCAAGGTCGCAAGCTCAAAAATGTTGGTACTGACAGAAAGGTCATGTCACAAGGAATACACATGTGAAATATGGTAGCCGTACCTGTTATGGTTCAAAAGTAATGGCCAAGGTTAAAGTTTTTTTCGAGAATGGCAACATCTAGATCAAAGGTCAAAAATGTTGGTACTGACAGAAAGGTCATGTCACAAGGAATACACATGTGAAATATGGTAGCCGTACCTGTTATGGTTCAAAAGTAATGGCCAAGGTTAAAGTTGTTTTCGAGAATGGCAACATCTAGGTCAAAGGTCAAGGTCGCAAGGTCAAAAAATCTGGTACTGACAGAAAGGTTATGTCACAAGGAATACAAATGTGAAATATGGTAGCCGTACCTGTTATGGTTCAAAAGAATTAAAGTTTTTTTCGTGCAGACAGACAGACGTGCAGACAGGCCAAAAACTAGATGCCCACCGAATCGGTGATTCCGGGTGCATAAAAAGTTTAACACTGAAAATTGACTAAAACAGCGTTAATCCTTAATTTAATTATAATCAATCATTAAATGTTGAAAGCATTTACCAGAGATCCTCTACCAAAGTAGTACAATTTATGCTCCTTGATTTTCAGAAATTGCCCCAACTCGGGGACATGCATTTTTTTTTTTACATTGAAATCTTCTCTCCTTTGAAGCCATATTAGCTGGAGTTTCAATTGAGGGCTGTTGGATGGAAATACCTATGGCATGCATTTCAAATGGACACACAGTATGATGTATCCTCATATAGCAAATTAGATCATTGAGGAAGTCGGCCAGAAAAGGAAGTCCCTGATGAGCACAATATTTCATTTGACGAGTGTGTTTACTCTCCAGCGTCCATTGTGGGCTGTTGGGTGGAAATACCTGTGGCATGCATTTCAAATGGACACACAGTATGATGTATCCTCATATAGCAAATTAGATCATTGAGAAAGTCGGCCGGAAATGGAGCAGTCCGTGATGAGCACAATATGTCATTTGACGAGCTTGTTTGCTCTCCAGCGTCCATTGTGGGCTGTTGGATTGAAATACCTGTGGCATGCATTTCAAATGGACACACAGTATGATGTATCCTCATATAGCGAATTAGATCGTTGAGGAAGTCGGCCGTAAAAGGAACAGCAGCTTCAACGCCATGCATATACGTGTTCGACGCAATCACGAAAATGAGAAGGATGGTCAGGCAATTTATTTCAACACCCATAATTTTTAAATGACTTTGTGATCCACGATCTTGTTTTGGTTTACTTTTCCTGGTTCTGGAAAGCTTCTCTTCGTTATTGTCCACAAGGGGCAATGCATCTTCATTCTTGATGGTAGGTGCAACATCCTGTACCCATTTGTCATATCCATGTGGAGATTGTTCTGGTAAGTCAGACATGACCGATTCAATGTCCTCTGCGTCTACAAATGTAATGAAAGTGTAATTTAGAGAGTAACATATTCATGACATATATCCGAACGAAAATACATAACAATATGACTCGATATCAGAAACAATTTGCACAGAGCGAGTAAATGTATTTATGATAATAATTTCCAAAAGAAACAAGCCTTTGTCTTTTTACCGGTAAATAATGGTTTAACCAGTTTTGGTTAATGGTTGTTGCATTTCGTTCGTTAGTCATCTAAACTAAGGAATTTAGTTAACGATTCCAACTTGTTAAAGCTTAACAGTAAATTGCAGGTAAGGTCATAGATTAGTAATATAAGTAAACATCATACTTCTTTGGAATTTGTCCAAGGAGTTGAATTTATTCTACGTGCGTGCAAATACTCCTGATGCAGTATAGCGGTTGTCTTAAACAAGAGGGTCATGAAGCCCTGGATCGCTCACCAAAGCATGTGCTATTTAAGACTTAATAAGAGAAGGCATGTTTTAACGGATCATGTCATCAAAATAATTTTAACAATCTTAGTAGACGGTCACCCAAGGAACATTTGAGAAAAATGTGGTCTCTAAACAAGATTTTTCTAAAAAAACAACATTTCAACATGTTCAAGTAAAAAAAGAGCAGTTTCTAGAGTGTTAACAAGATTGTTCTACAATTTGGCATGGTGACCTAGTTTTTGACCAAAACCATATTCAAACTTAACCTAGATATCATCCAGAAAACCATTCTGGTAAAGTTTTCATAAATATAATTTTGAATCTTCTATTTTGGGGTAATAATTGGTTGCCCAGGAAGTTGTGGTTGTTCAAACACCGATGTCGGATTATATAGCCAAAGATTGCGACTTCAATAATCTAGAGTTCTTCGTAATTGTTTTTATAGACTATTCTTTCAAACTGATTTTTTTTTTATATTCTTGACTTGCTGACTTTAATTTGGATTTCCGAGAAAATATCTGTAGTAATATGCAATATGGATTATCGAATATAAAACAGATAATAGAGTTATCAATATAAGCTACATGTACAGTATTGTATCTACTTACAGAAACGCATATAATATAACTACTTAGCATATATATCATGGTAAAGGGTTCAAAACCCTGGGAAAAGAATATCGTATTTCCTAAATTGTCTCTTCATCATAATACACTTTTCTTCTATTTTCATATCATGCAAAATCCTTTAAACTTCAGGATTTCTTTTGTATAACACAATTATCTTTGTGCAAGTTACGTTTTTCTGAAAAGAATTGATAAAATGAACATAAAGTGTCTAAAGATGTTACATTGTAAGAATGTCAAATGTCAAAAGATAAAACTAATATAATCATGTATCAGTGCATACAAATCTAATTCTCGAGAAACGCAGCCACAAAATTATTCTTAAATCGGCAAGTATTTTTATAACGATTCGTGATTGGCATATCCCGTGTCATTGAGACAAAATAACAATACATACATGTATATACCACCCCTATATATAGATAGGAAACAAGTAATAGACAGAAAGTCATACAGAAAGGTACGAATGTCCGGGGTTGTTCCGGAAAACTCTCTCTCACAGAGTCCCAAGAATCATAGGAAAATTAAATTTAGACCCATAATTTTAATTTTTAAATAGACTGTTAGCCTGTACAGGACGCTGATCTTGACATGCCCCAGACCCCCCAATATTGGTGGTCATTACACCACCTGTTCCGAAAAAGGTCACCAAAAAGTATTACATGTATGAACAAGACGAATGATTGACGCAAAACATCAAAAAGAAGCCGCAATATTTCGTTGCACATGAAGAAATAAAAAAAACTAGAACTATCACTAAAGGTGATTAATACCCCCGCCCCAAACCCCTGACACATATTATATCTCACAGTATTATCTTTGACTCAGACAATTTGAATATCAGTATCAAAAAGAAATACTAAGATAATATCAAAAAGCAATATACAAATCTAATTTTAAAGAAATTTTGTCAGGAACATTTTCTAATGCATAAAATACAATCCGCATAAAGTACTATTTCCTCATGAAATAAGTTTTGATTTAGTTTTCTAGTTTCAGAAAACAAACAAACAAGAAGAAAATGAACCACATTCTTTATTCAAAGAGTAACAAGGCTTTTGACTGTAAACAACTGAATATTCGCGAGGACCTATTTTCGATATTTATCATGATTTTGATATTTTGATATTTTAATTTTGAGAATAAGTAGCAGAAGTTTAAATTTCACTTCTGATCGATATATTTTCGCAAGGTATTAATTTCGCGAGGAGATCAGCTTGCGAATATAAGGGAATATAAAATCCTTACGTAATTTAGGTAGTTTACAGTAGCTATAATGTAATATAATATCATGTTCTACCTCTTGACACTAGCACAGCTTCTTGAAGGGATACCAGACACAATCAAGTGGTCACTGTAGTATGTTGGAATGACATGACATGACATGACCAGATTGGATTTTAAGAAAAAAAAATCCTATTTCAAGGTCAGAGGTGAAGGTCACAGGGACATGAAATTTGCGTCTTGCACATCTACTACTCCTGATTAACATTTATGCCAAGTATCAAGTAAATCAGGTTGAAACTGAAGGAGGAGTACAACAGATTAGAATTTAACAAAAAAAATCCTATTTCAAGGTCAGAGGTGTAGGTCACAGGGACATGAAATTTGCATCTTGCACATCTACTACTCCTGATTAACATTTATGCCAAGTATCAAGTAAATCAGGTTGAAACTGAAGGAGGAGTACAACAGATTAGATTATAACAAAACAAATTCCTAGTTCAAGGTCAGAGGTCAAGGTGAAGGTCACAGGGACATGAAATTTGCGTCTTGCACATCTACTACTCCTGATTAACATTTATGCCAAGTATCAAGTAAATCAGATTGAAACTGAAGGAAGAGTACAACAGATTAGAATTTAACAAACAAAAATCCTATTTCAAGTTCAGAGGTCAAGGTCACAGGGACATGAAATGTGTGTGTTGCACATCTACTACTCCTGATTAACATTTATGCCAAGTATGAAGTAAATCAGGTTGAAACTGAAGAAAGAGTACAACAGATTAGATTTTAACAAAACAAATTCCTATTTCAAGGTCAGAGGTCAAGGTGAAGGTCACAGGGACATGAAATTTGAGTCTTGCACATCTACTACTCCTGATTAACATTCATGCCAAGTATCAAGTAAATCAGGTTGAAACTGAAGGAGGAGTACAACAGATTAGATTTTAACGAAAAAAAAATCCTATTTCAAGGTCAGAGGTGAAGGTCACAGGGACATGAAATTTGCGTCTTGCACATCTACTACTCCTGATTAACATTTATGCCAAGTATCAAGTCAATCAGGTAGAAACTGAAGGAGGAGTACATCGGAACAGATTTTGCGGACAGACCGACCGACAGGCTGATTCCAGTATACCCCCCTTCAAACTACGTTTGCGGGGGGGGTATAACTAAATTTAAATCCACAATCATTAGACAAATTTAAACTGTAGCTTGTAATGCAGATATCGGTATTTGATGATTTAAGTATTATGTAGGATATTTAACCTGGCAGGGTCTGTGTTTTAAGTGAATGCGATGATTTTGAGTTAAACTGATCATGAAAAGTGACATATAAGACGAATACTAACGATAAATAGACAAGAGGTTATGATGAATTTCAATTTGTTCCAAAGATAATCAACTATTTGTATTGAACGCAAGCCCTGTTATGATAATTTTTTATCAAATAATGCAGACACAGAAAATCTATTTTTGTTTTGTATCGGTAAGTCATTATATTGGATAAGGGTTTAATTACTTATCAAGTACAAAATATAAAAAATCTATAAAATGATAGTATGATAACTGAAAAGTGTTCAAAATTATTGTGGTAAATCAGGGAAAATGTAGCCTCTAGAGTGTTAACAAGCTCAAATATTGAGGATGCAAGACGGACTAATCGCGACAGACGGACGCAGTGCAAAATGCACAGGCGAGCTAAAAAGGGAATGAAGCAGATAAGGAAAAGTGCACATAACCATAGTATATGATATGCTTGCTTGAATATAAAGGATTTATAAGCATAAGTGTTTATACGTGAATTTGGGCGGAATATCATACTTGGACAATTTTCTGAGGTGGATTATCATACTTGAACAATTTTCTGAGGCGGTTTATCATACTTGGACAATTTTCTGAGGTGAATTATCATTCTTGGACAATTTTCTGAGGCGGATTTTCATACTTGAACAATTTTCTGAGGCGGTTTATCATACTTGGACAATTTTCTGAGGTGGATTATCATACTTGGACAATTTTCTGAGGCGGATTATCTGACTTTAGTTTTCTCATTGTGGCAGAAAACTGAAGTACTGGGCGGAAAAGTGGACTAAGAAAATTTTCATGTGTGATCCTGAATCTCTGAAAAAGTTCTGAAAAATCAGATGTAAAGTCACCTAAGCTGGCCCGGTTTATCGTTTCCCTCTTTTAGACATTTTCTTACACGTCTTCAGAAAACAACTTTTGAAAACATTTTGGTAAAAGGAAAAATTATTCATTATGTTCCTTTTTTACCACAATGTTTTCAGTTTTAATAATTATTCACATATTCACAAATAGTTTTCCTATTTTTGCTTAGATGTTTCAAAAGTTTCTACTGCAGATTTGTTGTAAGTGGGAAGGTTTATTTACTGTGCCCAATGATTATTATTAAATACTTTAGATCTTAATAATGTATTTTTATTGTTAACTACATGTTGTTAACAAACTATTAATTTAAACAGAGATAATCATACTGGATTTAAATTTACACACACACATATTTAAAGTTAAACAAGAGGGCCATGATGGCCCTATATCGCTCACCTGATTTTATTTTTTTTTCACTTTAGCCATATAAGCCCCACCCCCTGGCGGCCATAGTTTTTGACCAATCAACATTGCTTGAAGGAATCTGATAGTGGGTCACCCTAGGAATATTTCTACAAAATTATTTGAAAATAGGCCAAACATTTTCGGAGGAGAAGATCTTTTAAGTTTTCACTCAAGCCATATAAGGCAAAATAGCCTCGCCCCCTGGCGGCCATGTTTTTCGACCAATCAACATGGCTTGAAGGAATCTGATAGTGGGTCACTTTAGGAACATTCTGAATCTTTATCTTGAAAAATACTGAGAGGTCGTTGATGTAAAGGTAGAATTTCTGTTTTCAATATCTGCATCATCCAACAATGTGTCAATATAGCCAATGTAAAGGACATGTGACAAATAAATGAAGTTTTTATCTTGTTCACAAGGTCAATTAAAGCAATTTTGCCAATTTTAAAGGGCCATAATTCAGTCATGCATGTCAAATCTGGCTTGTTTTCAAAAGGAACTGAGCTTTCATGTATATCCAACTACTGAATAAGTTTGGTAAACATGGGATAATAAATGAAGTTTTTATTGTTTTCAAAAGGAACCAAGCTTTCATGTATATCTGGCTACTGTATAAGTTTGGTAAACATAAGATAATAAATGGTGACTAATTTGTTCACAAGGTCAATTATAGCAATTTTGCCAATTTTTACCTATCTAGCTACTGAAAAGGTTTGGTAAACATCGGATAATAAATGAAGACTTTATCGTGTTCACAAGAAATTGTGGACGAACGACAGACGACGGACAAAGGGGGATCACAAAAGCTCACCTTGTCACTACGTGACAGGTGAGCTAAAAAGAGGGCAATGATGTCCCTAGTCGCTCACCTGAATTATGCAATGTGATTTCTAATGCAAAACACATCAAGACAATTATTATATCAAACATTCAAAATGCAACTTCCTTAGTGTTAACAAGATTTTCCTTCATTTGACCTAGTGATCTATATTTGTTTACCTGATATGACCCATATTCCAATATGGACTAGATATCATCAAGACAAACATTCTGACAAAGTTTCAACTTGCACAAAGTAGAAATGTGGCCTCTGGAGTTTGAATAATATATTTTCCTTTATTGATCAACTTTCTGACCGAATATGACCCATATTCAAACTTGACATAGATATAATTCAGACAAACATACTGACAAAATTTCAAGCTGCTGAAGCCAAAAATGTGGCCTTCAGTGATAACAAGATTTTCCATCAATTTGGCCTAGTGACCTTCTTTTGGACCAGCATAACCTGTATTCAAACTTGCCCTAGATATCATTAATAGAAACATCTTGACAAAATTTTAAACTTCTGAAGCAAAAATTGTTGAGTATTAACAAGATTTTCGTTCAATTTGACCTAGTGACCTACTTTTTGACTCGGTATGACCCATGTTGGAACTTTACTTATATATCATCAAGACAAACATATTGATAAGGTTTCAACATGCTCAAGTTGAAAATGTGGTCTCCATAGTGCTAACAAGAGTTCTCTACAATTTGACCTAGTGACCTAGTTTTTGAGCTCATATTGCCCAGTTTCGAACTTGTCCAATATTTGATGAAGAAGAATGTTCTGATAAACTTTCATGAATATCGGATGCAAAGTGTGGCCTGTAGAGTGTAAACAGGGGCAATTGTTCATGACGCAAGACGGACGGACGCCGGAAAACATGTGATCACAATAGCTCACCTTGCACTTTGTGCTAAAAAATTGAATAAATTATTGACAAAGTCACAAAAGAATATATTATAACTAGAGATTGTTTTTTTTTGTTGAAAAAGCGCTTGTCTCCCCATTTGTGTGCTCGTAGGGGAGGAAAAGAAATAATGGGAGTCAAAATCAATAGGGTTCATCTATAAGTTAGGACCAACCTGCACACTAAGTATGAAGTTCCAGGGCATAAGCTTTCTTGAGTTATTGACCTTTAACCTTGTGATCTCAAAATCATACAAAATCAATAGGGGTCATCTACTAATTAGGACCAACCTGCACACTAAGTATGAGTAATTGTGTAAACAAAACTTGTTCAGGTGAATGTAACTGTGACCTTGACCTTTGACTTTTGACCTTGTGATCTCAAAATCAAACAAAATCAATAGGGGTCATCTACTAATTAGGACCAACCTGCACACTAAGTATGAGTAATTGTATAAACAAAACTTGTTCAGGTGAATGTTACTGTGACTTTGACCTTTAACCTTGTGATCTCAAAATCAAACAAAATTAATAGGGGTCGTCTACTGTGTAGGACCAACCTGCACACTAAGTATGAGTAATTGTGTAACAAAAACTTGTTCAGGTGAATGTTTCTGTGACCTTGACCTTTGACCTTGTGACCTCAAAAACAAATAGGGGTCATCTACTGGTTAGGACCAACATGCGAAACCAAGTATGAAGTTCCTTGACATAATCATTCTTTAGTTATTGAGCGGGAACCATTTTTCACCGTAACCTTGACCTTTGACCTACTGACATCAAAATCAATAGGGGTCATCTACAGGTTAGGACCAACATGTACACCAATTGTGAAGTTCCTGGGCATAAGCGTTATTGAGTAAAAACCATTTTTAAGCTGAAGGTAACACCTTTGACTTAGGACCTCAAAATCAAACAAAATCAATAAGGTTCATCTACTGGTTAGGACCAACCTGCACACCATGTATGAAGTTCCTCGACATAAGCATTCTTTAGTTATTGAGCGGAAGCCATTTTTCAGCTGAAGGTTACCATGACCTTGACCTTTGACCTAGTGACCTCGAGATCAATAGGGGTCATTGGCTTATGTTGACCAACCTGCACACCAATTATTAACTTTTAGGCCAAAGCCATTAAGCAAAAACTATTTTTCAGCTCATTGTCACTGTGACCTTTCAGCTCAAGGTCACTGTGACCTTGACTTTAGATGTACTGATCTCAAAATCAATAGGGGTCTTCTACTGGGCGTGGCAAACCTTCATACCAAGTAAGGAGTTCTTTGGCCCAAGTGTTCTTCAGTTATTGAGCAGAAACCATTTTTTACCTCACAAGGTCACCATGACCTTGACCTTTGACCTTCTGACATCAAAATCAATAGGGGTCATCTAATGATCATGACCAACCTGCATACCAAGTGTTAAGTTCCTACGCCCAAGCATTCTTCGGTTATTGAGTGGAAACAAGTGTGATGGATGTGACCTTGACCACTGTGACCTTGACCTTTGACCTTCTGACATCAAAATCAATAGGGGTCAGCTACTGGTCATAACCAACCTGCATACCAAGTATGAAGTTCCTACGCTCAAGGGTTCTTCAGTTATTGAGCGGAAACAAGTGTGACAGACGGAAGGACGGAATGGGCAAAAACAATATGTCACCCCCATGTATGGGAGAGACATAATAATACTTTCCTGTATAGGCTTGGGCCAAAAATATTGAGACATGGGTTCATTAAACAAGAGGGCCATGATGGCTTTATATCGCTCACCTCAGGAGTAAGTGTTTTAGGGTCCTAATTTAATTGCTCTACAAAAATCAGAAAGGTCAAAAAGTCATGGTGAAGGTCATCCAAAGGCAATGATGATATTTTATTGTAAAAGATCATACTTAGGTCATGGTCATATGTTTATAAATCAATGTAAAGGACATGTGACAAACAAGCAAATTCATGAAATTTATATCCCCCGCTTGCAGGAAATATTGTAGGAAAATGTAGAGGTTAGGTTTAAACATGTCAGTAGACTTTTTATTGAACATGTATTACAGGGTAAATTAAACGAACTTGGCCTAGGTTGTTACCAAGTTTGTGGCAGTTATTGCACGGAAACAGCAAGAAACGACTTTTTTTGTTAATTAAGGGACCAAAACTCCACCGAAAGTGACGATCGAACTAGGCCTAGCCCTTAAGGCATTTAACCTTGTTACCAAGTTTGAAAAAAACCGGTTCACATTTGTGGCAGTTATTGCACGGAAACAGCAAGAAACGACTTTTTTTGTTAATTAAGGGACCAAAACTCCACCGAAAAAAGTCCACCGAAAGTGACGATCGAACTTGGCCTAGCCTTTAAGGCATTTAACCTTGTTACCAAGTTTGAAAAAAAAAACAGTTCACATTTGTGGCAGTTATTGCACGGAAACAGCAAGAAACAACATTTTTTGTTAAATAAGGGGCCATAACTCCGAATAAAGTCCACCGAAAGTGACGATCGAACTTGGCCTAGCCCTTAAGGCATTTAACCTTGTAACAAATTTTGAAAAAAAACGGTTCACATTTGTGGCAGTTATTGCACGGAAACAGCAAGAAACAACATTTTTTGTTAAATAAGGGGCCATAACTCCACCGAATAAAGTCCGCCGAAAGTGACGATTGAACTTGGCCTAGCCCTTAAGGCATTTAACCTTGTTACCAAGTTTGAAAAAAACCGGTTCACATTTGTGGCAGTTACGGAAACAGCAAGAAACGACTTTTTTTGTTAAATAAAGGGCCATAACTCCACCAAATAAAGTCCGCCGAAAGTGACGATCAAACTTGGCCTAGCCCTTAAGGCTTTTAACCTTGTTACTAAGTTTGAAAGAAAACGGTTCACATTTGTGGCAGTAATTGCACGGAAACAGCAAGAAACAACATTTTTTGTTAAATAAGGGGCCATAACTCCGAATAAAGTCCACCGAAAGTGACGATCGAACTTGGCCTAGCCCTTAAGGCATTTAACCTTGTAACAAATTTTGAAACGACATTTTTTGTTAAATAAGGGGCCATAACTCCACCAAATATAGTCCGCCGAAAATGACGATCGAACTTGGCCTAGCCCTTAAGGCATTTAACCTTGTTACCAAGTTTGAAAAACAAAAATTCACATTTGTGGCAGTTATTGCACGTAAACAGCATGAAACAACATTTTGTGTTAAATAAGGGGCCATAACTCCACTAAATAAAGTCCGCCGAAAGTGACGATCGAACTTGTCCTAGCCCATAAGGCATTTAACCTTGTTACCAAGTTTGAAAAAAAACGGTTCACATTTGTGGCAGTTATTGCATGGAAACGAAGTGTGACAGACAGACAGACAGACAGACAGACAGATGGACAGACGGACAGACAGACGGACAGACGGACTAACCGAAATTAATAACCCCCCTTTTTTTCTTCGAAAAAGCGGGGGATAATAAATGAATTTTTAAAAAGGAACCAAGCTCTCATGTATATCTAGGTTCTGTATAAGTTTGGTAAACATCGGATCATAAATGAAGACTTTATCGTGTTCACAAGAAATTGTGGACAGACGACGGACGAAGAGCGATCAATAAAGCTAACCTTGTCACCTCGGTTTTCGAAAGGAAACCGAGCTCTCATGTATATCTAGCTACTGTATAAGTTTGGTAAACAACGGATCATAAATGAAGACTTTATCGTGTTCACAAGAAATTGTGGACAGACGACGGACGAAGAGCGATAAAAAAAGCACACCTTGTCACTATGTGACAAGTGAGCTAAAAATGAGAAGCTTTATCTAATTTATTGATCATCAAATTATGACTGCAGGGTTACAGATAATTAGCATTTTTGCTTAAAACAGCAAAAGAATTTTTTAAAACAAGATGTGTTTGTGAAACACTGATGCCCCCCAATGGCAACATCTAGGTCAAAGGTCAAGGTCGCAAGGTATACACATGTGAAATATGGTAGCATTACCTGTTATTGTTCAAAAGAAGTGGGGAAGGTTAAAAAAAAAATTGAGAATGGCAACATCTAGGTCAAAGGTAAAGGTCGCAAGGTCAAAAATGTTGGTACTGACAGAAAGGTCATGTCACAAGGAATACACATGTGAAATATGGTAGCCGTATCTGTTATGGTTCAAAAGTAATGGCCAAGGTTAAAGTTTTTTTCGAGAATGGCAACATCTAGGTCAAAGGTCAAGGTCGCAAGGTCAAAAATGTTGGTACTGACATGTGAAATATGGTAGCCATACCTGTTATAGTTCAAAAGTAATGGCCAAGGTTAAAGTTTTTTTCGAGAATGGCAACATCTAGGTCAAGGTCAAGGTCGCAAGGTACTGACAGAAAGGTCATGTCACAAGGAATACACATGTGAAATATGGTAGCCATACCTGTTATGGTTCAAAAGAAATGGCCAAGGTTAAAGTTTTTTTCGAGAATGGCAACATCTAGGTCAAAGTCAAGGTCGCAAGGTGAAACATGTTGGTACTGACAGAAAGGTCATGTCACAAGGAATACACATGTGAAATATGGTAGCCGTATCTGTTATGGTTCAAAAGTAATGGCCAAGGTTAAAGTTTTTTTCGAGAATGGCAACATCTAGGTCAAAGGTCAAGGTCGCAAGGTCAAAAATGTTGGTACTGACAGAAAGGTCATGTCACAAGGAATACACATGTGAAATATGGTAGCCGTACCTGTTATGGTTCAAAAGAAATGGCCAAGGTTAAAGTTTTTTTTTAGTATGGCAACATCTAGGTCAAAGGTCAAGGTCGCAAGGTCAAAAATGTTGGTACTGACAGAAAGGTCATGTCACAAGGAATACACATGTGAAATATGGTAGCCGTATCTGTTATGGTTCAAAAGTAATGGCCAAGGTTAAAGTTTTTTTCGAGAATGGCAACATCTAGGTCAAAGGTCAAGGTCGCAAGGTCAAAAATGTTGGTACTGACAGAAAGGTCATGTCACAAGGAATACACATGTGAAATATGGTAGCCGTACCTGTTATGGTTCAAAAGAAATGGCCAAGGTTAAAGTTTTTTTTTAGTATGGCAACATCTAGGTCAAAGGTCAAGGTCGCAAGGTCAAAAATGTTGGTACTGACAGAAAGGTCATGTCACAAGGAATACACATGTGAAATATGGTAGCCGTATCTGTTATGGTTCAAAAGTAATGGCCAAGGTTAAAGTTTTTTTCGAGAATGGCAACATCTAGGTCAAAGGTCAAGGTCGCAAGGTCAAAAATGTTGGTACTGACAGAAAGGTCATGTCACAAGGAATACACATGTGAAATATGGTAGCCGTACCTGTTATGGTTCAAAAGTAATGGCCAAGGTTAAAGTTTTTTTTGTGCAGACAGACATGCAGACCAACAGACAGACAGACAGGCCAAAAACTATATGCCCCCCGAATCGGAGATTCCGTGGGGGCATAAAAAGCATTTGTCTGAAATCAATGGGGTAAATACACAATAGACTAAAAAGTTTATCTGTAACCCTGACTAATTAGTCTAAACTATTTGGAATTTTGCATACATAGCTAGGATACATTTGGATTGTTATGTATCATTACATGAACACAGCTTTCTACAACACTTTCGATGAGCCTTAATTGCATCTGATTTTTCCAAACAAAGGATATTGCTGTCCTTTGCATAGTTTTTACATTTTAGTTCATTGATGATTTTTATTTTTTTTTCCCTATACAAGTCTATGTTAAACAAGTGACCCCAAGGGAGGAGTCAATTTTGACCCCAGGGCTATAATTTGAACAATCTTCGTAAAGGTCCACTAGATGAAGCTACATACCAAATATCAAAGGCCTGGGCCATCTACTTTTAGACAAGAAGATTTTTAAAGTTTTTTCCCTATACGAATCTACATGTATGTTAAACAAGCGGGGAGGGGTCATTTTTGACCCCAGGGCTATAATTTGAACAATCTTGGATTTCCCCATTGTTGTTGCCGTGGCAACAAGAGTTCTCAATGAAATTTAAATTGTTGAACAATTTTGAAAGAGGGCCACCTATGGAACATTCCTGTGAAGTTTGGTTGAAATTTGATCTGTGGTTAAGGAGAATCTGATGATGTTTAAAGCTAAAAGTTAGCGACGGATCAGAATAGCTCACCTTGAGCCTTTGGCTCACATGTGATCTAAAAAATATGTGTCTCTTATTGAGAGAGGGGCATGGGGACAAGAGTGAATATAGTATGGGGACAGGTCCTCATAAAAACTATATGTCTCTAATCGAGAAAGGGATGTGGGAACAAGAGAGAATATATTATAGAGACAGGTCTTCATAAAAACTATGTCTCTAATTGAGGTCCTCATAACAAGAGAGCCAAGAGGGCCCTAAATCA
This sequence comes from Serripes groenlandicus, assembly GCA_031761405.1. Taxonomy (NCBI): domain Eukaryota; kingdom Metazoa; phylum Mollusca; class Bivalvia; order Cardiida; family Cardiidae; genus Serripes; species Serripes groenlandicus. Next base: position 21,371,068 of record JASEVX010000009.1, on the reverse strand, counting down.
ATCACCTGAGTGATAGTATAGTAGCAATTGTATAACTGCTTAAAATCAGGGAGAAATTTGCTCAAGAGTGGGAATGAAACTGCAAGGAGTACACACTTTAATGAAACAGCTTATCAGTCAAGGACATTTGTAAAAAGGCATTAAATCATTGAATAATTTGAAAGATGTCCACCAAAGGAACATTCCTGAGAAAAAAAAGAAATACCTGTAGAAGTAAACGGTTATAAGTCATGAAAAACGTTAAATAAGAGCTCTATTATACCTTGTTTTAATATCCAAAAGAGTGTTGTATTTTTAACTTCCTGGATAAGTCTAGTCATGTGTCTGGTGTATTCTACTTGATAAAGTCGACCCTTTATCGCGTTTGTAGCAGATGACATTTATAAAATGTTTAGGGAAAGGTAAAGTTACCAAGTAATTTCCCGCCTATAGACGTATTTTGATGCATCTGCAGTAGACGACATTTGAAAACATTTTGACAAAAGAGGGAATTGCTCAAAACGAGCAATTTCTACGTTTGCCACAATATTTTCAACTTTTTTTTCAGTAATTACACCATCATTTCTAGAGAAATTCCGAATCTTAAGTAGATGTTTTCATAGACGTCTGCAGAAGATTTGTTGTATGTGGGAAAGGGAGGGTTTAAAAACACTATTTTCAAACTCGGTATCTATCACAAATATACCCCTAGTTTCAGATATTTTTCAATGTAGCCTCCAGTGTGATCACATGGTAGATCGAACGCAAGAGTGTTTCATTGACATACATGTCAGGGGTCTGGTACATATATCTCTGATGAAGCTTTTGGGTAAAATGGGAAAGATATTTAAGCACAAACCAATTTGACGCATCTGCAGCAGACGGCATTTGAAAACATTGGAGCACATCAACAATGTTCTAACACGCAGAATATTCAGTCATGTGCTAGCCAAATCAACTAATCAAGGCACAGCTTTTGACTAGCACTCACACTAGTTGAACACTCGATTATTGGCGACAATGTGAATACACACCTGTTTTTTTACTTAAGAAGAATTGTAATCGCATGTGCGTCAAATAGATTATCCTTACGTTATTATTTGGTTGAAGAAGTAAAACTCGACTTTAAAGTCTCTCATTATTTAGTCGCAAAGGGCCATATTACATATATATGCTTTACTTGACTGTATAGCTCATTGGCGTCCAAGGTTGACAAAGATAAGACTGCATTAGATTTTACGTGTGATTTAATTTGCTTTATGTGGCTGTATAGCACATTGGCGTCCAAGGTTGACAATGATTAGACTGCATTTACATGTGATTTAATCAGCTTTACTAGCTGTATAGCACATTTTCGTCCAATTTTGACAAAGATTAGACTGCATTTACGTGTGATTTAATTTGCTTTACTTGGCTGTATAGCCCATTTTCGTTCAAGATTGACAGAGATTAGACTGCATTTACGTGTGATTTAATCTAGATCTTTCTGGTCGATTCGGATCTATATGTTATCATTAAGTATGGTGAGCAGAGAATTCCCGGTGTACGTTCACATGACTGATGGCCATTATGTTGTTAGCAACATGATACTGATTAAAAGATTCAAATTTTAGACTGTTATTCCCTTTCATTCAAACGACATTCGACGCCACGGAAGAAGAAATCTGCTCATGACGAGAATGAACTCATTGTCCATCAAGATAAGCGGACGGATGCCCAACTCCCTCTCTCTCTCGCTAATGTTACAAGTTAAGTGAGGACTTTACATCCACACCTGGTGCTTGTACAGATCTCGAGTCCTGTCTGCATGTTTTCAAGTCAGAATTATGTCCTGTACACTAATGTGATCAGTATTTTTAATTCCTATGACCTTTTAAGTAATGTTGAAAGAAGGGTGTGTGGACAAGAGAGAATATAGTATGCAGGGCTCTCACGAGGGGGCGATTTGGGCGAAGTGGTCGCCTAAAAAGTTCTGACTTCGCCCATTCACTCGATCAAAGCGAAGTCGACTTCGCCCAAATTCTCAGTCAAAGCGAAGTTGACTTCGCCGACAATTTTGTCCTATCATCGGACGCTGTTAAAATGATCACGGTCACGCACCATGTTGAATCGATGTATACAGTTCTCGATATACACAGTTGCGTAATCAGTTATTTGACAACTGAGAGAGTACCCGTACGAAGATTTTAACAGGATTCCAGCAGGATCCTGGTAGGAAAGTACCAGGAATCTAGCAGGATTCAATTTTTCCTGCAGGAATGTAACCGTACATGGAAAAAAGCTAATTTCCTACAAGGAAAATTTGTTCATACTGGAAAAGTTTCCTGCTATAGTAACAGGAATCTCTTTACTGTAGCTGGAATATTGGTGAAATTCATATTCCTACTAGGAATAATTCATCTTATAATATTTAAAATCTCCAGTTAATGTAATTCTAGCAGGATTTCTAGAACTTATACTTTTTCATAGCAGGAATTCTATACTTTAACATTTTTCTAACTTGGATTCTGAAACTTAGAAAATATGCAAACAAAAATCTAAAACTTTAAAAAAAATAAAATTGTATACAATCCTTAGTTCCCCACTGGGGTATTCAAGATCAGTATGTACAATCCCAAATGAAAAAGCCATTGAAATTTAAATAGAAATTTCTCCTTTCTTCACAATGTTTTTAAATTGTGTTTGCTGTAGATGCATAGAAATGCCTCTACAAATTGGTAAGAGTCAACTTATTTACCCGGGAAAACTTAGCAGCTAACCTATTGTTTACCTCCCGTGACAAATGAGTCACGTTATACAAAAATGACATTTGGTCTCTGCAACCAGCCGATATTCATATAACTTTATAAACCTGCCCAGTCTGCTTAGGGTCTCTAGTCACACACACACACACACACACACACAGCTTTAACTACACAGGTGGAAAACAATGACTTAATGTAAAACTTGACATAGAAGTATTAACTGTGATCATAGTTCATTGATTTATAATGTGGGTTTTCATATGACGTGGGTCAATCTCCCCAGCATTTTAAACAAAAGAATTATGATGCAAAGGTCACGTGAATGTTATGCCAGGATTTATGTAAAAGTAAGATAGACTTTCCCAAAGCATTTATATTCTGATCAGTCCAAATTAATGAATTGGTGACAATTGTTATTAACTAGATTTAAAAAATGCTTCAAAAGTGTTAAATATCTTCACCTCTTTGCAAATTTGACCAGATTGTTATAGATTTTTCAAACAAACAATTAACTAGACACCATTTAAAAACATTGTGAGAAGAGGTGAAACACTTACCTTTCGAGTGTATTCATACATCGTATATATTTTGGATTTACCGTGACTATCAAAGAGGGGTTGTGTTTGTTAGTTTTTCTTTCAGCTAACAAGCTTTTGAAAACATTGTGATAAAAAGGAGAAACAAGTACATCTAATACATATCTCTACTATCAAACATTTGTTTAAGTTTTACTTTCAGCTAACCAACTTTTAATTTTGAAACATTGTTGAAAAGGGAAAAACACATTACGTCTGATTAATGCGTCTGCAAGTGAAAAAGAGTTAATTTAAGTGTGCAAATGATATTAAGTGTGAAGTAATTTATACAGTGCCTCTTGAGTAATTCAATTATCTAAGAAAAATCTGGAATAAACTCATATTTATCAACCACTCCCATCGACGGTGTGTAATATTTTTAATTGATTAATGTTTATTAGTCTTAAAACTTTTCTGCATATTTGTTACTTTCGACAAGTCACTTTTGTTATGCATTGTTCTTGTTACGTCATGAATGGCATGTGGTATGACGTCATTAAAAAAGTCTATCGGCGTTTTGAAAATTGTTTAAATCAACATGGCGGCCTTTTTCAACACATGCTGTTTTCACAGATTTACTGAGATTATATGCGATATCGGCGATAGTTTGCATTTATTTCTGTTTAGTTGATGGATTAAATGTTCTGGAATATTCGTAAGTAATTATTTTACTTTTATTTTGCATTATTTCATTTGTATTGCAATCAAAATGCTGTTACGAAGATCTCTCACCCCTTCTCTGTCCCACAATATTTATAACAACAGAAATATTTTAAAGCATTTATTTGATCATATGTCATTGGAAAATATTTACTTGCGTACAGCGACGGACCACCTTATAATGAGTAATGGTTTTTTTATAACCCTTTCTGGGATTCAACACAGGAGATCAAAAACAAATTGTTTCCATAAATTTTTACTGGAGCAGTGTGTACAAATTCAAGAACATTGTTTCATTTTCAAATTTCTATCAATGAGTCCTTTGATGTGTTTTCCCAAAATAATGAGTCCTACTAAATTACTGTTGTTTTTTCACATTTTAAATTAGTCTGACTAGGCAGCAAAATTAAACATTCAAGACACAATCCCATGTTTACAATTATTTGTCTGAACCAGCAATTTAAATTAATACTTGAATGCATACTTTTCAGATGAAGCAGCTAGGCAGGGTCTTTCAAAGAAGACCCTGAGCTAGGCAAGAACAATTTGGAAAGCATGCTAGCTTTGAAAATTGACCAATCAAGGACATTACCTGTGACCTGTTCCAGATGAACTATTGACAACATGGTGATTTATATAAATTTATAATGGGTGTTACTGACCTGTCGTCTTAGATGATTGATTGATTTGAGTTTAAAGCCGTTTTCAACAATTGTTCAGTCACATCACGGCGGCCTACTCATGTATTTCCTTGCTTTCGCATACCAGTACTCAACACAACATACTTTCTAAGCAGCTGGCTGCTTTTCCACATAGACTGTAATCCCATTGATGAATGACGCATGTCACAGTGACTTTTTCAAACGTCAGAAAGAATGTTGGCCGAGCTGGAATTCGAACTCTCAACCCCTGGATGAGGTCTAGGTCAGCAATTTTTCATACAGACCTCGTCAAATTAATGAAGAAAATAACCGTTCTTGAGAATATTCTAAGACTTGAACTCAAAAATGCAATATTCAACGATGAATATTAAGTAAAGTATTTGAGATTAATTTGCAAACTTACTTTATATTAGATATTTGCCTTAAATGAACGTCCATGAAAATTGAAGCTGGTTTATCAGAATGCAAACTTAAGAACAATCTCAAAAATGGTTGCTGGATTCGAGATCTGAGTATTTTCATTAGTGTTTTGTAAAAGAATGATGACTGCATATAACTAGGCAGACATGATCAAATAGAGGAAAGGTAGCTGTGTTAACGAAAGTAAAATTATTGAATAAAGTTGAAAACAGATAATAGTGGCAAAAAGAAAAATTGCTCATATTGTATTTAAAAGTCATCTGCTGCAGAGGTGTCAGAAACCGCCTTCAAGGGTTCATTTATTATAATTTTCTATCTTTTATTTTCATTTGAATAGCTCCATACACAACAACTTAAAAGAGCCCCTTATAGAGGATGGTCCAGTCATCACCCAACTGAAACAAACTTTAACCATTTCCTCATAGTTGACGACTGATGATTTGACCACCAGACTCTACCATACTCTGCTTATTGATACCCATCAGTGCTTTGTTCATGCACAATCAAATGGATTAATTCTTTAAGTTAACCAATATCACCCTTTGTTTTTAAGTGGCAACATTCTTAAATATTCTTGAATTGTTTGTGAACAGTTTTTCAACCTACTTCTTGAATTGTGAATACTTGTGTTTGTTTTAGAATTTAAAGTTGACACTTTCGCTCATTCAAGTGATCTGCAGCAGCTGACTTTGAACATTTCCTGGCAAAATGAATTATTATGGAAAATCTCAATAAACTAAAGCGGTTTTTAGCTCGACTATTCGAAGAATATGAGAGCTATACTACTCACCCTGGCGTCAGCGTCCACGTCACACTTTGGTTAAGGTTTTGCATGCAAGTACTTAAATACTACATGTATTGCATTGAAACTTTCTACAACCCTACTAAACTATCACACCTATGTAGATTATCAAGTTAGATAACTCTTTCTTGCAAGTTATGGCCCTTTTTTACTTAGAAATTCTGGTTAAAGTTTTGCGTGCAACTAAATTAAGAGTCCATATCTCAGTATTTACTTGATGCATTGCATTGAAACTTTATACAACCCTACCCAAGCATCACACCTATGTAGATTATCAAGTTAGATGACTCTATCCTGCATTTTATGCAAGTTATGGCCCTTTTTTACTTAGAAATTCTGGTTAATGTTTTGCGTTCAACTAAATTAAGAGTCTATCTCTGTATTTACCTGATGCATTGCATTGAAACTTTCTACAACCCTACCCAACTATCACACCTGTGTAGATTATCAAGTTAGATAACTCTATCCTGCATTTTATGCAAGTTATGGCCCTTTTTTAACTTAGAAATTCTGGTTAAAGTTTTGCGTGCAACTAAATTAAGAGTCCATATCTCTGTATTTACCTGATGCATTGCATTGAAACTTTCTACAACCCTACCCAACTATCACACCTGTGTAGATTATCAAGTAAGATAACTCTATCCTGCATTTTATGCAAATTATGGCCCTTTTTTTACTTAGAAATTCTGGTTAAAGTTTTGCGTGCAACTAAATTAAGAGTCCATATCTCTGTATTTACATTATGTATTGCATTTAAACTTTCTACAACCCTACCCAACTATCACACCTGTGTAGATTATCAAGTTAGATAACTCTATCCTGCATTTTATGCAAGTTATGGCCCTTTTTTACTTAGAAATTCTGGTTAAAGTTTTGCGTGCAACTAAATTAAGAGTCCATATCTCAGTATTTACATTATGTATTGCATTTAAACTTTCTACAACCCTACCCAACTATCACACCTGTGTAGATTATCAAGTTAGATAACTCTATCCTGCATTTTATGCAAGTTATGGCCCTTTTTTACTTAGAAATTCTGGTTAAAGTTTTGCGTGCAACTAAATTAAGAGTCCATATCTCAGTATTTACTTGATGCATTGCATTGAAACTTTATACAGCCCTTCCCAATCATCACACCTATGTAAACAATCAAGTACAATAACTATATCCAGCATTTAATGCAAGTTATGGCCCTTTTTTGACTTGGAAATTCTGGATTCTTGAAGCATTGTATTGACACTTTATACAACCTTTCCCAATTTCACAACTATAAACACAACCAATTAAGATAACTTCATCCTGCATATGGTGCAAATTGTTGTTGTTTTATTACTTAGAAATTATGGTTAAGGGTTTGCGTGCAACTACATTAAGAGTCCATATCTTATTAACTACTTGATGCATTCCATTGCCTTCCTAACCATCACACCTATTAACATAATCAAGTTAAATAACTCTATCCAGCATATAATGCAAATTATCACCCTTTAAGACATTGTGGTTAATATGTTGCATGCAACTACATTAGAGTCCATTATCTTAGTAACTTAAATAAGCGGTGGAATAGTCGAGCGCGCTGTCCTCCGACAGCTCTTGTTTTAGTTGAGTTGAAACCATTGTGGCAAAAGGAGAAATTGCTCATTATGAGAATTTTCTTCTTTTTCCACAATGTTTTCAAAAAGTTTCTGTATGCGTGAAAAGATAAAAGATTTTGTTCCGATATATATGTTAATTACCATCAAATAAATCAATGATGCATTATCAGCATCTCTTGATTAAACATTTACAGTTATCATTTATTCTAGTAAAAATTTGATTTAGATGCCTGGTAGGATTTTGCTCTAGGAATCCTGTTGGGTATTTGAACCTAAAATAGTGGTCTAGTCCACTCTCTTTAATAATTTTACTTATAGATTTTCCTTATTTTGTGACTAATTAAGGACCATCTTGGCCCTCTTGCTTCTTATTAGCTCGCCTGTCATGTAGTGACAAGGTGAGTTTTTGTGATCGCCCGTCGTCTGTCCGCAATTTCTTGTGAACACAATAAAGTCTTCATTTATTATCTCATGTTTACCAAAATTATACAGTAGCTAGATACACCATGGGAGCTCAGTTCCTTTCAAAAACCATGACTGGATTATTGCCCTTTAAAATTGGCAAAATTGTTATAATTGACCTTGTGAACACGATAATAACTTGATTTGTTATCCGATGTTTACCAAACTCATTCAGTAGCTAGATATACATTGGAGCTCGGTTCCTATTGAAAACCAATCAGATCCTTCCATGCATGACGGGATTATGGCCCTTTAAAATTGGCAAAATTGCTATAATTGACCTTATACATGAGAGCTTGGTGCCTTTTGAAACCAGCTAGATCAGTCTATGCAAGATGGGATTATGGCCCTTTAAAATTGGCAAAATTGCTATAATTGACCTTGTGAACAAGATAAAGTCATCATTTATTATCTGATGTTTACCAAACTTATACAGTAGCTAGCAGGGCTTTGGAAGACCGGTAAAAGTGCCAGTCCGGACCTTAATTCAAATCCCCAGACCGATTGCCATCTTAAAACTTGTAAAAAAATCGGTCCGAGATTTTATAATATTTATAAAATCTAGTTAATACCTATGCTATATATGTCACTGTGTAAACGAAATACCAATAAAATCCAATAAAAGTACCAAGCTCTTTGTTTCTAAAGCGAGAGAGTCACTTACCATGACGTAATCAAGATAAGCTGTCCGTTAATCAGTCCAGGAGGTGTGACAATCGGTTATGTAATTACTCCCTTCGGTTTGATAGATAATGCATGGGTTAAAGGCTTCCTTAAAAGTGTTTGCTAATTACTAGTTGATCAGTTTACCATATTTTAATCGGTCCCAGTCCGGCCTGAATTGATATGTTATTTTTATTTTCGTTTCGGACCGTTTGTAATTTTCAAACTGTTACAAACGATCTACGCTGTTTCGAACTATTATGCAACATATACACTGAGAACAGAGTCATCTGTAAACCTTCGAGATAGTCACTTACCGTGACGTAAACAGGATTATCGATCCAATTCAATTTGACAATCGTGTAAACTGATAGATAACCTCGGTTATGAATGGATGACGGAATTACTCGAGAAACTCCCATTGAATGCATGCGGTTATAATTTCATGCATCTGATTGGCTGTTATTAGGGAATTTCCATAGGTCACGCGACCTTTATAACCTATCAAGATGGCAGGGAAAAAGAGATATTTACGAAACGTTTCGTAAAAATAAATTTTATAAGGCAGAAGTTTTAACTTTATTTCATTTAATTTGTCCTTCGATACTTTAGTGAAAGGGCTCAACGAAATTTACTTGCGATGTTCATAAAGTCAAATGATCGGCTTGGCAACGTGAATCATGTTGACAAAGAGAACCGGGTCAAACCGGTTCCTAATTACTCAACTGGGTAAATGCACTTACCTAAAAAATGGCTTTCTCTAATTATTTCATTCAAGGTAATTCCAAAACAACAAAGACCTTTTTTGTAGTAAATTTTTATTTTTATGTTGACAAAACAAAGTTAACCGTACAGATAAAAGAAATGTATCTTCTGTGCGCAATCAATAATTTTCTAGTACGTACGGGTCGAACAATCTTAAGTACGAACGAGCAATGTAAACACACATGCGCGGTTATATTCGTCTGCAAATTTTGGAAAATTATGATTTGTAAAGTACTTCTACATTGACATTAACGAGCGATGACACTGTTATGCAACCATATATGCAAGGTAACCTGCAATAAACATGAAATTCGTGTATATTTGTTTTTAAGAGTTTCAATTTAATTTTTTTAAAAGAGGGGGGGGGGGGGGGAATAATTCTGGACCGATTGAGATTTAAAAATTTCCGGAGCCCTGGTAGCTAGATATACATGAGAGCTCGGTTCCTTTTGAAATCAGCAAGAGGTGTCTATGCATGACTGAATTATGGCCCTTTAAAATTGGCAAGATTGCTATAATTGACCTTGTGAACAAGATAAAGTCATTATTTATTATCCGATGTTTACCAAACTTATACAGTAGCTAGATATACATGAGAGCTCGTTTTTTTCTTTTTAATCAATCAGATCCGTCGATGCATGAATTATGGCCATTTAAAATTGTCAAAATTGTTATAATTGACTGTGAACACGATAAAAACTTCATTTATTTGTCACTTGTCCTTTACATTGATTTATAAACATGTGACCATGACCTTAGTGTGATCTTTTACAATTAAATAACATCATTGTCTTTGGATGAGCTTCACCATGACTTTTTGACAGCCTTTCTTATTTGTGTAGAGCAATTAAATTAGGACCCTAAAACACTTACTCAGTTGAGCGATATAGGGCCATCATGAAATAATGTTGAAAACGGATTAAAACCTCAATTAATGTTTTTAACACTTGACCTGGTAGCCTAGTTTTTGACCCCACATGACCCAGTTTAGAGCTTGGTGAAGATTGGATATAAAATGTAGCCTCTGAGCTTGAGTTTTCTGTTGCTTGCAACCGCATCGCATCTCTTGTCTAAACATACCGTACACATAAGCACTGTTGAGTCTCATAAAAGGTTGAACCTGGATTCCTTTGATTCTTTGTAGGATTTTTGTACCAGGAAACGATTCCTTGTAGGAATTTTGTACCAGGAAACCTGATAGGAAGTTTTAACCTATTTAAGTATCAAAAATCTTTTTGGATTTTGTAATGAGATTCCTTGTAGGATTTTTTCTATATTCCTTGTAGGATTTTGTAACTGGATTCCTTGTAGGTATTTTATCCAACTAGAAATCAAGAGTTTTGAAATATGCAAATGAGGTTTGATTTCCTGCTAAGATTCCTAGAAGGATTCCTGGTAGGAAAAAAGTAGAAGGAATCCAGCAGGAAAATGGCGCGAAATATGTAAATGAGGTCAAAATCCCTGCAAGGATTTTTTTTTAATTATTCCAACAGGATTCCTGTCAATCTAATTAACATATTTCGCTCCATTTTCCTGCTGGTCTCCTTGTAGGATTTAGAGCGATATTCCAGTATGAATCCTGTTAGATTACGCCTGGACTGTTTCGTACGGGTATATCCAGTAAAAGCTGAAGAATCGAATCATTTAACACACACAATGACGTAGAACCAATCAAAATCGTGACCTTTAGTCCAATTTGCATAATCAAAGAACCGATCGTCTTATCAAATATTATGACGCCCCCCCCTGATAAAACATTAAATACGTAGCCAATGTAAATGAGATGGAAGTCGAATTATGTTTTAACCCTTTCAATAGTATAAATAATATTGTGAATCTATTCATGGTTTAATGAGATAATCGTCTTCAATAATTGAGAAAATGAGATTTTTTAGATATTTTTTTTAGGGGATTCATATTAAATGCTGTAGCATGGGGGTGTCATACTATTTGGAATTAACCAATCAAAAGACAATACCTCAATTCTACTTGTAAAGAGTGTGTATGTTTGGCCGATACAAATAATTTACGTTGTTTATGACACTTACGACAGACTTCTTCACAAAATGCCTTTAACCTTTACACGGCGAGTAAAATGTAGCTTCATTAATTATATTTCGGCGACACAATGTTCGGATCGCAAACCCGATACAAATAATTTACGTTGTTTATGACACTTACGATCGACTTGTTTACAAAATAATTTACGTTGTTTATGATACTTACAATCGACTTGTTTACAAAATGCCTGACACCTTTACGGAATGGACGGCGAGTAAAAGGTAGCTTCATTAATAATTTCTGCTACTTTAGAACATAATGTTCGGATCGCAACTACTCTTAGGGAAAAACAATTTTAGAACTTCATGTGATAATCATAATTAAAATAAAATAATAAAACATTCATCTTTGTTTAAGTAAATGTGTTCTATCCCAATCGATGCGATTTACGATGCGATGCGGTTACAACACGTAACGACACACAAGAAATATCACTTCTCCCTTAAGTTTCCCCACTTCGCCCTAAATTGTCTGGAGGGCGAAGTCACTTCTCCCTAAAATTTTAGCCTAGTGAGAGCCCTGCTATGGGGTCAGGTCCTCATAATAAGTATAGGCCTCTCTCATAGAGAGAAGAATGTGGGCACAAGAGAGAATATAGTATGAACAATCTTGGTAGAGGTCCACTTGATGAAGCTAGATACCAAATATCAAAGGCCTGGGCCTTCTCCTTTTAGATAAGAAGATTTTGAAAGTTTTTTCCCTATATAATGAGTAAAACAAGTGACCCCCGGGGAGGAGTCATTTTTGACCCCAGGGCTATAAATTGAACAATCTTGGTAGAGGTCCACTAGATGAAGCTACATACCAAATATCAAAGGCCTGGGCCTTCTACTTTTAGACAGGAAGATTTTTAAAGTTGTTTCGCTATACTAGTCTTTTTTTGTAAAACAAGTGACTTCAAGGGAGGGGCCATTTTTGAGCCCAGGGCTATAATTTAAACAATCTTGGTAGAGGTCCACTAGATGAGAGGCTATATATCAAAGTTAAATCTCACCCTGGAGCAAAAATAATGACGTTACAAGAAACATGTCCACATCAAAGAACAAACAAGATCTTGCCAAGTATGACATGTTCATCATCCACGCCGGTATAAACAACATATCAAATGCTGATAACTGCATGTCAATAATACAAGACTATGAACAATTAGCTCATGAAATTAAACAAATAAATGGAAGAACAAAAATAGCAATTTCATCAATTCTCAAAAAGAAGTATGATAAATTATCACTGAAAACTGTACAAGATACAAACACACTAATTCAAAAAATGTGCTCACAAAATAACTACATCTATATAGACAACTCACTAGGGTTCACATCCAGTGATGGAACTGCAAATAAGATTTTATACCGAGACGAAATTAATCTAACAAACAGAGGAACATCAGTTCTTGTCAAAAGCATGAAAGCATCTATTTTTAAATGTTTCAACACTCTCCTCCATTCTAGTCAAAGTGATGTAAATTTTCGCCAGGCTTGCTCCCAAATGAGACAACCCAATGGTTATCAACAAACCAAATCAATGAACCATCATCCCTTCAACCAGATCTGGGGAGTGCCTCCATGGCAACGATACAACCCACCATACTTATAAATACTGATCACCAGTATACTGTCAGTAACACAACCTCTGATTATTTAATTGAATCACAAAATCATGACACCCAAGATGTTAATAATCATTCTGACAAATCTTTATTCTCAAACCAAGGCATGAACTTTTTTCATCTCAATATCCACTATCTCCATCCAAAGTTTGATGAAATAAAAATCTTTGTACATAACAACAACCTTGACATTATGTGTTTTGGTGAGACATTTTTAAATGATAAATTTGAAGACAGTGAGTTCCAGCTGAATGATTATAATCTGTTCAGAAGAGACAGAGCTACAAATGGTGGTGGTGTAATATGTTACGTTAAGTGCAAATACCAATTAGCATACAAAGACATGACTTAGAGAGAGATAACATAGAGGCAATTTGGTTAGAAATCAAAAACACCAAACAAAAACAAAAACCGTTCATACTTGGTAATATATATAGACCTCCATCTGCAAACAATGAGATAAATGAAATGGAAATATTACTAGAAACTTTATACACTGAAAATAAAGAAATTATATTAGTTGGAGATTTCAACTTCAACTTTTCAAACTCAAAATGTTCAAATTCATCTTGGAATGCTGTTACAGATGCATTTAATTTAAATTCCAACACGAGTAACCAACCACACCTCAACAATAATAGATCATTTATATACAAATACACCCTGTAATATTATAAATGTAAAAGTACCAAAATTATCTCTCAGCGACCACTATCCTGTCTGTTTCATTGGAAATTGAGTTGCAGTAATACTTCAGGACCTCTTCACAATATTATAAATTACAGAAATATTAAATCTTTGGATGAAAACAAATTTAATTCTAGTCTCAACAACCAGATTTGGTCCATTATTGAAATTTATGATGATGTTGACGATTCTCTAGACTGTTTTATCTCTATGTTTACAGATGTTCTTAACACACATGCACCGCTCTCAAACAAAAGCGTGTCAAACACAACAAGACGAATGTTTGACGCAAAGCGTCAAAGAGAAGCCGCAATTTTTCGTTGTTCATGTAGAAATAAGAAACAAGAGGGCCATGAGGCCCTGGAATCGCTCACCTGAGAATGGGCTATTTAAGACATAACTCTCTCATGCTCAAGCCAAACATGTGGCTTCAAGAGTGTTAACAAGATTTCCCTTAAATTTGGTCTAGTGACCTAGTTTTTGACATGATATGACCCATATTCGAACTTGGCCTAGATATCATCAGGACAAACTTTCTGATAAAGTTTCAACATGCTCAAGTTTAAAATGCGGCTTCAAAAGTGTTAACGAGATTTTCCTTAAATTTGGCCTAGTGACCTAGTTTTTGACCCGACATGACTCATATTCAAACTTGGCCTAGCTATTACTTAGACAAATATTCTGACAAAGTTTCAACATGCTCAAGCCAGAAATGTGGCTTCTAGAGTGTAATCAAGATTTTCCTTAAATTTGGACTAGTGACCTAGTTTTTGACCGGACATGACCCATATAGAACTTGGCCTAGATATTAAAAGACAAACTTTCTTATAAAGTTTCAACATGCTCAAGTTTAACATGTGGCTTCCAGAGTGTTAACAAGATTTTCCTTCAATTTGGCCTAGTGACCTACCTTTTGACCGGACATGACCCATATTCGAACTTGACCTAGATATCATCAAGACAAACTTTCCGACAAAGTTTCAACATGGTCAAGTTTAAAATGTGGCTTCCAGAGTGTTAACAAGATTTTCCTTCAATTTGGCCTAGTGACCTAGTTTTTGACCCGACATGACCTATATTCGAAATTGGCCTAGCTATTACTTAGACAAATATTCTGACAAAGTTTCAACATGCTCAAGCCAGAAATGTGGCTTCTAGAGTGTAATCAAGATTTTCCTTAAATTTGGCCTAGTGACCTAGTTTTTGACCGGACATGACCCATATTCGAACTTGGCCTAGATATCAAAAGACAAACTTTCTAATAAAGTTTCAACATGCTCAAGTTTAAAATGTGGCTTCCAGAGTGTTAACAAGATTTTCCTTCAATTTGGCCTAGTGACCTACTTTTTGACCGGACATGACCCATATTCAAACTTGACCTAGATATCACTATGACAAACATTCTGACAAAGTTTCAACATGGTCAAGTTTAAAATGTGGCTTCCAGAGTGTTAACAAGATTTTCCTTCAATTTGGCCTAGTGACCTAGTTTTTGACCCAACATAACCTATATTCGAACTTGGCCTAGATATCACTATGACAAACATTCTGACAAAGTTTCAACATGCTCAAGCCAAAAATGCGGCTTCAGGAGTGTTAACAAGATTTTCCTTAAATTTGACCTAGTGACCGAGCTTTTGACCCCACATGACCCAGTTTCGAACTTGGCCTAGAGTTGATCGAGATATATGTTCTGATAAACTTTTATAAAGATTGGATGCAAAATGTTGCCTCTAGTGTAGTAACAAGCAAATGTTGACGACGGACGACAAACGATGAACGACGGACAAAAGGCGATCACAATAACTCACAGTGACCTTGAGCACTACGTGCTCTGTTGAGCTAAAAAGAACATTTAAATCCACAAACAACTGTAGACACTGACATATTTATTCCTTTGAAGACTGTTGGATACTTCAAATTACCTCCCTTTAAGCAATACAAGGATATTTACCTTGTGATTCGTATGATTAAGATTAATAAACATTGAAATTATATGAATGAAAACTATTATTTAAATTAGTAACAACATCAAAATCAAATTTAAGCCAAGATAAATGTGTACACATTTCATTAATTGTTTGTAGGTACCCTAATGTGGTATGAATATAAAATTTATTATTTTATAAAGAAAATTCATTTCAACGTATTAAGTCTGTGAATCTCACAGAAACACCCATTTCAATAAACCAACATGTTAAAGTAAATTAAAGAATGAACCGTTTTTGTATGTACTGAAACTAGAAACGTCCACCAAAAACCACCAAAATCATGTTTTTTACCCCAAAAAGAAGGTCACACTCAGTATCTTTAGCATACAATGTGAAGAAGGGTATTAGATGTAACTATATTACAAATATGAAAGCCCTAGTACCATTACTTATCCAGAAAAATTAAAAAAAACATAACTTTAACATTGAGCTAAATGCAAATAGTTGTCGCCGCCGTCACCAGAAAAGCAACACCTTAGTCTCGCTTTTGCAACTTCGTCGCAGTGAGACAAAAACTATGTCTCTAATTGAGGTCCTCATAACAAGAGAGCCGAAATGGTCCTAAATTGATCACCTAAAACTGCATACTTAAGTTGGTGGACGGTACTCAAGTGGGAAGGATATCATTTCAGTGTGAATCATGTATATATTCATCCTAACATCTTCAACTGTAAATAACTCTTCACTTTTCATCCATTTTGTTGTCTATACCTATTTATATGTTGTTTTGTTTCATCATTTGTTTGTTCGCCATTTATATGTTTTTATAGTTGATTGTTACAATTGCCTTAATGTAAATTTTCCAGAGGCCTACCCCAAACCAAAATGAATGCTTACAGCAAGCTTGCGACAAGCTTCTGCAGGCTTTTTAAGATGTCTCCATGTTGCTGCAAGCTTGCGCAAGCATGCAAGCATTTTCAAGTCAAATTTTAGCATACAATGTGAAGAAGGGTATTAGATGTAACTATATTACAAATATGAAAGCCCTAGTACCATTACTTATCCAGAAAAATTAAAAAAAACATAACTTTAACATTGAGCTAAATGCAAATAGTTGTCGCCGCCGTCACCAGAAAAGCAACACCTTAGTCTCGCTTTTGCAACTTCGTCGCAGTGAGACAAAAACTATGTCTCTAATTGAGGTCCTCATAACAAGAGAGCCGAAATGGTCCTAAATTGATCACCTAAAACTGCATACTTAAGTTGGTGGACGGTACTCAAGTGGGAAGGATATCATTTCAGTGTGAATCATGTATATATTCATCCTAACATCTTCAACTGTAAATAACTCTTCACTTTTCATCCATTTTGTTGTCTATACCTATTTATATGTTGTTTTGTTTCATCATTTGTTTGTTCGCCATTTATATGTTTTTATAGTTGATTGTTACAATTGCCTTAATGTAAATTTTCCAGAGGCCTACCCCAAACCAAAATGAATGCTTACAGCAAGCTTGCGACAAGCTTCTGCAGGCTTTTTAAGATGTCTCCATGTTGCTGCAAGCTTGCGCAAGCATGCAAGCATTTTCAAGTCAAATTCTGCAAGCTTGTGATGGATTTGCAAGCTTGCGCAAGCTTTACTAGTCGCAAGCATGTGCAAGCTTTTTGTTTTTCTTGGACTTAGAAAATTTCACTTACATGTCTGGACAGAAAAGAGAGGAAATATTCTAAGTCCACAATATGAAAAAGGTTAATAACAAGAGGCCCATGAGGGCCTATGCTCTACTGGTATGGTTCTTTTGTCATTTTCAATCCAGAGCATGTATGTATGGTGAAGATCGGATAGTAAATGGGGACTCTTTTGTTTTCACAAGCTGTATTATAGTAATTTTTACAATTTCATGGGCCATAATCCAGTCTTGCATTGGCGGATCTGGCTGGTTTTCAAAAGGAACCAAGCTCTAATCAGTATTTAACTACTATCTAAGTTTGGTGAAGATCAGATAGTAAATGGAGCCTCTATTGTGTTCACATGCTCAATTATAGCAATTTGGACAATTTCAAGGGCCATAATCCAGTCTTGCATGGGCGGATCTGGCTGGTTTTCGAAAGGAACCAAGCTCTCATGGATATCTAACTACTGTATAAGTTTGGTTGAGATACAATCAAAAGTGAAGCCTGTATCGTGTTAACAAGCTCTTTTATAGCAATTTTGACCATTTCAAGGGCCATAATCCAGTCATACATGGGCGGATCTGGCTGGTTTTCGAAAGGAACCGAGCTCTCATGGATATCTAACTACTGTATAAGTTTGGTTGAGATACAATCAAAAGTGAAGACTGTATCGTGTTAACAAGCTCTTTTATAGCAATTTTGACCATTTCAAGGGCCATAATCCAGTCATACATGGGCAGATCTGGCTGGTTTTCGAAAGGAACCGACCTCTCATGAATATCTAACTACTGTATAAGTTTGGTTGAGATACAATCAAAAGTGAAGACTGTATCGTGTTAACAAGAAATTGTTTACGGACGCACGGACGCACGGACGCACGCACGCACGCACGGACGACGGACAAATCGCCACGACATAAGCCCTTCTGGCCTTTGGCCAGTAGAGCTAAAAATCATTGCTTGATGATCTCTATTTCCCCCCCTACCATATTGGTATTCAAATTAAATTGTATAAAACAGAGAATCTAACTGCTTGAATATTTTAATTCTAAAAGAATAATCTAAATATGGGTAATGTACATAAAAATACATTAAACAATATCTACATACACATATATACAAACAATGCATAATGATAAGATCTATGAATTTGACCCTCTTAATTATTACTAAATAAGTTTAATCACTCTCTACAAGATTTGGCCTTAGTAACTAAGTGAAACACATACTTTAATTCTCAACTGTTTCATCTGTAAAGGTTATAAATAATCATATCTAAAGATCGATACTGCTGTATAGTCACATTTGGCACATAAACAAAACATACATATTCTGAAAGCTTAAAATTTCAACTTAAGTTAGCGATACATTGAACAACTGGAATTTCTTTGTATTTTGAATAATGACTAGTTTAAATGACACAGGTATTGTGATTTCTGAATTTTATTAATTTTGTTCCAAAAATTGATAGACTAACATTATTCATAAGGATGAAATATTATCAGAAAGTGTAGCGTATTAAAATCTATCGCAACACTTCCAGAAAATATCTGTTATTTTCATATCATCTTTAGAACTGTTTTTGAATTTTACTTGCTACAAATTAGGACGAATGAAATATTTTAGTGGGTCACGCTTACGAACGTGTGTTTATAACGGTAACATTGACATTCAATCAGATGAGAAAATGCTATTTTTAGAATTTGAAATCGGCGACTCCGTGAACTTGTCCGTGCGGTGATAGCATCATAACTACGAGGTATGTTTTTTTCCCGATGAATATTGTATTCAACCTTATAATCTGAGCTTTATTTTAATATATACATTTTTGAAATCGGCCTGAAATTGACTTACAAATAGCAATTCTAGTCCGAGACACGTGCTAGGCGAATTTCGCCATTTTGGGTACGGCCATCTTGTTTGTTTTTGTCACACAGTGACGAGTCGGTTTTAAAGTCCGATTAACTCAATAAATACCTCAAAATAATATGTGTTAAAACAATAATATATTACTATTGCAATAAATATTATCTTTCTAATGAAATTTATACTTGATCAATCTTCAAAAGATATATTTTCACGATCGTCATTCTGGGGGAAATCCGAGAGCGTAATATTTAAATATTGATTGTAGTTTTTGGTTTATAATTCTAATAGATCTGATTATCTGTTGAAAAATACCTTTCAAATATAATCTGACGTTATTCTGTTCTTAATATTCAATATTTTCACCTTTAAACCCGTTTTTCGAAACCGGAAATTCAAAGCTTGCTCTGACATTTAGCATAGTACTCGGACACATCCATTTTCGGATAGTGCAGGATAAAATCAAATTTTTCACAGTACGACTTATTTGAGGTTTTTTTCAGTTAACCCTTCCCCACACAAAACAAATTTGCAGCAGAATTTTGCAAATGTCAATGCAAAAATATTGAAAATCTATGAAAAATGAAATGTTATTATTTAAATTTTAATAGAGTTGAAAACACTTAGCCTTGAAAACATTGTGGAAAAAAGAGAAATGGCTCATTCTTTTGTCACAAAGTTTTCAAAAGTTGTCAGCAAATGGGAAAGGGGTGAAATTAGTCCTGATTAATAGCAAATTTTAAAACTGTTTTTTTACTTTTAATTCCAGATGCGGTTATGTACATTACTGTTGGCATGCACTTGCATAATGGATCAAGCAAGAAATCCTGAGCCGGGGCAAGGAAAGAGGAACAAGACGTTTAGAAACAAAACATGCTACAATTTGTTATTAAAAACCATTTATGAAATTAAATAATTATCTTTATAAATTAAACATTTATTATTTGTTATTATTGTCACTATTTCACACATGCTGAGCTAAATTTCAGCTTGCGCAAGCTTTCCAGTTTAATGAATCACAAGCTTGCGAAAGCTTTCCGCAAGCTTTCCAGTTTAATGAATCACAAGCTTGCAAGCCTAATAAACCGCAAGCTTGCACAAGCTTTTTTTAACAGTTGTAAGCTTGCACAAGCTTGCCGCAAGGTTCCAATTCTGAGCTTGCGGCAAGCTTTTCCTGCAAGCTTGCTGCAAGCCTTAATAAAAGCTTGCAGTTTTGGTTTGGGACATGGAAGACTGGGTAAACCAAAACCCAAATGTGCTGACTCTATAAATAAAGTCTTTATTATTATTATTATATTTTATTATTATAGTATAGTAGCAATTGTATAATTGCTTAAAATCGTGGGGAAATTTGCTCAAGAGTGGGAATGAAACTGCAAGGAGTACACACTTTAATGAAACAGCTTATAAGTAAAAGACATTTGTAATAGTTAAGGCATTAAATCATTGAATAATTTGAAAGACGTCCACCAAAGGAACATTCCTGAGAATAAAAAAAAAGAAATACCTGTAGAAGAGTAAATGGTTAGTCTTGAATAACGTTAAATATGAGCTCTGTTATATCTTGTTTTCAATCAAAACGATTAACTTCCTGGATTGGTACCCTTTAACCTGGCTTTCTGGTGTATTTAGACCTTGGGCCAGAATGACGAACCCCCCCTTTAAGGAATTTTCTACAATCTATTTTTCTAAAAGCCCATTGTCTGTGGAGCATATTCCAGTTTTCTGCCACCTGGGCATTGTTTTTTAACGGAAATATAGCAGTTTATGATATGTGACCCTTATGAAAATTGTAAAGTGAAAAAAAAAAAATGTAAAAACGTTTAATCAATTTTATTTATGGTAAACAGTTCTTATAGTGTTATTTTTATGGAAAGGAAGTCAAACAGGCTTTTAAATCAAGTATTTTGACTATCATAGTATCAAATATTTACTCTGTAATATATACGTATAATAATAGGTAATTTTCTACACTATGTTGTTCTGTTATAATTGTATGTTTAATGAAAGGAAGTTGTATAAGCTTTTAAATCAAGTATTTTGACTCATAATATCAAATACATATACACGGTAATATGGGTCAGAATTCACTAAGTTGACTAAGATCAGGACATTTAATGTTTTAAAAAAAATATTGTGCTTCACTAAAAAACTTGATATATTTGATGGCCCGGCCTACGAGATCATCAACAATGACAATTGTTTGAGGTTAACCCATTCCCAGAACTGTAGAGTGATACAAATGTACTGAATCATGTGTATGTAACATTGACAAAGACATGACATGTATTTAGTGATTTTATATTTCTTTTAATTGAAATCTTTGTTAGATTGTTGTGAAAACCATTATTGGTCTGTGCTCTAAAAGTCACCATTATCAGAAAGTTATTTAATTTTCACTTGATAAAGAAACAAGAGGACCATGATGGTCCTATATCGCTCACCTGATTTAATCAAACTTAAAAAGTTTTCATTGTTCTTTGTCTATACATATATACGGAAAACAAGCAAAACCCCCTGGTGGCCATGTTTATCATCCTATCAAAATAATTTGAAGTCTTAGTAGAGGGGCACCATTCATGGCAAATGGACAAGAATATTTTTAAAGTGTTTACCTTAACAAGTCTATGTAAAACAAGCAAATTCATGAAATTTATATCCCCCGCTTGCAGGAAATATTGTAGGAAAATGTTGAGGTTAGGTTTAAACATGTCAGTAGTCTTTTTATTGAACATGTATTACAGGGTAAATTAAACGAACTTGGCCTAGGTTGTTACCAAGTTTGTGGCAGTTATTGCACGGAAACAGCAAGAAACGACTTTTTTTGTTAATTAAGGGGCCATAACTCCACCGAAAGTGACGATCGAACTTGGCCTAGCCCTTAAGGCATTTAACCTTGTAACCAATTTTGAAAAAAAACGGTTTACATTTGTGGCAGTTATTGCACGAAAACAGCAAGAAACAACATTTTTTGTTAAATAAGGGGCCATAACTCACTGAATAAAGTCCGCCGAAAGTGACGATCGAACTTGGCCTAGCCCTTAAGGCATTTAACCTTGTTACCAAGTTTGAAAAAAAAAAATCACATTTGTGGCAGTAATTGCACGGAAACAGCAAGAAACAACATTTTTTGTTGAATAAGGGTCCATAACTCCACCGAATAAAATCCCCCGAAAGTGACGATCAAACTTGGCCTAGCCCTTAAGGCATTTAACCTTGTTACCAAGTTTGAAAAAAAACGGTTCACATTTGTGGCAGTTATTGCATGGAAACAGCAAGAAACGGCATTTAACCTTGTTACTCAGTTTGAAAGAAAACGGTTCACAATTGTGGCAGTTATTGCATGGAAACAGCAAGAAACGACATTTTTCGTAAATAAGGGGCCATAACTCCACCAAATATAGTCCGCCGAAAGTGACGATCGAACTTGGCCTAGCCCTTAAGGCATTTAACCTTGTTACCAAGTTTGAAAAAAAATATTTCACATTTGTGGCAGTAATTGCACGGAAACAGCAAGAAACGACTTTTTTTGTTAAATAAAGGGCCATAACTCCACCAAATAAAGTCCGAAGAAAGTGACGATCAAACTTGGCCTAGCCCTTAAGGCATTTAACCTTGTTACTAAGTTTGAAAGAAAACGGTTCACATTTGTGGCAGTTATTGCACGGAAACAGCAAGAAACAACATTTTTTGTTAAATAAGGGGCCATAACTCCACTAAATATAGTCCACCGAAAGTGACGATCGAACTTGGCCTAGCCCTTAAGGCATTTAACCTTGTTACCAAGTTTGAAAAAAAACGGTTCACATTTGTGGCAGTTATGGCACGGAAACGAAGTGTGACAGACAGACAGACGGACAAACCAAAATAAATAACCCCTCTTTTTTTCTTCGAAAAAGCGGGGGATAACAAGTGATCTCCAGGGTGGAGCCATGTTTGACACCAGGGCTATAATAATTTGACCAATCTTGGTAGAAGTCCACTAGATGAAGTTAGATTTCAAATATTAAACTTTTAGACAAGATCTTGGTAGAGGTCCACTAGATGATGCTACATACCCAATATCAAAGGCCTGGGCCCTCTACTTTTAGACAAGAAGATTTTTTAAGTTTTTCCCCTATACAAGTCTATGTGAAACAAGTGACCCCCAGGGGAGGGGTCATTTTTGACCCCATGGCTATAATTTGAACAATCTTGGTAGAGGTCCACTAGATGATGCTTCATACCAAATATCAAAGGCCTGGGCCCTCTACTTTTAGACAAGAAGATTTTTTAAGTTTTTCCCCTATATGAGTATATGTAAAACAAGTGACCCCCAGGATGGGGTCATTTTGTACCCGAGGGCTATAATTTGAACAATCTTGGTAGAGGTCCACTAGACGATGCTACATACCAAATATCAACTTCCAGATTTTTTTTTTTTTTCATATATCAAAGGCTACTTTTAGACAAGAAGATTTATTAAGTTTTTCCTCTATATGAGTATAATGTAAAACAAGTGACCCCCAGGATGGGGTCATTTTTTGACCCCAGGGCTATAATTTGAACAATCTTGGTAGAGATCCACTAGATGATGCTACATATCAAATATTAAAAGCCTGGGCCCTCTACTCTTAGACAAGAAGATTTTTAAAGGTTTTTCCCTATATGAGTCTATGAACAAGCTCCGCCCCCTGGCGGCCATGTTTTTCAACAGATCGGAAATATTTGAACAATCTTCGTAAAGGGTGCCCCAAGGAACATTTGTGCAAAATAATATTCAAATCGGGCCAGTACTTTTGGACAAGAAGATTTTTAAAGTTTTAACAATGCACATATAAGGAAAACAAGCTCCGCGGCCATGTTTTTCAACGGATCGGAAATATTTGAACAATCTTGGTAAAGGGTGGTGCCCCAAGGAACATTTGTTCAAAATATTGTTTAAATCGGGCCAGTACTTTTGGACAAGAAGATTTTTAAAGTTTTAACAATGCGCATAAAGGGAAATAAGCTCCGCCCCCTGGCGGCCATGTTTTTCAACGGATCGGAAATATTTGAACAATCTTGGTAGAAGGTACCCCAAGGAACATTTGTGCAAAATAATTTTCAAATCGGGCCAGTACTTTTGGACAAAAAGATTTTTTAAGTTTTGGTTAATTTCCCCTATTTTGTTGCCGTGGCAGCCAAAGTTCTGTATGGAATAGAATTCTTTGAACAAGTTTGAAAGAGATCCACCCAAGAAACATTCCTGTAAAATTATTTTGAATTTGGTTAATTGGTTTAGGAGAAGTCGTTTGTAGGAAAATGTGAACGGACGGACGACGACGACGACGAAGGACGACGGACGGTGAGCGATCACAAAAGCTCACCTTGCACTTTGTGCATAGGTGAGCTAAAAATGGAATTTCCAAATTTTGTCATTTTGCCCCTTTTCTGATTCCTCCTGACTGCCATGTTTTTCAACCAAACAGTATGCCTTGAACGATCTTTGTAGAGGCTCACCTTTGTAGAGGAACATTTCTATTAAACTATAATGGAATCAGACATGCAGATTCAAAAAAGAAGATTTTTAAAGCCCCCTTTCTGATGCTGCAGCAACCCTGGCGGCCATGTTTTTCAACAGATCAGACATATTTGAACAATCTTGGTAGAGGGTGCCCCAAAGAACATTTGTGAAAAAATATTTTCAAATCGGGCTAATTCTTTTGAACGAGAAGATTTTTTAAGTTTTAACAATACACATAAAAGGAAAACAAGCTTAGCCCCCTGGCAGCCATGTTTTTTCAACGGATCGGAAATATTTGAACAATCTTGGTAAAGGGTGCCCCAATGAACATTTATGCAAAATAATTTTCAAATCGGGCCAGTACTTTTGGACAAGAAGATTTTTAAAGTTTTAACAATGCACATATAAGGAAAACAGGCTCCACCCCCTGGCGGCCATGTTTTTCAAAGGATCGGAAATATTTGAACAATCTTGATAAAGGGTTCCCAAAGGAACATTTGTGCAAAATAATTTTCAAATTGGGCTTATACTTTTGGACAAGAAGATTTTCAAAGTTTTAACAATGCACATATAAGGAAAACAAGCTTAGCCCCCTGGCAGCCATGTTTTTTTTCAACGGATCGGAAATATTTGAACAATCTTGGTAAAGGGTGCCCCAATGAATATGTGTGCAAAATAATGTTCACATCGGGCCAGTACTTTTGGACATGAAGATTTTTAAAGTTTTAACAATGCACATATAAGGAAAACAGGCTCCACCCCCTGGCGGCCATGTTTTTCAACGGATCGGAAATATTTGCACAATCTTGGTAAAGAGTGCCCAAAGGAACATTTGTGTAAAATAATTTTCAAATTGGGCTTATACTTTTGGAAAGAAGATTTTTAAAGTTTTAACAATGCACATATAAGGAGAACAAGCTCCGCCCCCTGGCGGCCATGTTTTTCAACCGATCAGAAATATTTGAACAATCTTGGAGTGCCCCAAGGAATATTTGTGGAAAATAATTGTCAAATCAGGCCAGTACTTTTGGACAAGAAGATTTTTAAAGTTTTAACAATGCATGTATAAGGAAAACAAGATTTGCCCCCTGGCGGCCATGTTTTTCAACGGATCGGAAATATTTGAACAATCTTGGTAAAGGGTGCCCCAAGGAACATTTGTGCAAAATAATTTTCAAATCAGGCCAGTACTTTTGGACAAGAAGAGTTTAAAAAATTTAACAAAAAAAAAACAGGCTCAGCCCCCTGGCGGCCATGTTTTTCAACCGATCGGAAATATTTGAACAGTCTTGGTAAAGGGTGCCCCAATGAACATTTGTGGAAAGTAATTTTCAAATCCGGCCAGTACTTTTGGACAAGAAGATTTTTTAAGTTTTAACAATGCACATATAAGGAAAACAAGCTCCGCCACCTGGCGGCCATGTTTTTCAACGGATCGGAAATATTTGAACAATCTTGGTAAAGGGTGCCCCAAAGAACATTTGTGCAAAATAATTTTCAAATCAGGCCAGTACTTTTGGACAAGAAGATTTTTAAAATTTTAGCAATGCACATATAAGGAAAACAGGCTCCACCCCCTGGCGGCCATGTTTTTCAACCGATCAGAAATATTTGAACAATCTTGGTAAAGGGTGCCCCAAAGAACATTTGTGCAAAATAATTTTCAAATCGGGCCAGTGCTTTTGGACAAGAAGATTTTTAAAATTTTAGCAATGCACATATAAGGAAAACAGGCTCCGGCCCCTGGCGGCCATGTTTTTCCAAGGATCGGAAATATTTGAACAATCTTGGTAGAGGGTACTCCAAGGCACATTTGTGCAAAATAATTTTCAAATTGGGCTTATACTTTTGGACAAGAAGATTTTCAAAGTTTTAACAATGCACATATAAGGAAAACAAGCTTAGCCCCCTGGCAGCCATGTTTTTTCAACGGATCGGAAATATTTGAACAATCTTGGTAAAGGGTGCCCCAATGAACATTTGTGCAAAATAATTTTCAAATCGGGCCAGTACTTTTGGACAAAAAGATTTTTAAAGTTTTAACAATGCACATAATATATATAAGGAAAACAAGCTTCGCCCCCTGGCGGCCATGTTTTTCAACGTATCGGAAATATTTGAACAATCTTGGTAAAGGGTGCCCCAATGAACATTTGTGGAAAATAATTTTCAAATTGGACCAGTACTTTTGGACAAGAAGATTTTTTAAGTTTTAACAATGCACATATAAGGAAAACAAGCTCTGCCCCCTGGCGGCCATGTTTTTCAACGGACAAGAAGATTTTTTAAGATTTGGCAATTTTCCCCTTTTCTGTTGCCGCAGCAACCAAAGTTCTCGATGGAATTTAAATCTTTGAACAATTTTGAAAGAGGTCCACCAAAGGAACATTCCTGTGAAGTTTGGTTGAAATTGGTCAAGTGGTTAAGGAGGAGATGATCTAAATGTCTAAATGTTAACGACGGACGACGGACGACAGACGACAGATGATGGTAGACAGACAACGGACGACGGACGACAACGGACGGACAAAAAGTGATCAGAATAGCTCACCTTGAGCCTTTGGCTCTAGGTGATCTAAAAAGGCTAAATGTATTTTTTTTGTGTCAATGTTACATACACAGATTTCAAGTTTATTTAATTATGTTGAAGAGGCGGCTTCCTGTAGGGATGCTTTTAATTTTCGGTCAAGGAGAATATTTAGACCTGCCAGCGTGACCACATATCTTGATTTCTCTTTGTCCTTTCTAAGTACATTAATTTAAGGTAATGACTTTTAAAACATCCCTTTTACACTCTATATACTCAGTGTTCTCCAGAAGCACCGGCGGCCGGCGATTTCGCCTACTACTCTTGAATCTATCGCCGGCTACTTTTTGCATTAAAAAAATAAATAATTTAACGTAAATAACGAAAATCTTATAAATAATGCATATTTTTCGCTAATCAAAATCGAAAGTAAACATTACCGGATGTTTTGATTCATTGCGCATATGCGACGCGCAGTATTTCCACAATTTGACGATAAATGACGAATGCACCCGACATCGAACGCGGAAAGGCACGATCAATACTTCGGAGCGTGTTCGGCTATTTTCGTATCGAGTAGTGTATTTTTAGATCAAGTTTTACACACGTCATTACACTGCACAGTCAAATGTCGTCTGCTGTAGAGGTGTCAGAAAGCATCACACACAAACCTGTACATACGTAATGTTATGAATCGACTTTCTGGCATCGATTCGTAGAAATGGCTCCGAAAAAGAAATTAAAGATTTCAGATGAGCCAAATCAGAGAACAATATCCGATTTCTGGGCAAAAGGTAAAATGTTTTGGAAATATTTTGCGATAGAAATTAGAATTGACGGAATTGTTTACATGCAAGACAATGGATGATAACTTCTTTCGAAAGTGATATTATTTAATGGAAACGGTAAAAACAATGTTTGTGTGTGATTTTTTATTGAACAGGCCAAACTGGAGAACCTGGTTCATGTGGGTCAAGCTCCAGTCTGTGGTGATCAAGAGTATCACAATGCTCTTCAATCTCTGGCTTTTGATGATGGTCACAGTGACGACTCTGGACTCGAATCGGACTTTGAATTTTAGTGTTTAAAAAAAAAAAAAAAAAGTTAGAAAATCTGATGTGTTTTTTTATTTACATATGACCTTAAATGCCTGGAAAAATGACGTAAGAATGCACCAACGGCATTCTCGAGAAAAAACATATCTCGGGGGTGACCCCCCAAACCCCCCTGAAGGGAGGGGACACCCCTCCCATACTCTCCCCCTCGTCGCTTCGCGACTCGACCACCAGACAACTTATTACTCCACCGTCTACTTCAAAAATAAAACTTGTTACTTTAAAACTTATGGAGAACACTGTATACATGTGTGAGTTTTACAAATTAAAAACAAAAGACAAAGGCCAGTATATTAATTGAATGTATGTACATTTTTATTTAAGCGAAATTCATACTGTATCTTGTCTAAACAGTAAACTGAATTGGTTACCTGCCTCATACGCTTTTTTTAGTTCAATATTATGTTAAACCACGAACAAAAGAAGGTATGAGTAAATGTAATCTGTTTCTTGTTGTTGTTGTTTGGCGTTGTTTACCCTCGCGCTCAGCAGTAATGCCATTCCGTTCCTTACATGCTATAATATATTACGCAGTAATTCTAGATGAAGAAGTGCAGACATGAACAAAATAAATATATGTTTCACAATAAATGTTGCCGTCTAGTTGGAATGTTAGTCTCAATATATCGCATTTACATATTGCATTGTAACGTCTCAAGTCCATCGTGATTTTTGTGTGAGACATGGGTGGGTGGGGTACCCAGTCGTTCAATAACACTAATGTCCGTCTATATTCCAGTGTAACAAATAAATGTAATGCTTTTAAACTGATCTTACATCATATTTATATGTACTTATTTTACGAGGCACTCGATATTGCATTTAAAACGGGGGAGGGGAGGGGAGGGGAGGGGAGGGGAGGGGAGGGGAGGGGAGGGGAGGGGAGGGGAGGGGAGGGGAGGGGAGGGGAGGGGAGGGGAGGGGAGGGGAGGGGAGGGGAGGGGAGAGGAGAGGAGAGGAGAGAGGAGAGAGGAGAGAGAGGTGAGAGGAGAGGAGAGAGAGAGAGAGAGAGAGAGAGAGAGAGAGAAAGAGAGATATATAGAGACACGGAGATCACTTTCTGTACGGAGAGTTAGAGAGAGTGAGAGAGAGAGAGAGAGAGAGAGAGAGAGAGAGACAGACAGACAGACAGAGAGACAGAGAGACAGACAGAGAGACAGACAGACAGAGAGACAGAGAAACAGACAGACAGACAGACAGACAGACAGACATACAGACAGACAGACAAGACAGACAGCAAGAGAAACAGAGAGCGAGACAGAAAGGGAGATAGACAGAGAGAGACATATATATAGAGAGAGAGAGGGGGAGACAGACAGACACAGACAGGAGAGAGACATATAGAGAGACAGAGAGCGATACAGACAGCGAGAGAGAGAGAGAGAGAGAGAGAGAGAGAGATACAGACAGACAGCAAGAGAGACAGAGAGCGAGACAGAAAGAGACAGACAGACAGACAGACAGAGGGAGACAGACAGAAAGACATACAGAGACATAGAGAGACATACAGGAGAGAGACAGACAGACAGAGAGACAGACATACATACATACATACAGAGAGACAGAGAGCGAGACAGACAGACGGAGACAGAAAGAGAGACATACATATGTAGAGAGAGGGAGACATATATAGAGACAGACAGAGAGTGAGAGATGGAGGGGGGGAGAGAGAGAGAGGGAGACAGAGACAGAGAGAGAGCGGGAGAGAGAAGGAGAGAGAGAGAGACAGACAGAGAGACAGAGAGACAGAGAGAGAGGAGACAGACAGAGAGAGAGAGAGAGAGAGAGAGAGAGAGACGGTAACAATATAGAAAAGAACCGAAAAGAATGCGAAATACGTGTTTGCTCAATTAAATTAAAAGTATGCGTACATCATTCAATATAGTGTTACTATAACTCTATTCTATTTATAGGATTCTCGTGATCACCTGACCTACCGATTTGGATTACTCAGTCATTATGGAAGCAAAATTTAAACAGGTTTAGGGCTGCTGTTTTCAAATTAGTTTTTTTCTTATATTCAGTAAGCCAGATGGACATATATTAACTTATTTGGATATATTATTGAACATTCTATCGATCGGTAAGTTTGCTTTGCCATTTCGATGTAAAGTAAGGAAGAACTCGACCGTTAAAAGTGCGCACAAAATCCGTGCGCAAATGTCTCATATTTTTTTGGTGATGGCACCTGTACTAGGATGCGAACAGTCAAAATAAAAAATCGCATTCCTTGTACAGAAACCTGGACTAGTTGGAATGTTAATGTTTATCAAACTTATTCATACAGTCACAAGAAAAAAATCCCAGTAGTACTTAAAGGGAGGTAATTTGAAGTATATACACACAATTTAATTAAGTTCCCATTTGGTCTGACACCTTTGTCTAATAATAGTCATGTATGACGATTTAAATAAACAATTTAAAGGGAATACAAATATTTAACACAGTTAAACATTTATTTAAGCGAAACTCATACTGTATCATGAACAGTGAACAAGAGAAGGCACGCAGTAAATGTAATCTGTTTCTTGTTGTTGTTGTTTGGCGTTGTTTACCCTCGCGCTCGGCATTAATGCCATTCCGTTCCTTACATGCTATCATATATTACGCAGTAATTCTAGATAAAGAAGAGCAGACATGAACATATATAAACCACAGAAATATCTGTTTCACAATAAATGTTGCCGTCTAGTTGAAATGTAAATGTTTATCAAACTTATTTATACGAATCACAAGAAAAATAATTGTGGTAGTACTTAAAGGGAGGTCATTTCTAGTATATACGCACAATTTAGCTAAGTTCCCATTTGGTCTGACACCTTTGTCTAATAATACACATGTATGACGATTTAAATAAACAATTTAAAGGGAATACAAATATTTAACACAGCTAAACATTTAAATACATGTTCAGCAGCTAACCGTTTCCCACATACAACAACCAATTTGGTAGAGGAAAGTTTACGTCGTGCCGGGTTAGCTAGTCGCAATATAAAATCGCAAATATTGGAAATATACTTATACACAAACGGACGTTTCTAGTTTCAGTACATACAAAAACGGTTCATTCTTTAATTTACTTTAACATGTTGGTATATTGAAATGGGTGTTTCTGTGAGATTCACAGACTTAATACGTTGAAATGAAAATTTGTTTATAACATTATACATTTTATATTCATACCTATACATTAGGGTATCTACAAACAATTAATGAAATGTGTACACATTTATCTTGGCTTAAATTTGATTTTGATGTTACTAATTTAAACAAGTAACTGTAGGATTGCAAGCAATACCATAATCCCCTACCGGTTTGCACGTTTTGACTTGGTTTCTGTTGTCATAGCAACTCAATATTTAAGGTTATCAAGACAATAAAGCATGCTTTAACTCCTAAAAAAATGACGAAATCCCATGAAACGCGAACTTGATCTGTGACACATGATTACAAAGCCATATACAAAATTTCAGCTCAATATCTCAATGCATGTAGAAACAAGATGTGTTTGTGAAACACTGATGCCCCCCAATGGCAACATCTAGGTCAAAGGTCAAGGTCGCAAGGTATACACATGTGAAATATGGTAGCATTACCTGTTATTGTTCAAAAGAAGTGGGGAAGGTTAAAAAAAAAATTGAGAATGGCAACATCTAGGTCAAAGGTAAAGGTCGCAAGGTCAAAAATGTTGGTACTGACAGAAAGGTCATGTCACAAGGAATACACATGTGAAATATGGTAGCCGTATCTGTTATGGTTCAAAAGTAATGGCCAAGGTTAAAGTTTTTTTCGAGAATGGCAACATCTAGGTCAAAGGTCAAGGTCGCAAGGTCAAAAATGTTGGTACTGACATGTGAAATATGGTAGCCATACCTGTTATGGTTCAAAAGTAATGGCCAAGGTTAAAGTTTTTTTCGAGAATGGCAACATCTAGGTCAAGGTCAAGGTCGCAAGGTACTGACAGAAAGGTCATGTCACAAGGAATACACATGTGAAATATGGTCGCCATACCTGTTATGGTTCAAAAGAAATGGCCAAGGTTAAAGTTTTTTTCGAGAATGGCAACATCTAGGTCAAAGTCAAGGTCGCAAGGTGAAACATGTTGGTACTGACAGAAAGGTCATGTCACAAGGAATACACATGTGAAATATGGTAGCCGTATCTGTTATGGTTCAAAAGTAATGGCCAAGGTTAAAGTTTTTTTCGAGAATGGCAACATCTAGGTCAAAGGTCAAGGTCGCAAGGTCAAAAATGTTGGTACTGACAGAAAGGTCATGTCACAAGGAATACACATGTGAAATATGGTAGCCGTACCTGTTATGGTTCAAAAGAAATGGCCAAGGTTAAAGTTTTTTTTTAGTATGGCAACATCTAGGTCAAAGGTCAAGGTCGCAAGGTCAAAAATGTTGGTACTGACAGAAAGGTCATGTCACAAGGAATACACATGTGAAATATGGTAGCCGTATCTGTTATGGTTCAAAAGTAATGGCCAAGGTTAAAGTTTTTTTCGAGAATGGCAACATCTAGGTCAAAGGTCAAGGTCGCAAGGTCAAAAATGTTGGTACTGACAGAAAGGTCATGTCACAAGGAATACACATGTGAAATATGGTAGCCGTACCTGTTATGGTTCAAAAGAAATGGCCAAGGTTAAAGGTTTTTTTTAGTATGGCAACATCTAGGTCAAAGGTCAAGGTCGCAAGGTCAAAAATGTTGGTACTGACAGAAAGGTCATGTCACAAGGAATACACATGTGAAATATGGTAGCCGTATCTGTTATGGTTCAAAAGTAATGGCCAAGGTTAAAGTTTTTTTCGAGAATAGCAATCTCTAGGTCAAAGGTCAAGGTCGCAAGGTCAAAAATATTGGTACTGACAGAAAGGTCATGTCACAAGGAATACACATGTGAAATATGGTAGCCGTACCTGTTATGGTTCAAAAGTAATGGCCAAGGTTAAAGTTTTTTTGGTGCAGACAGACAGACCAACAGACAGACCAACAGACAGACAGACAGGCCAAAAACTATATGCCCCCCGAATCGGAGATTCCGTGGGGGCATAAAAAAGTGTGGAAAACTGATTTATTAATATTCTAAGTCCAAAAAGGGGCATAACTCATAAAAAAATTGACGAAATCCCATGAAACGCGAACTTTATCTGCGACACATGATTACAAAGCCATATACAAAATTTCAGCTCAATATCTCAATGCATGTAGAAAAAAAATGCGGAAAACTGATTTATTAATATTCTAAGTCCAAAAAGGGGCATAACTCATAAAAAAATTGACGAAATCCCATGAAACGCAAACTTGATCTGTGACACATGATTACAAAGCCATATACAAAATTTCAGCTCAATATCTCAATGCATGTAGAAAAAAAGTGCGGAAAACTGATTTGTCGGACTGACTGACAGATGGACTGACAGATGGACTGACTGACAGATGGACGGAGTGCAAACCTAAAAGTCCCCTTCGGCACGCCGGTAGGGGACTAATAATAGTTTTCATTCATATAATTTCAATGTTTATTAATCTTAATCGTACGAATCACAAGGTAAATATCCTTGTTTTGCTTAAAGGGAGGTAATTTGAAGTATCCAACAGTCTTCAAAGGGATAAATATGTCAGCGTATTACCGTCTACAGTTGTTTGTGGATTTAAATGTTCTTTTTTCTTATTTCTACATGAACAACGAAAGATTGCGGCTTCTCTTTGACGCTTTGCGTCAAACATTCGTCTTGTATGAGATTGTTATGGTTTCTAACAAACTTACTGGCACCATTCCTTTTTTTTAAATCATTGGTTTGAACAGAGACATATAAACACAGAGATAAGTGACACTGGATTTTCAAGCGAAATCACGATTCAGTGAACGGGTATAGGCAAAAAAAATTCGATAATATTGCGTAATATGATCCGTGTATTGAAAGCGCTTTATGTAAAATGAAAAGCGTCTGACGATCCCGATTTCTCACTCGGAAACCCTTTTTACTCTGTAGGTTGTATACAGTTCTAAGCGAAGTCTTATTTGTCCCCATATAAAATACTAGTTATATGTCTGTTGTCCCGTCAATATTTATCTTTGGTAGTTTAATAATGGAATACGAGAATAATTACACCATTACTCGTAAACATAGTAAGATCTAATGTTCACTTTTATGTT
This sequence comes from Serripes groenlandicus, assembly GCA_031761405.1. Classification (NCBI taxonomy): domain Eukaryota; kingdom Metazoa; phylum Mollusca; class Bivalvia; order Cardiida; family Cardiidae; genus Serripes; species Serripes groenlandicus. The sequence continues at coordinate 21,336,624 of JASEVX010000009.1, read as the reverse complement.
TAGGGACCGTTATCAAATAATATAATTAATGATGGAAGACGAGCACACAGATATGTGTGTGCTTATATGTGTTAAACTGTATGTTGCTTTAAACATGTATGTATGTTTTATTTCCGAAATAAAGCATATTATTATTATATGTCTCTGAAAGTTGTCACGAGTAGGTATTTTCACGGAATCCGCTGTGGTCGAGTGGTTAGCGTCGGGGATTTCGAAACCGGATGTCCCGGGTTCGATCCCCAGTCGCGGCACTACGGTCATGGTGGAGTGCCCTTGGGCAAGGCACATTTTCTAGCCTAGTACTGGTTTGTTTACCCAGGAATCATGAATAATTAAATTTAATTGCGCGCTAAATGACCTTAGCTGTTGATGCGCCATAAAACAATATACATTCATAGGTGTTTTCACACATTTACATGATTGTTTGACATAAATTGTTTTATTAGTAGGTGACAGAGAGTAAATGTTTTCACACATTTCCTTTATAAAGGGCCCATTGATTGTCAAACTTTTTTCAGTTATTACCTAAATAAATATTTTTTTGAATTATTATACAGTCAAACTTGTATTAAGAGACCACCCAAGGGAAATGCTATAAGTGGTCTCTTATTGAGGTACACATGTATTTTTCTTTTTTTGGGTCTTATGTATACTACATTATACATGTACATGTATTGGTATTAAAGAATAAATAACAATAAACATTTTGTTGTTCTTCTAATTTTATATTTTATTTCAATATTAATAATATTTATTTGCAAAAGTGTAAGTTGATAAATAAAACATATATTAATTTAGTTTGTTTAACTATAACATGAAAAGGATATGTACATGTATGTTCAGTAGAAGAATAGAGCACTACTTCTTACTAAAAAGTCACTGATCGTGTTCTGTTTCAAAGACTGTCCATCTAAAAACAAATTAATTAAGGAGTCATTTAAAGACATTATCAGGTTTAAAATATTTGAGTGTCCACAGATTTGATAATTAAATCTAATAAAAGAGCCGATTAAATAAACGTGCTATCACCATTAGAAAGCAAAGAACAAACACAGATCCAATTAAAGAGATCAAAAAGTCGGAGCAAAATTGTCATAATTAATCCACAAACAATCCCAAAATTATCCACGGGGTGATTTAACACGGTCAATAATTGACGTTAAAGTGTATTAAGTACAAACTGATAAACATGCAGTTATCGGCTTTTACCACTGTGATACATCTGCAGTATTTGAGAGTCGTAACAAAGACAATAACTGTAGCTAAAGTGTATTAAATACAAACTGCTAACAACGCAATTATCGGTTTTTACCCACTCTAATACACGTCTGCAGAATTTGACCTCGGGTAATTTTACATGATGATAATTTAAACCTGTGTGGTTTACACGCGACAGTTGTGTTAGAATTATTTGACTGTTAGATTTAAGGTCGCTGAACCGTGGATTTTTATTAAAAAGGGAATGGTTTTAGTGTCCGTTGGTCGCAGACAGCAGGATCTCGCTTATTGCAGGTTAATTTATGACTAAAAAACGTTGGGGGGAGTTCAATGTGGTCGCTTACACCAGGGGGTCGGTTATACCAGGTGGTCGGTAGTACAGGTTTGACTGTACTTTCATTTAAGCAGAAACCTATGTTTCGCATTATTTTTAAAAAAAATATATACACTGTTTCAAAGATATAAGTCTTCTGACAAGATGAAATGTTTGAATTGACAAAATATATTTGAAAATCGCTACTGTTGACCAATTTAAAAAAGGGAGGCGCTCTCAAAAACAGTGCTGTTGATAAGTAAAATCAGAGAAATCTTACCTATGTTTCGCATTATCAATTAAAAAAAGGTGTACACCGTTTCAAAGATATAAGTCTTCCTGACAAGATTGATTAATTCAAATTGACAAAAGAAAATTGAAATCACTCACTTTGACCAATTTAAACAAGAGGGCCATGATGGCCCTATATCGCTCACCTGATTTAATAGAACTTCAATAGTTTTGAAAGTTTTATACTCTATAAATATAAGGACAAGCCCCAGCCCCTTGCGGCCATGTTTTTCAACGGATCGGAAATATTTGAACAAGCTTGGTAGGGGGTGCCCCAAGGAACATTTGTGCAAAATACAGTAGTTACAGAAGCTCCTAATTAATATGAAAATCTAAATCCGTATCAATATTGTTTAACCCTTTCCCTCATATAGACACTTTTTGACGCCTCTGCAGCAGACGGCGTTTTGAAAACATAGTGACAAAAGAAGAAATTGCACAAAACGTGCAATTTCTCCTTTTGCCACAATATTTTCCACTTTTCGTCATAGGTTATCCATTCAATTATGGAGATTTTCTATGTTTTGACAAAATACGTTCCAAGTCGTCTGCTGCAGAATTGTTGTATGAGGGAAAGGGTTAAACACCTAGATCTGAAGAAACTGAGAGTTCTGCTTCTGATAAGAAGTTTTTCTATATATCTAGCTTATATTGCATGACTCACAGACGACAGATGAAAGGTGATCACAATAGCTCAACTTGAGCATTTTATAATATATATCTGTTGAAGAGACATTGTGGGAAAAAGAATATTGTTCATAATGAAACAATAATCATTTCAGCCTAGGATAAATTTTATTTTTAAACTTTTTAATATTCTCTTTACTACCAACAAAAGAAACGACTCTTGCAAGCCTCTTTTTCACAGTTTTTCCCTGGCCAAAAGCCAACCAGCCATAAGAATGTCACTGACTGAAGATAAGTACATGGCTTTCAAAAAGGACACACTAGTTAAAAAGGTGACATGATCAGAGTTTGAGATAAGGGGGCCTTATATTTTGTTTCTTAAAATCCATGTTTGGCCCTTGAAACCTTATGTTGTGAGTGTACTACAAAATCAACAGTGAGTGCAAACCATTCCATTATAGGTACCAGAAATTAGCTGTTTCTAGGACTTGGCGTGAAACGGTTGTAACTAAAATTGGTATTACCAAGTTAATCACCTCGCAATAAAGTCTTTAAAATCGTTAAATCATTTTTCTTGGTAAACAATGGAAATTTAGGTGCCATTGCTCGTTCTGAGCAATGGCACCTAAATTTGAATTGTTTACAAAAGGGTTAAAATTGCCCCTAAACCAGGGTTTTCAAAATAGGTTTTAAGTTACAACCGTTTCACGCCAAGCCCTCGGTTTGTTAGGGTCAAACCCTTTCCCAAATACAACAAATCTGCACCAGGAAACTTTAAAAACATCTACAAATATATACATCTGAATGAAAGTATAAATGTTGAATAGAGTTAAAACATTGTAGGAAAAGAATTTGATTATCAAAGTTATCTACTTCGATGCAAATGTGTCATAAAGGGCTTGCAGTTGGTAAAGGAGTTAGAGAAATATTGTGGGAGAGTAGTAGAGTCTGTTAAGTCTCAGAGGGCACTTGCACATTTAGTGAAGTCCTAATAAGGTATAAGCATGTCATTACTTTATCACATCAACCTTTACCATGAATATTTACAAACACTCAGACACTTATAATAAGAACATGAATATTTCTCGGACCAATTTCACTTGACACCTTTAAGATATGCAAATAGTTCAAACATCAAAGAGGTTTTGGTATGCCTGTCAGACGAGGCTTATTCCTTGGCTTAATATCATATACAACTTTATAATGACAATCTTTAATCCCAGCATTCTATATGGGACACGTCAGATGTAAAACCTATCTGGAGGACTTTTCATCCAGCAAAGATCAAGATCAGTCAGCACCTCCAAACTTCCAACAGTCTGATCAGGATCTTCCCTGTTTGCTTCAAAGGTGTACATTTTAGCATCCTGCAAGCCTTTGGAGAACAGGTATGACCAAACCAAATGAAGAAATAAGTATGGGAAATTATATATACCACCTAACCCTTTCCCTCATACGGCAATTCTGCAGCAGAAGACTTTGAACATACTTTGTCAAAGAATAGAAAATCTCCATAATTGAATGGATAACCTATGACAAAAAGTGGAAAACATTGTGGCAAAAGGAGAAATTACACGTTTTGTGCAATTTCTTCTTTTGTCACTATGTTTTCAAAAAGCCGTCTGCTGCAGGGGCGTCAGAAAGCGTCTATGTGAGGGAAAGGGTTAATTATAATTGACATTAATTTAAAAATCTTTGAAGATCTGTTTCATGTGACATCGATGGTACATAGTTTACAAAATTCTAACATCACATCGCATTTTCAATTTTCAATCCTATCCCACATACAATACAAGAGGGTAACGATGGCCTTAACCCTTTCCCTCATACGACAATTCTGAAGCAGACGACTTTGAACGCATTTTGTCAAAACATAGAAAATCTCCATAATTGAATGGATAACCTATGACTAAAAGTGGAAAACATTGTGGCAAAAGGAGAAATTGCACGTTCTGTGCAATTTCTTCTTTTGTCACTATGTTTTCAAAAAGCTGTCTGCTGCAGAGGCGTCAGAAAGCGTTTATATGAGGGAAAGGGTTAAATTGATCTACTGCACAAAATAAATTCTAACATGTCATCTTTTTCAACTAATCATCTCAACGAAATTCTAACAAGATATTCATGCAACACCAGCATCAATGCATCAATATCCGACCATTTTTCATTCATTAACCTGAGAAATTACCTCAACCATTTCCAACCTACGAATGCATTTTGACACAACTGCAGCTGACGACTTTTGTCACAATGTTTTTAACTCTATTCAACCATTCAAACAGTCATTAAAGACATTTCCCATATTTTTGCTTAGATGTTTCCAAAAGTCATCTGCTGCAAACTCAACAACCCCTTTATTAACAGCCTGCTTCACTACAGACTGAAGTACCTGGGTGTGGCTATTCAATATTAGATGTTTTAATGTATGATGGCTATATATTTGACTTACGTCTAGGGGAATCTTCTGTGACTGACTCTAGAAAGTCCTGTGGGGTCATGTAAATCACACCTTCATGCTCAACTGAAGCAAACTGTTGGAATCGTATCTCTCTGTAAGTCATTACAGGTTTTGTTTCTTCTTTCTTCTGAAATGAAATCAATAATACATGTAAATATATTAAAGCCTTTTTCCAGGAAACCACACCCAAGTGTATTTAATGCAAATTAACCCTTTCCCACATACAGACACTTCTGACGCCTCTGCAGCATGAAACTTTTGAAAACATTTCTCCTTTTTTCCCCCATTTTTGCCCAAATGCAGATTTGATGGATGTGGGAAAGCGTTTAAAATCTGTCTGTAAAATGATGCATCAGATCAAAATGCGAAACCTCTTTGGCGCACTGATAATCCGGAATAAATTTGCATAGATGCCCATTTGGATTTGGAGCATCATTGGTTGCCATTTCCTTAAAGTTGTTCTTTCTGAAGGGCTCCTCATTTACTTAAAATAATAATATTAGTTTATTTGTTGTTATCTCCCTTTACATGTAATTTAAATGATATGCAGTAGATAAACAATATTAGTTCAAGCGGATTCTATTCTAATTGAAATTTGCCTTCTAACAATTCCCATTGGTGGTTAACATTCCTAATAAACCAATATCAAATCAGTCTTTGACAAGGAATAATAACAACTTTCTGTCATGAAGCTACACTTTTGTGGGAGTCCCAATCTTCCACATGCTTCAAACAGTTTACAATAAAAGCAAATGGGTTACAAACCACCAAATGATAACACATGTGTTCAAAACAGTGTTATTAGCAATTATCTACTTAGTTGAGGGCAAGTTATATCTAAGACTACACTATTATCATGGTCTGCTTCAGAGGTATTGTTTGAGTAATAATTTATGCTGGTTTCGACAGCATTTCATTTATATCACTGTTTACCTGGGTAAATTACCTGTACTACCGGTATCATTTATTCGAGATCTGACACTGATACAAAGTTCACAATGCTATCACTGCAACCCTGAAGGCCAAGGAGGGAATACCGTTCTACCATTTTAAATGTCTAATGTATGACTCAACCAGGTCCACAGTCAGACGGCAGTGGAAACATCCAGAGTTGCCTGTATCACTGTTCCTATATATTTAGATGACGTACGTCAAGAAAAAATTGAAAACATGATGAAACTAGAAGATGCTTAAGTGCAACATGTGATGCTTGCACCATTTACTTTTTTAGTACCCATTTGAAAATTTATTGACTTCTCCGTAAGTTTCAATTGGGATAAGCTTTATTTCACCCACTTTTAAACCTTTGACCTTGAAGTTTGACCTTGACCTTTGAATTACAGTCCTTTGATTTTTCACAAATAATACTTTGAGACTCATCAAGGATGAAAAAGTTAAAAGTTATTTGGTATTCAATGATACATGTTGAAGTCATTGCCCGGACAAGCTTTTCACACAATCATAATTATATGCATTTCAACTCCTTTCTTCTTTTAACACTATTAATATACAACAAATTTGAAGCAGACCACTTTGAAAACATATTGGCAAAATTATTGAAAATCTCTTTAAATGAATTAATAGAATAGGAAACATTGTGACTAAAGGAAAGGATAAATTTCTCCTTTTGCAACAATGCTCCCAAAAGCTATGTGCAGTAGAATGTGTCAAAATAATGCATCTGCAAATTGAAATATTTAACCCTTTCCCTCATATAGACGCTTTCTGACGCCTCTGCAGCAGACGGCTTTTTGAAAACATGGTGACAAAAGAAGAAATTGCACAAAACGTTGACACAATGTTTTCCACTTTTAGTCATATAGGTTATCCATTCAATTATGGAGATTTTCTATGTTTTGACAAAATACGTTCAAAGTCCGTTAGTCGTCGGCTGCAGAATTGTCGTATGAGGGAAAGGGTTAAATTACCATAAAGTGTCTTAAAATACCTGAACTATTTTGTGAAAATTATAAGGGATAACATTTCATAGCATCTAAATTTGGACGTGTGAAACATCCTGATCAGACTAGATTAAGCCTTTAATCCCACATACAGACCCATATTGAAGCCTCTGAATAACGAATAATTTTCCCTTTTGGCACAATTGTTTCAACTCCATACAATTAACCCTTTCAATTCTGCAGCAGATGACTTTGAACATATTTTGTCAAAACATAGAAAATGTCCATAATTGAATGGATAACCTATGACATAAAGTGGAAAACATTGTGGCAAAAGGAGAAATTGCTCGTTTTGAGCAATTTCTTCTTTTGTCACTATGTTTTCAAAAAGTCGTCTGCTGCAGAGGCGTCAGAAAGCGTCTATATGAGGGAAAGGGTTAATATCTATACTTTCATTTATAAGAGATTTTCCCTATTTTTCCTTCATGTTTTTAAAATCGTCTGCTGCTGATTTGTTTTAAGTGGGAAAGGAGAGGGAAAATAAGTTTTGATTTTAGATCATGTACTATAGGCATTCAAAAATATTTTATCAATATTGAGATTCATAAGTTGATCAAAACAGGCCAGGTCACAATAAAAGACCAACTTAATTGACACAATATATCTATATTTTAACAAGAGGGCCATGATGGCCCTGGAATCGCTCACCTGATTTTTTTCACTTTACCTATATAAGCCCCGCCCCATGGCAGCCATAGTTTCCGACCAATCAACTTGGCTTGAAGGAATCTGATAGAGGGTCACCCTAGGAACATTTCTACAAAATTATTTGAAAATCGGCCAGACACTTTTGGAGGAGAAGATTTTTTAAGTTTTCACTATAGCCATATAGTGCAAAATAGCCCTGCCCACTGGCGGCCATGTTTTTTGACCAATCAACATGGCTTGAAGGAATCTGAAAGTGGGTCATTCAAGGAACATTTCTACTAAATTATTTGAAAATCGGCCTGACACTTTCGGAGAAGAAGATTTTTTAAGTTTTCACTATAGCCATATAAGGCAAAATAGCCCCGCCCCCCTGGCGGCCATGTTTTTCGACCAATCAACTTGGCTTGAAGGAATCTGATAGAGGGTCATCCAAGGAACATTTCTACAAAATTATTTGAAAATCAGCCTGACACTTTCGGAGGAGAAGATTTTTTTAAGTTTTCACTTTGGCCATATAAGGCAAAATAGCCCCCGCCCCCTGGCGGCCATGTTTTTCGACCAATCAACATGGCTTGAAGGAATCTGATAGAGGGTCACCCAAGGAACATTTCTACACAATTATTTGGAAATCGGCCCGACACTTATGGAGGAGAAGATTTTTTAAGTTTTCATTATAGCCATAAAAGGCAAAATAGCCCCGCCCCCTGGCGGCCATGTTTTTTGACCAATCAACATGGCTTGAAGGAATCTGATAGAGAATCACCCAAGGAACATTTCTACAAAATTATTTGAAAATCGACCTGACACTTTTGGAGGAGAAGATTTTTTAAGTTTGCACTATAGCCATATAAGGCAAAATAGCCCCACCACCCCTGGCAGCCATGTTTTTCGACCAATCAACCTGGCTTGAAGGAATCTGATAGAGGGTCACCCAAGGAACATTTCTACAAAATTATTTGAAAAACGGCCTGACACTTTCGGAGGAGAAGATTTTTTAAGTTTTCACTATAGCCATATAAGGCAAAATAGCCCCGCCCCCCCTGGCGGCCATGTTTTTCGACCAATCAACATGGCTTGAAGGAATATGATAGAGGGTCATCTAAGGAACATTTCTACAAAATTATTTGAAAATCTGCCAACCAGTTTGGGAGAAGAAGAATTCTGAAGTTTTTTCGGTTTCGTTGCCATGGAAACCAGAATTTTGCATGGATCCCAAAAATTTGAAGGAATTCTGGTGAGGTCATTGAGAGGATGCTTTCTGTGAAGTTTCATCCAAATTGACCCACTGGTTACTGAGGAGAAGAAGTTGACGCACGACGGACGACGGACAACGCACGACGGACGCCGGACAAAAGGCGATCACAATAACTCACCTTGAGCAAAGCTCAGGTGAGCTAAAAAAGGAGGCGTTCTCAAAATCAGTGCAGTTGATAAGTAAAATCAGAGAAATCTTAGTCATAACACCTTTGTTTCTCATTATTAATTTAGAAAATTTATACACCGTTTCAAAGATATAAGTCTTCCTGACAAGACGGATTAATTCAAATTGACAAAAAAAAATGAAATCACCCATTTTGACCAATTTAAAAAAAGGAGACGCTTTCAAAATCAGTGCAGTTGATAAGTAAAATCAGAGAAATCTTAGTCATAACACCTATGTTTTGAATTATCAATTAAAAAAAATTGTACACCGTTTCGAAGAAATAAGTCTTCCTGACAAGATGGATTAATTCAAATTGACAAACAAAAATTGAAATCACTCATTTTGACCAATTTAAAAAAAGGAGGCGGTCTCAAAATCAGTGCAGTTTGTAAGTAAAATCAGAGAAATCTTAGTCATAACACCTATGTTTCGGATTATCAATTTTAAAAAAAGTGTACACCGTTTCAAAGATATAAGTCTTCCTGACAAGATGGATTAATTCAAATTGACAAAAAAAATTGAAATCACTCATTTTGACCAATTTAAAAAAAGGAGGCATTCTCAAAACCAGTGCAGTTGATAAGTAAAATCAGAGAAATCTTAGTCATAACACCTTTGTTTCGTATTATCAATTTGGAAAATTTATACACCGTTTCAAAGATATGTCTTCCTGACAAGACGGATTAATTCAAATTGACAAAAAAAAATGTAATCACTCATTTTGACCAATTTTAAAAAAGGAGGCCCTCTCAAAATCAGTGCAGTTGATAAGTAAAATCGGAGAAATCTTAGTCATAACACCTATGTTTCGAATTATCAATTTAAAAAAATTGTACACCGTTTCAAAGATATGTCTTCCTGACAAGATGGATTAATTCAAATTGACAAAAGAACAAGAGGGCCATGATGGCCCTTGAATCGCTCACCTGACTTTTTATTTTTTTTTCACTTTAGCTATATAAGCCTCGCCCCCTGGCAGCCAGTTTCTGACCAATCAACTTGGCTTGAAGGAATCTGATAGAGGGTCACCCTAGGAACATTTCTACAAAATTATTTGAAAGTCGGCCAGATACTTTTGGAGGAGAAGATTTTTTAAGTTTTCACTATAGCCATATAATGCAAAATAGCCCTGCCTACTGGCGGCCATGTTTTTTGACCAATCAACATGGCTTGAAGGAAACTGAAAGTGGGTCATCCAAGGAACATTTCTACAAAATTATTTGAAAATCGGGCCGACACTTTTGGAGAAGAAGATTTTTTAAGTTTGCACTATAGCCATATAAGGCAAAATAGCCCCGCCCCCCCCATGGCGGCCATGTTTTTCGACCAATCAACATGGCTTGAAGGAATCTGATAGAGGGTCACTTAAGAAACATTTCAACAAAATTATTTGAAAATCTGCCAACCAATTTGGGAGAAGAAGAATTTTGAAGTTTTTTCGGTTTCGTTGCCATGGAAACCAGAATTTTGCATGGATCCCAAAAATTTGAAGGAATTCTGGTGAGGTCAATGAGAGGATGCTTTCTGTGAAGTTTCATCCCAATTGACCCACTGGTTACTGAGGAGAAGATGTTGAAGATTTTTTAAGTTTTCAATTTGGCCATATAAGGCAAAATAGCCCCGCCCCCTGGCGGCCATGTTTTTTGACCAATCAACATGGCTTGAAGGAATCTGATAGAAGATTACCCAAGGAACATTTCTACAAAATTATTTGAAAATCGGCCTGACACTTTTGGAGAAGAAGATTTTTTAAGTTTGCACTATAGCCATATAAGGCAAAATAGCCCCGCCCCCCCTGGCGGCCATGTTTTTCGACCAATCAACATGGCTTGGAGGAATCTGATAGCGGGTCACCCAAGGAACATTTCTACAAAATTATTTGAAAATCGGCCTTACACTTTCGGAGGAGAAGATTTTTTAAGTTTTCACTATAGCCATATAAGGCAAAATAGCCCCGCCCCCCCTGGCGGCCATGTTTTTCGACCAATCAACACGGCTTGAAGGAATCTGATAGAGGGTCATCCAAGGAACATTTCTACAAAATTATTTGAAAATCTGCCAACCAATTTGGGAGAAGAAGAATTTTGAAGTTTTTTCGGTTTCGTTGCCATGGAAACCAGAATTTTGCATGGATCCCAAAAATTTGAAGGAATTCTGGTGAGGTTAATGAGAGGATGCTTTCTGTGAAGTTTCATCCAAATTGACCCACTGGTTACTGAGGAGAAGAAGTTGACGCACGACGCACGACGCACGACGCACGACGGACGACGGACGCCGGACAAAAGGCGATCACAATAACTCACCTTGAGCAAAGCTCAGGTGAGCTAAAAATGAAATCACTCACTTTGACCAATTTAAACAAGAGGGCCATGATGGCCCTGGAATCGCTCACCTGATTTTTTTTTTTTTTACTTTAGCTATATAAGCCCCGCCCCCTGGCGGCCATAGTTTCCGACCAATCAACTTGGCTTGAAGGAATCTGATAGAGGGTCACCCTAGGAACATTCCTACAAAATTATTTGAAAAATCGGCCTGACACTTTTGTAGAAGAAGATTTTTTTAAGTTTTCACAATAGCCATATAAGGCAAAATACACCCGCCCCCCCTGGCGTCCATGTTTTTTTACCAATCAACATGGCTTGAAGGAATTTGATAGAGGGTCATCCAAGGAACATTTCTACAAAATTATTCGAAAATCGGCCTGACACATTCGGAGGAGAAGATTTTTTAAGTTTTCACTATAGCCATATAAGGCAAAATAGCCCCGCCCCCTGGCGGCCATGTTTTTTTACCAATCAACATGGCTTAAAGGAATCTGATAGAGGGTCATCCAATGAGCATTTCTACAAAATTATTTGAAAATCTGCCAACCAGTTTGGGAGAAGAAGATTTTTTAAGTTTTCACTATAGCCATATAAGGCAAAATAGCCCCGCCCCCCTGGCGGCCATGTTTTTCGACCAATCAACATGGCTTGAAGGAATCTGACAGAGGATTATCCAAGGAACATTTCTACAAAATTATTTGCAAATCTGCCAACCAGTTTGGGAGAAGAAGAATTTTTAAGTTTTTTTCATTTCGTTGCCATGGAAACCAGAATTATGCATGGATCCCAAAAATTTGAAGGAAATCTGGTGAGGTCATTGAGAGGATGCTTTCTGTGAAGTTTCATCCACGACGCACGCCGGACGACGCACGGTGGACGACGGACGCCGGACAAATGGCGATCACAATAACTCACCTTGAGCAAAGCTCAGGTGAGCTAAAAAAGGAGGCGTTCTCAAAATCAGTGCAGTTGATAGGTAAAATCAGAGAAATCTTAGTCATAACACCTTTGTTTTGCATTCATTATCAATTTGAAAAAAAGTTGCACACCGTTTAAAGATATATAAGTCTTCCCGACAATACGAAATGGTTTAAATTGACGTAGAATAATTGAACATTGTCATTTATTAACACGTCTGTTAGCTTATTCTAGTGGTAGACGGTGGCAAGACAATAATCCAAATCAGTATAATCTGTACTTTCACTTTCAACATCAATTTGATAAAGCTTTCAAATAAATGATAAACAATGTTAACAAAATCAACCTTCAAAAGTTTCCTATGTAAGACCTAAAATAGGAACCCGAAAATATTATTTCTTCGCTGTGAATATACATAAACAAATGGGTGTCATAATATGGAGCTTCACAATATTTGCAAAGAAGTTTTTTAAAACAAGTTTTCCATATACTTCTCCTATACATATGAATTAATAAATATCATAAATATCATAAACATCAATTATTATCAAACAATCTACCTTATTTAGTTTACTAGATGTGTAAAAACAATTTTCCACCGCTCGCTTCCTTTCACAACAAAATAAATATCGCGGTCATTTTCAGAATCCACTGTAATGATCACGTGGCTTGACCCGCTCGCCGTTTGAAGAATTGTGTTCTTTGTAAGGCATTTGCAATCGCGTGTCGCTTATCTCTGTGTTTATATGTCTCTGGTTTAAATCATTAATTGCCATAAATGGTATTTTTAACATTTGATATAAGTGACGTATGTAACATTGAGAAAATCCACGTAAATGTTACATACACAGATTTCAAGTTCATTTATTTATGTTGGAAACAAGATAGTATGAGATTGTTATGGTTTCTAACAAACTTACTGGCACCAGCTTTTTTTTAAAATCATTGGGATTCATTAATTGCCATAAATGGTTGTTTTTTAACATTTGATATAAGTGACATGTAACAATGGAATGTAGGACGTTTTGGCCACGGATGTCTTGGCCAGGACGTTTTGGCCACAGACGTGTTGGCCAAATGGAAATTCAAAGTAGGACGTTTTGGCCAAATTCTATTTTAAAGCAGAAAAAAACATTATTGTTGAAATATATTGAAGTCTTTTTTTTTAGTACTTGTGGTATGTACGGGTGTGTACAAAATGAAGAATTTTAATAAATATGGATGATTTCACTTGAAGTTATTCAGTTTGATTTATGTTATTTTCTGCTTTAGAATAGTATTAAAAATAAAATTAAATGCTAAGACGGAATTCTTACACAAAAGCTTTAATGCACATAACTCATGATAATTACACAAGTAAAACAAGAAAAGCACAATTATACTATAAATATATTAATTATAAAAGAAAATATATCAAAAAAAAAAGAGAAATAATGATATTGCTCACATTTGAATTTTTTACTCAAAAATTGCTTAAATTCAGTATATAAAATTTATTAACAGTGAGTTTCACCCATTACAAATCAAGTAAGTCTGTAGTAATGACTTTGGAAAACATTGAACATTGTGGCAAAAAAGATAATGCTCATTATCTAGAATGTAGAGAACATTGTAGGAAAAGTAGATATTACTCATTATGAGAAAGATATCCTTTTTCTACAATGTTTTTTACATTCAATGCATACCTTTTTTGTAAATTGGTCAAATTTTGAATAATGTGATATTTAGTTAAAATAAAAGATATATCCAAGCATAGAATTTTGTAACACAATAAGCACATTGGAATAATCTGATAAGCACATTTCACTCAGTTTTGGACAAACACCTTTTTTTTTTTAGATATTTGGTTCACCAGCACGCAGGTTGTGTGACACACCACGAAGAAATTCAGCTAAGGATATTCTGTTAGCAGTTCTGTCCTGGCAGAGGTTTAAAAGTCTGCTTTGTAGTTCTATGTAAACCTTTTTAACTCTCTTCTCTGGGCAAATTCCACGTTCGTTCTGCATTATAACAGCACCTACACAAGCACATTCACGCTGAAGTGTCTCAATAAGTTTCCAAATTGTAGGATGGTCCTGACCTACCAGGCAGTGGAACTTGTTGTTCCACCCTTCTGATGCGTTGTTTGTTCTTGGTAGGTTTGAAACTGTAGCATCGTAACAGTTCCATCTGTGAGGCTTAAACATCGGGGGTACTCTCCGGAAGTTGACAACAAGTCCATTGTTGTCTCTCCTTTGGCGAAGTTGTCCAGACACATAATTTGAGTCAAAGTAGTGCAGCAGTTCCTCGGCTGCTTCTGGTAAATTGTCTTTTAAGTAGTCCATGCCTTCACTTACTTGATCTAGTGGAAGGAAAGCCACTAAGGCATCTATGTGCCCACAAAACAGTCTGAATTCATTATCGTTCTCGTATCGGTGTGTTAGTCCAAGAGCCTGAATGTTGCGCCAAATTGATTGGGATAAATGGTAGAAACAAAACTGAATATTTACATGTTCACCAAACACTGATAAAATGGCAATTTCAACACTACGCTCAAAGTCCACTATTATTGTTGAAGGGTCACAACCAGCTTGTTCAAGGATACCAAACAGGGTTTCGTATGTTGTTTGAGTTTTTCGTTGTAATAGTGCGTAAACCAGAGGAAGAAAAACGCCGTTGACCATTCCCTGGATGACGTATAGTTGGTTGAAGAGGTGAGGTGCAACGGAAAAGGTACCATCCGTGGCCAAAACGTCCGTCCACCGTAACAATGACAACAAGGAATCGGCGGAACCGAATGATGCTCCCCGTATGGGCTTTGTCAAGTGATAAAAGGCATTGTCTGATAGAACTACCTTTAACTAGTGATCATATCTATACTAGGCGTCAAAAGAAACGTTACATTATTTAAACAAGATGTGTTTGTGAAACACTGATGCCCCCCCCCCACCCCGAATGGCAATATCTAGGTCAACGGTCAAGGTCGCAAGGTAAAATATTTTGGTACTGACAGAAAGGTCATGTCACAAGGAATACACATGTGAAATATGGTAGCCGTACCTGTTATGGTTCAAAAGTAGTGGTCAAGGTTAAAGTTTTTTTCGACAGACAGACAGGCCAAAAACTAGATGCCCACTGAATCGGTGATTCCGGGGGCATAAAAAATAATTTTTGTGTTTCTGATCATTACGTTAGTAAAATACGGTAATTTATCGATATGGCCGGGCACCTTTTGTTTGTCTGCTAAAGGAAAATCTTGTGCACCCATTATTAATGTCGCCAGGCTGAATTTCGTGCAAAACATGTTTTTTTTACGTTTTCGGTTATCTGTGTGATTTTGAATCGGATAAAGTCGTTTAAGCTGTGTATATGTGTGCCAATTTTTTAAAAAACATCGAAAAAGGGAACTTTAAAAAGAAACCAGAATGCCACGGCTTCGTAATGATCAATGTTTACGTGCTGTGGGGATGCTGGAGAGTGGGTTGATGCAAGAACGTGTCGCAGGGTTATTTGGCGTCGCCCGTATCACCATCAATAGACTGTGCCAACGCTACAGGACGAATGCTAGTGTCACTGATCGTCCTCGTACAGGTAGACCACATGTAACCACACGTCTCGTGCAGCTTCAAAATCGGTTCATGCCGGCGACCCGGACGTTGAGAGCGATTCCAACACGTAGGAGGATATAAGTATCCACCGTCAGAAGACGTTTACGTTGTGTTGGTCTTCGCGCCAGGCGCCCGTTATACCAGATACTGAAAATAGTGTGTTTTTGTGCAGGACCCCTACGACGTTCACTGCATTGTTTGCGTAGACGTTATTGAAATGATGACAATGAAATTCTGGAATCTGACTTCGGAATGATTTGCAAATGAAGTATACTTTGAATGAAATTAGTCCGAAGAAACTATTTTAAATAAAATTAAAATATTTCCGACATGTAACGTTTCTTTTGACGCCTAGTATATTTACATAATACAGACTTCATTAAAAGAAAATAATAAAAACAAGGGAGTTAATTTATATTATTTATTATAGAGTTATGGTTCTTGTGTAATGCACTTCCTCTCTTTAATATCTATCTACATTTCAAGTTTCATCGAAATATCTTTCGTACTTTTCGAGTTATGGTCCTGAAATTGAAATATAAAGTCTAACAAGGGAGAACTTGAAAATTATTCACTATAAGTTATGGTTCTTGTGTAAATGCACTTCCTTTCTTTAATATCTGTATACATTTCAAGTTTCATCAAAATATCTACAGTAATTTTCGAGTAATGATCCTGACATGGAAACAAAGTCTAACAAGGGAGATAATTTGAAAATTATTCACTATAAAGTTATGGTTCTTGTATTATGCACTCTCTCATATTGATATGTTTGTGTATTTCAAGTTTCATTGAAATATATTCAGTACTGTTAGATTTATGTTCAATGCAAATAAAGTGTGATGAACGGACGGACGTGACGGACAGACAAAGTAACAACTATATGGCTCTCCCTCTGGGGAGCATAAAAATCCATGTCAATGTTACATACACAGATTTCAAGTTCATTTATTTATTTTGGAAACAAGATTGTATGAGATTGTTATGGTTTCTAACAAACTTACTGGCACTATTTTTTTTTTTAAATCATTGGTTTGAATCATTCATTGCCATAAATTGTATTTTTTTAACATTTGATATAAGTGACATATGTAACATTGAGAAAATCCACGTAAATGTTACGTACGGTTGGTAGTTTCAATGTCGACTGCTGTCAACAAAATATAAAACCAGCCCTAAGCTCTTTACAGGATTGAGGAATTATACTTACACAAACACTACCGTAGAGGCCTTGCTCCGCCCTGACAATTATGTGCAATAAAATCTTTATATCAAATGTACGTAACAGTGACAGCAGATTATTGCTTGGAAAAAACCAGTCAACAGTTACGTACAGTTTGCCAAATGGTGAACACATTGTTTGTTTACATGTTTTAACAACAAAATAAACAATTCATGTAGCGTTCTGTACGAGAAAAATAATTGCCGTGAATTAGCACACGAAAACAATTGTATATGGTTTCATTCAAATTGACAAGCGTACGTAACTTTCCGAAAATTTTGGAATCAATACAAAGCATTCTGACTGAAACCCTCCATCACCCAAATGTGACTCATTGTGCCGAAAATCAGTGTATGTTGATAAACACTGATTTACGGTAGACGTAAAAAAAATAACAGCATCAAATAAAGCATGTCGTAAATGTTGACATCAATTCGCGTTTCGAGTACGCAACACGAATTTTGACAAGAAATTTTGAAACATTATATTGGCCATTCCCATTTCCCATTCCCAAACTACAGCTGGTGTTTTATTTCAGACTTTCGTGGGTACTCAGTAGCCATTAAAGGAGATATTTCAAGTGATGCATTTTAAGCTTGGATCAAACATTATGTATGTAATGCTGTTTTGACTGGAAATAGTTACGTACGCAAGATTGTTTGGATCCCATTTTTTTCATGGGATATATTTCGATGGCGAGAAAATATTTTTACAATAAGGAAGTTTGTTCCATCGGGAAACGTATTATCTCTTTTATGGTACTTAAAACCTCAAATAAATACGAAATGGATGCACACAATGAAACTTGTTAAAAAAATGTCCCGTTTTTCCTCATAACGGACATTTAAACATCTTTAATCATCTTTAATCATTTTCAATATTATTTGTTTTGTACTGTCGGAAAAAAATACATATATTTTCATCTAAATAAAGTATTGATATGGTCAAAATCTAACATCTTCGTTTTTTCATCATGGTTTAATGCAATTGACAGGAAAATTAAGCAACCTTCACAATAGCAAATTTTGACCTATATACGCTAATACGATTTTGTCATACATTTTGTATTTTGATTTCCGAAAACAAGCCATAGTTTACCTAAACAAGAGGGCCATGATGGCCCTGGATCGCTCACCTTAATTATACAATGTACTGCAATGCAAAACACATCAAGACAATTATTCTGAATGCAACCTCCACAGTGTTAACAATATTTTCCTTCATTTGGCCTAGTGATCTATATTTTTTTACCTGATATGACCCATATTCCAACATGGACTAGATATCATCAAGACAACATTCTGACAAAGTTTCAACTTGCTCAAAGTAAAAATGCGGCCTCTGGAGTTT
The DNA here is from genome assembly GCA_031761405.1 of Serripes groenlandicus. Lineage (NCBI taxonomy): Eukaryota > Metazoa > Mollusca > Bivalvia > Cardiida > Cardiidae > Serripes > Serripes groenlandicus. The sequence goes on along the minus strand of JASEVX010000009.1, from coordinate 21,318,287 downwards.
GAACAATATTTTCCTTTATTCCTTTTTCTGATCCAATATGACCCATATTCGAACTTGACCTAGATATAATTCCGACAAACATTCTGACCAAATTTCAAGCGGCTGAAGCAAAAAATGTGGCATCCAAAGTGTTCACAAGAATTTCCTTCAATTTGATCTATTGACCTAGTTTTTGATCCAGCATGACCCATATTCGAACTTGGCCTAAATATCATTCAGCTCAACATTCTGACCAAATTTGAATCCGCTGAAGCAAAAGATGCGGCTTCTACAGAGTTAACAAGATTTTCCCTCAATTTGGCCTACTGACCTAGTTTCTGATCCAATATGACCCATATTTAAACTTGACCTAGATATTTTTAAGACAAACATTCTGACAAAATTTCAAGCTGCTGAAATAAAAAATGCGGCATCCAAAGTGTTAACAAAATTTTCCTTCAATTTGGCCTAGTGACCTAGTTTTTGACCCGGCATGACCCATATCCGAAGTTTGCCTAGATATCATTCAGCTCAACGTTCTGAACAAATTTCAAGCCGCTGAAGCAAAACATGCGACTTCTACAGAGTTAACAAGATTTTCCCTCAATTTGGCCTAGTGACCTAGTTTCTGACCCAATATGACCCATATTTGAACTTGACCTAGATATCTTTAAGACAAACATTCTGACCCAATTTCAAGCTGCTGAAGCAAAAAATGCGGTATCCAAAGTGTTAACAAGATTTTCCTTCAATTTGACCTAGTGACTTAGTTTTTGACCCAGCACAACCCATATTCAAACTTGACCTAGATATTTTTAAGACAAACATTCTGACAAAATATCAAACTGCTTAAGCAAAAATTGCGACCTCTGGAGTGTTAACAAGATTTTCCTTCAATTTGACCTAGTGACCTACTTTTTGACCCAACGTAACCCATGTTCGAACTTGACCTACATATCATCAAGACAAACATTCTGATAAAGTTTCAACATGATCAAGTGAGTGTTAACAAGATTTCCCTTCAATTCAGTCCGTAGAGTGTTAACAAGCTCAAATGTTGACGACGCACGACGCACGACGGACGACGCACGGACGCCGGACAAAATGTGATCACAATAGCTCACCTTGCACTTCGTGCATAGGTGAGTAAAAAATAATAGCTTTTTTTAATGAACCAATGTTTACAGGCGTCTTTTTGACCGACATCTTAAAAACTTACCAATTTGAAAAAGAAACAAAGGATGTAAAACATTATCATTATCATATTCCATCCACTCTCCTCAACACTTGGCAGATTGGGAAAATTTTAATGGGCATGGGGCCACACGTAGACTAGGCAGTTCATATGTTTGATATGCATCTCTAATGAAGATTTACAAGGCGGCAAGAAGCTCATATCTATGCCACTGTAGTAATTAATAACTTGGCCTTTCATATGGAGTTCTCTTCATGAACTGATCATACCTTAATTTGTTTATATTATCGTACTCTGTGGCCTTGTGGATGCAAATCAAGGAAATGCAATATTGTATGAGTATCAGGCTCCTCTTGTGATGAGAATAGTCCTTCTTGTGCTACTACATTGACTTCTGCATTACCGACATAACCTGAGAGGCGGTGACACTCTTCACCAATCACATTGTTGATACAATAGTCATCTCCCCTGCAGCTTACAGGCATACGTTTCTGACTTCCACAGTTCACAAATTAGCTGTATAAGCTGTTTCTTGTTATCTTCATTTCCGAAGAAGACTTTTCAGTAATGTGTCGTTTTAGTCTTTGGACCTTTAAGAAGTAAAGCCTGTGCAAATCAAGGAAATGCAATATTGTATGAGTATCAGGCTCCTCTTGTGATGAGAATAGTCCTTCTTGTGCTACTACATTGACTTCTGCATTACCGACATAACCTGAGAGGCGGTGACACTCTTCACCAATCACATTGTTGATACATCTCCCCTGCAGCTTACAGGCATACGTTTCTGACTTCCACAGTTCACAAATTAGCTGTATAAGCTGTTTCTTGTTATCTTCATTTCCGAAGAAGACTTTTCAGTAATGTGGCGTTTTAGTCTTTGGACCTTTAAGAAGTAAAGCCTGTGTTGTACCACGCCTTCTGCGCTCATATGTTTAATGGAATGTGGCAAATATGTATCTGTTAATTTGACTCTGCAGGCCTTAGGAAGTAGCTTAAAAAGCATATAAGCTACATCCTCAAATGTGCAGTGTATATTGGTAAAACTCTGAATCATTGCATTTCCATCAATTACAAAATTAATACAACATCATTTTTGGGGTGAACAGTATTGGTTCAATCGAAGATTCTATATAGTGAAGAAGTTTAGCTTTGTCTGTCTTCTTTGGCATTGGATCTAAAGTTGCGAGAGACCATGTTTAGACTGGACTAAGGGGATATGACAGTGTTAGCTCCAGATCAATGTCATGCTAAAGTGCAAGGATGATGATCTGCATCTGTTTATTTTTGGATGAGGTCACTTTCTTTGAGACATGTGCGGTAGAAAAGGTCTTCATATTGGTCCGCTTCAGTGGATCATGGAAGGATGTAAAGTGTTTGACAAGTCTTTTATTTATGAATTCACCCATTACTCTTTGGCAGGTTTTCATGACAGGAAGGAGTGAATCAGCAATTTCTGTGGCAGCTGGAACCCCAGACGACAAACAGTAAAGGTGATTCATGCTATTATCACCAAAGAATGGATTCAAAAATGGATTATAAAAACCTTCAACTGCGGCAATTACTCGGCGAACTTCTTTCTCACTAGCTTGAACTTTGGCTGGTTGAAGTTCAGTGTGACAAGACTCTTCCTCTGATACCATATCTGTAGACATGAGTGTTGCCTCTACGTCGTTTGCTCTCATGTGCCTTGTCATGCACCAGCGGAAGTAGGCTGCATAATTCCTACTAAATCCTATGATTCCTCCCTGTGTTTTGGCATGAGGGTTAATTGTCTGCTTGATCATTATTTCAACTGCATTCCTGGATCTTGGGACAGCTGACCTTGATACACTGAATCCATTTTGAGCTAACAACTGCTTTGCGCCTGGATGAGTTTTGTCTAAATTCATAGGGGTCAGGAGATACACTGGAAGATATCTGGCATAATTGTTGTGGTCCAGAGCAAAGAACAATGGACATATTTCATATAATGCTGCAACATGTAAATCAAGATCATTCTCTTTTGTTGCTCTGATCAGCATGAGAACCATTTTCACAATGTCCATATACTGTAACCAGAACCTGGCAGCCGCCCTGATTGCTGATTTAAAAGCCAGATAAGACTGGTAGAAATCAAGGAAATCTTTTGAACTTTCCACTTCGTTCACTGTGACACATGATGGATTCTCTGTGAGATGGCATTACAGATTTTCTGTTTCATTTGTCAGGTATTCACTTTATGAGTGCATGTGTTTTAATCTATCGAGGAGCATACATTACAAGCCCTCTGCCATATGAACATGCATGACTGTTATACTGTTTGCCAGACATAACCTTGTCCAGTGATCCACTAGCACAGACTCCTGACTCCAACACAATTTCTGCCAATCCACTACGCTTCATCAGTTTACCAATCATACCAAAGATCGAGCAAAGTGTATGGAAAAAACTCCCATTCTAACTATAATGTTGCTAAATTCCGGAGTCTGTCAAACTAGTGAATATGCTTGTTTGGCAACAGCAATGTCAAATGTAGCAATGGCGTATTCTTGAACAACTTTATGGCTTGCAGTCAGCGAAGAGTGTAATATATGTTGTACTATATACACTGGAGTTCCAGTATATCGCGATATTCGGGGTCCAAGGCCTAGCATCGTGTTGGAATCCGATCGCGAGTCAGCTAGAAATTGAAGCAATCAAGTAATATGCCTCAGCATGCCAAATCCCGATACTCGTCAACTGCATGCAATGGCGATGAAAAATGTCTCAAAATCTAACCTATTTTAGCAGTCCAGAATATGGTGTCTATAATTATGTGTATATACTTTTGCTGTATTACGAACATAATCCTCACTTTTATTTCGAACTTGGCTAATATTGAGGGATGTAAAACAAACTCTTTCTAACCGCCATTTGCAATGTCTCCTTTCCTTACATTTTTTTCTTCTTTTCTTATTTAAAAGAAATATAATTCACAAGTTTTAGGGGAAAATATTAGGTTGGGTAAAAATTCTAGATTTGACGAACGTAAATGAACTGTGTTGTATTGAAATATGACAATAGCCAGATGTACAGATATCTTTACTGTGTGTTCCGTTTTGTCAAATATCTACGAACGTATTTATAAATAATTTAAAAATAAAAATAAAATTGGCATGGCTTCCTAATTTAATATTTAGAATTGATATTATATTTTACAATTATTCAAAAGAAAAAGATGATAAAAAAAAAGATTAATATAAAAAATAATGTCCATAATTATGTCTTTATGAGTTTTCATGCTTCCCCCCAATCCCGTGTTTGTGTTATTTATTTACTCCACTTTATTCCCGTGCTTGTGTTGACTTAACTTTGCTGACAAATTGAAATAAATCATAAGACAATACTTGGTAATTATAAATAAAAACACAAAATCAATAATGGACATAAAATATTTACTACACACAGGTTAAAAATAATAATACTGATAACAGCAAATCTTACAAACACGTTCATCTATAATCAACCAAGTTTACATATGACAACGTAATTACCTGTATATCATCAAAATCAATATTTACAACATTCATATAAAAAAAGTTTGGTTAAACAATCATTTATAATCAACAAAGTTTACTTTCAATTAACAAGTGGTTTTAAACTGCTTTCCAATTTCATCAACCGTATCTAGGATGGTTGCTAATGCATGACGTAATCTGCACCTGTCCCCTGTGTAGACTGTAGGACCGTGTGTTGTGTATTGGAATCTGACAGGATGTGTACTTTACAATTATAAGTTAAATATGACTGGATTATATGAAGTGTTCTTTACGGTTAGAATCATAAAACTTAAAACTTAAACATATTTTTAACAAAAGTTGCAATATGGGATTTGAAAATTAAAGAAATAAATACTCTTTTCTTTAATGAAAAAAAAAGTTTAATCTACGCAAATTGCTGCAATTGAATTGTAATTGAATGTAATTTTACGCAACATTTATGTTTATAAGCTCTTTTTTTTCAAATTCAAAACATTTATTTCAATAACGTATTCCACTTCTTTTATGGCAACTTTTGTAAAACAAGAGGGCCAAGATGGCCCTAAATCGATCACCTGAATGATAGTAAATTAGAAGCAAATATTTAACTGCAAATATCTGTGAAAATTTGATCAGGAGTTCAAATGAAACTGCAAGGAATTGACACTCAGTTAAAGAAATAGTTTATCAGTAAAAGCCATTTGTATCTTGAAATCTAACAAGAACTTTAAAAAGAATGGAATTATAAAGTTTTGTCATTTTGCACCTTTCCTGATGGCGCTTTGCTTCCCTGTTTGTCAACGAAATAAATATGGGTTGAACAGTTTTTGTAGAGTCACCCAAAGAACATTTCTGCCAAATTATCTTGGAATCTGACGAATGGATTATGGAGATGGAGGTTTTTAAAGTTTTGGTATTTTTCTCAATTTCTGATGCCGCAGCAACAAAAGTTCTACACGGAATGCAAGTCTTTGAACAATTTTGAAAGAGGACCATTAAAGGAACATTCCTGTGAAGTTACGTTGAAATTGGTCGAGTGGAATGGTAGGAGTTGTCATTTGTAGCTAAAAGTTCAATTTACCCCTTTTTGATGATGCGAGGTTGCTATGATTTTGTAACCAATCAATACGGCTTGAATAAATTAAGTAGAGGATCACTGAAGTAGGATTCCGATTCAATTTCCTTAATATCAAACAAGAACATAATGGAATTTCCAAATTTTGTCATTTTGTCCCTTTTCTGATGCCTCCTGAATGCCATGTTTTTCAACCAAACAGTTTGCCTTGAACAATCTTTGTAGAGGCTCACCAAAGGAATATTTCTACCAAACTATATTGGAATCTGACATGCAAATTCAGAGTTGAAGATTTTTAAAGTTTGGACATTTTGCCCCCTTTCTGATGCCACAGCAACCCTGGTGGTCATGTTTTTCAACGGATCGGACATATTTGAACAATCTTGGTAAAGGGTGCCCCAAGGAACCATTGTGCAAAATAGTTTTCAAATTGGGCAAATACTTTTGGACAAGAAGATTTTTAAAGTTTTAACAATGCACATATAAGGAAAACAAGCTCCGCCCCCTGGTGGCCATGTTTTTCAACAGATCGGAAATATTTGAACAATCTTGGTAAAGGGTGCCCCAAGGAACATTTAATTCTCAAATCGGGCCAGTACTTTTGGACGAGAAGATTTTTTAAGATTTGGCAATTTTCCCCTTTTCTGTTGCCGCAGCAACCAAAGTTCTCGATGGAATTTAAATCTTTGAACAATTTTGAAAGAGGTCCACCAAAGGAACATTCCTGTGAAGTTTGGTTGAAATTGGTCAAGTGGTTAAGGAGGAGATGATCTAAATGTCTAAATGTTAACGACGGACGACAGACGACAGACGACAGACGACGCCGGAAGGACAAAAAGTGATCAGAATAGCTCACCTTGAGCCTTTGGCTCTAGGTGATCTAAAAATATATATAGGTCACCGAGATAGATTTTTGTGTAGAGTACTTTCGAAAAACGATGATTTAGTCAACTTTAGTCAAATTTTCGAGCATTTTATTGGAAGTCTAAATAATAACAAATTGGCTTATATGCATACTTTCAAGTCTTTTCTGGAGCTAATTCCTGTTCAATTTGGTGCTCTATGTATTAGCAGCTGGAAAGGCATCAATAATTGTACAGAATACTATATAAATATAAATTTATGAGGCCAAAAAGTCAGACCGACCACAATTTTTGGGGCGCCTTTTGGAGCAATTGTTCCCACTTTTAGGGTAATAAAAAATTTGTGACCGTTTCTAATTCAACCTCAATGAATTATAAACATTTCTCCATATCTAACTGAGGTAAAAAGAGCCAACAAGAGGACCATGATGGTCCTATATCGCTCACCTTATTTAATAAAACTTAAAAAGTTTTCATTGTTCTTTCCCCTATATGAGTCTATGAAAAACAAGTGACCCCAGTGCTATAATTTGAACAATCTTGGTAGAGGTCCACTAGATGTTGCTACATACCAAATATCTTTTAGACAAGAAGATTTTTACTAGATGATCCTACATAACTGCTGTGTTCATGCTACTTTCAATAGTGTTGTGAGACTATTTGTAATACGAACACTTACTTCCGGAACCTGTAAATAGCCGAATAAACATATACCTTTCATACAGTGTTATTACTTTATATCTACCATCAACCATCAAATAAAGCATTTGGCGACGAGGATAAACAAACAAAAAAGGATTTAAATCATTGGATAATTGTTAAATCAATGGATTAAGACATTTAACAGTGTAAAATGAACAATTTACCAAACTTTCCGACGTTTGACGTCGAGACGGATAAATCCAACTCTGGGACACGGTGGGAGAAATGGCTTGCAAGGCTCGAAAATATGTTCACAGGGACGAAAATCGAGGATGCACCTCAAAAGAGAGCCCTACTGCTCCATTACGCTGGAGAAAAAGTATACGACATCTATGACGTTGCAGAGCTCCAGATAAAGTGCGTATCTGCGTAAATTACGAATGGAAAATCACCAACTCGCACGTGTTTCAAATTCCATGAGTTACAAATACGCATACATTTTGCAATGTACTCATCCGTTCACGTTATCATGCGTATCTTCTTTTTTAAATCTGACACAAAAAAATAATATTTTCTTTCAAAGTTTCTCGGAAAAACCTAGTCTATTTTTAGAACTAAAAAGTAATGGTTCCCGTTTTCTACATTAGCTTATTATTTACGTAAATCGGAAACCAAATCGATCTTTGTCATTGAAGCGCCTGTAATTTCAAAATGAATTAAATGAAAGCGCTTTTGATGTGATCAGTGTGTATTTGTTGCTTTGCTAATTTGTAATCTCGCGAGACAGTTAAAAGAGGCATACAGATCACGTGATTTTTTTTTTCGCGCACTTTCTTGAAGCTGTAGTAAACATCTCCTTATTTGGAAATCTATTACACAGGAAAGAATTTCTCATAATATGCACCATGCGAATTTTTACAGGGTTCGAATTTAAGCTTGTATACTTGAGGCGAGATTTCAGGCACCAGCATATTTTGCGAGTGAAATAATATGCATTTCTAATCGTCGAATTTCTTTGACAAATCGCGGTAATTGCAGTTAATTTTCGAGATTTACCGAGTGGCTGGGAGTATACTTTGCAATATTAACGGAAGTTTACAATCGATACAATTGATACAGTCATGTGCATTCCTATTCAACGGCCCCAATATTGATGACGTTTACCGCATTACATTTGGGCTTTCGTAAGTCTAAAATTAGTTTTGATTTACAAATCGCGAATACGATTGGCTGGAATGGTCACGTGTATATTTTGGGTTTCCCAACTTGTATTGTTGCACTTAAAGCACACCCCCTACATGATAAAAAGGGCTGTGACCTATCCAAAGAATCATTTCTGTATTTATATGTTTACACTTAAGACCACAAAAAACATTGATACCATAAAACTCTTCAAATTGAAGAGCATACCTGTACGAAGATTTTAACAGGATTCCAGCAGGACCCTGGTAGGAATGTACCAGGAATCTAGCAGGATTCAATTTTTCCTACAGGAATGTAACCGTACATGGAAAAAAGCTAATTTCCTACAAGGAAAATTTGTTCATACTGGAAAAGTTTCCTGCTATAGTAACAGGAATCCCTTTACTGTAGCTGGAATATTGGTGAAATTCATATTCCTACTAGGAATAATTCATCTTATAATATTTAAAATCTCCAGTTAATGAAACTTTGGCAGGATTTCTAGAACTTATACTTTTTCATAGCAGGAATTCTATACTTTAACATTTTACTAACTTGGATTCTGAAACTTAGAAAATATGCAAACAAAAATCTAAAACTTAAAAAAATCTAAAACTTAAAAAAAAAAAAAAATTGTATACAATCCTTATAGTTCCCCACTGCGGTATTCAAGATCAGTAGGTACACTCCCAAATGAAAAAGTCATTGAAATTTAAATAGCAATTTCTCCTTTCCTCACAATGTTTTTAAAATGTGTTTGCTGTAGATGCATAGAAATGCCTCTACAAATTGGTAAGGGTCAACTTATTTACCCGGGAAAACTTAGCAGCTAACCTATTTTTTACCTCCACAAATGAGTCACGTCATACAAAAATGACATTTGGTCTCTGAGTGCAACCAGCCGATATTCATATAACTTGATAAACCTGCCCAGTCTGGTTAGGGTCTCTAGTCACACACACAGCTTTAACTACACAGGGGGAAAACAATGACTTAATGTAAAACTTGACATAGAAGTATTAACTGTGATCATAGTTCATTGATTTATAATGTGGGTTTTCATATGACGTGACTCAATCTCCCCAGCATTTTAAACAAAGGACTTAAATTATGACGCAATAGGTCACGTGAATGTTACGACAGCCAGGATTTATGTAATAAGATGGACTTTCCCAAAGCATTTATATTCTGATCAGTCCAAATTAATGAATTGGTGACAATTGTTATTGACTAGATTTAAAAAATGCTTCAAAAGTGTTACATATCTTTACCTCTGTGCAAATTTGACCAGATGTTTATAGATTCTTCAAACAAACAACTAGACACCATTTAAAAACATTGTGAGAAGAGGTGAAACACTTACCTTTCGAGTGTATTCAAACATCGTATATATTTTGGATTTACCGTGACTATCAAAGAGGGGTTGTTTTTTGTTAGTTTTTCTTTCAGCTAACAAGCTTTTGAAAACATTGTGATAAAAAGGAGAAACAAGTAATTTCTGAGTCGATTCATAAACCATGTATACATATCTCTACTATCAAACATTTGTTTTAAGTTTTACTTTCAGCTAACCAACTTTTAATTTTGTTGGAAAGGGAAAAACACATTACGTCTGACTGCAAGTGAAAAAGAGTTAATTTAAGTGTGCAAATGGATATTAAGTGTGAAGGTTATTTATACAGCGTCTCTTGAGTAATTTAATTATCTAACAAAAATCTGGAATAAACTCATATTTATCAACCACTCCCATCGACGGTCTGTAATATTTTTAATTGATTTATGTTTAAAGTCTTAAAACTTTTCTGCATATTTGTTACTTTCGACAAGTCACTTTTGTTATGCATTGTTCTTGTTACGTCATGAATGACATGTGGTATGACGTCATTAAAAAAGTCTATCGGCGTTTGGAAAATTGTTTAAATCAAGATGGCGGCCTTTTTCAACACATGCTGTTTTCACAGATTATATGCGATATCGGCGATAGTTTGCATTTATTTCTGTTCAGTTGATGGATTAAATGTTCTGGAATATTCGTAAGTAATTATTTTACTTTTATTTTGCATTATTTCATTTGTATTGCAATCAAAATGCTGTTACGAAGATCTCTCATCCTTTCTCTGTCCCACAATATTTATATCAACAGAAATATTTTAAAGCATTTATTTGATCATATATCATTGGAAAATATTTACATGCGTACAGCGACGGACCAGCTTAGAATGGTTAATGGTTTTTTTTATAACCCTGTCTGGGATTCAACACAGGAGATCAAAAACAAATTGTTTCCATAAATATTTACTGGAGCAGTGTGCACAAATTCAAGACCATTGTTTCATTTACAAATTTCTATCAATGAGTCCTTTGATGTGTTTTCCCAAAATAATGAGTCCTACTAAATTACTGTTGTTTTTTCACATTTTAATTAGTCTATGACTAGGCAGCAAAATTAAACATTCAAGACACATTCCCATGTTTACAAAAATTTGTCTGAACCATCAATTTAAATTAATACTTGAATGCATACTTTTTAGATGAAGCAGGCAAGACGATTTGGAAAGCATTCTAGCTTTGAAAATTGACAAATCAAGGACATTACCTGTGACCTGTTCCAGATGAACTATAGACAACATGGTGATTTATATAAATTTATAATGGTGTTACTGACCTGTCGTCTTAGATGATTGATTGATTTGGGTTTAACGCCGTTTTCAACAATTGTATAGTCACATCACGGCGGCCTACTCATGTAAATCCATGCTTTCGCATACCAGTACTCAACACAACATACTTTCTAAGCAGCTGGCTGCTTTTCCACATAGACTGTAATCCCATTGATGAATGACGCATGTCACAGTGACTTTTTCAAACGTCAGAAAGAATGTAGGCCGAGCTGGGATTCGAACTCTCAACCCCTGGATGAGGTCTAGGTCCGCAAATTTGTCATACAGACCTCGTCAAATTAATGAAGAAAATAACCGTTCTTGAGAATATTCTAAGACTTGAACTCAAAAATGCAATATTCAACGATGAATATTAAGTAAAGTGTTTGAGATTAATTTGCAAACTTACTTTATATTAGATATTTGCCTTAAATGAACGTCCATGAAAATTGAAGCTGGTTTATTAGAATGCAAACTTAAGAACAATCTCAAAAATGGTTGCTGGATTCGAGATCTGAGTATTTTCATTAGTGTTTTGTAAAAGAATGATGACTGGCACTGCATATAACTAGGCAGACATGATCAAATAGAGGAAAGGTTGCTGTGTAAACGAAAGTAAAATTATTGAATAAAGTTGAAAACAGATAATAGTGGCAAAAAGAAAAATTGCTCATATTGTATTTAAAAGTCATCTGCTGCAGCGATGTCAGAAACCGTCTTTATGGGTGAAGAAGCCTTCAAGGGCTCATTTATTATAATTTTTTCTATCTTTTATTTTCATTTGAATAGCTCCATACACAACAACTTAAAAGAGCCGCTTTTTAGAGGATGGTCCAGTCATCACCAAACTGAAACAAACTAACCATTTTCTCATAGTTGACGACTGATGATTTGACCACCAGACTCTACCAGACTCTGCTTAGTGATACCCATCAGTGCTTTGTTCATGCACAATCAAATGGATTAATTCTTAAACTATGGTTCCAGATCACCCTTTGTTTTTAAGTGGCAACATTCTTAAATATTCTTGAATTGTTTGTGAACAGTTTTTCAACCTACTTCTTGAATTGTGAATGCTTGTGTTTGCTTTAGAATTTAAAGTTGACACTTTCCCTCATACAAGGGATCTGCAACAGCTGACTTTGAACATGTCCTGGCAAAATGAGTTATTATGGAAAATCTCAATAAACTAAAGCGTTTTTTTTAATTGAGTTGAAAACATTGTGGCAAAAGGAGTAATTGCTCATTATGAGAATTTTCTTCTTTTTCCACAATGTTTTCTAAAAGCGTCTGTACGCGCGAAAGGATAAAAGATTTTGTTCTGATATATATGTTAATTACCATCAAATAAATCAATGATGCATTATCAGCATCTCTTGATTAAACATTTACAGTTATTATTTATTCTAGTAAAAATTTGATTTGGATTCCTGGTAGGATTTTGTTCTAGGAATCCTGTTGGGTATTTGAACCTAAAATAGTGGTCTAGTCCACTCTCTTTAATAATTTTACTTTATAATATAGATTTTCCATATTTTGTGACTAATTAAGGACGATCTTGGCCCTCTTGCTTCTTATTAGCTCGCCTGTCACGTAGTGACAAGGTGAGTTTTTGTGATCGCCCGTCGTCTGTCCACAATTTCTTGTGAACACGATAAAGTCTTCATTTATTATCTCATGTTTACCAAAATTATACAGTAGCTAGATACTCGGTTCCTTTCAAAAACCAGCCAGATCCATCCATGCATGACTGGATTATGGCCCTTTAAAATTGGCAAAATTGTTATAATTGACCTTGTGAACACGATAAGAACTTGATTTATTATCCGATGTTTACCAAACTTATTCAGTAGCTAGATATACATGGGAGCTCGGTTCCTATTGAAAACCAGCCAGATCTGTCCATGCATGACAGGATTATGGCCCTTTAAAATTGGCAAAATTGCTATAATTGACCTTGTGAACAAAATAAAGTCATCATTTATTATCCGATGTTTACCAAACTTATACAGTAGCTAGATATACATGAGAGCTTGGTGCCTTTTGAAAACCAGCCAGATCAGTCTATGCATGACGGGATTATGGCCCTTTAAAATTGGCAAAATTGCTATAATTGATCATTTATTATCTTATGTTTACCAAACGTATACAGTAGCTAGATATACATGAGAGCTCGGTTCCTTTTGAAATCAGCCAGAGGCGTCTATGCATGACTGAATTATGGCCCTTTATTGAAATTGGCAAAATTGCTTTAATTGACCTTGTGAACAAGATAAAGTCATTATTTATTATCCGATGTTTATCAAACTTATACAGTAGCTAGATATACATGAGAGCTCACTTTTTTAAAATCAGCCAGATCCGTCGATGCATGACTGATTTATGGCCATTTAAAATTGTCAAAATTGTTATAATTGACTGTTAACACGATAAAAACTTCATTTATTTGTCACTTGTCCTTTACATTGATTTATAAACATGTGACCTGATGACCTAAGTGTGATCTTTTACAATTAAATAACATCATTGTCTTTGGCTGACCTTCTTTCTTATTTGTGTAAAGCAATTAAATTAGGACCTTAAAACACTTACTCGGGTGAGCGATATCTAGGGCCATCATAAAATAATGTTGAAAACGGATTAAAACCTAAATGAATGATTTAACACTTGACCTGGTAGCCTAGTTTTTGACCCCACATGACCCAGTGTAGATGAAGCTTGGTGAAGATTGGATATAAAATGTAGCCTCTTAGCTAGAGTTTTCTGTTGCTTGCAACCGCATCGCACATACCGTACAAATAAGCACTGTTGAGTCTCATAAAAGGTTGAACCTGGATTCCTTTGATTCTTTGTAGGATTTTTGTACCAGGAAATGATTCCTTGTAGGAATTTTGTACCAGGAAACCTGATAGGAAGTTTTAACCTATTTAAGTATCAAAAATCTTTTTGGATTTTGTAATGAGATTCCTTGTAGGATTTTTTCTATATTCCTTGTAGGATTTTGTAACTGGATTCCTTGTAGGTATTTAATCCAACTAGAAATCAAAAGTTTTGAAATATGCAAATGAGGTTTGATTTCCTGCTACTAGGATTCCTGGTAGGAAAAAAGTAGAAGGAATCCAGCAGGAAAATGGCCCGAAATATGTAAATGAGGACAAAATCCCTGCAAGGATTTTTTAACAAATATTCCAACAGGATTCCTGTTAATCTAATTAACATATTTCGCTCCATTTTCCTGCTGGTCTCCTTGTAGGATTTAGAGCGATATTCCTGTATGAATCCTGTTAGATTACGCCTGGACTGTTTCGTACGGGTATGCAAAACAACAAGGTCACTGATTTAGGTCAGTCACTGAAACAGGGCAGCGTGTACGATTTATATGTCATTCAACATTCATATTAGTTTATTAATCCTCCCCTCCCAAAAAAATAAATATTTTTCCGACCTACCGATCCACCTCTAAAATGGCTTTATTAAAATACTCATGGTATTTTGGGCGTTACTCATCACTCAAAATTGTCATGAGTAATTACTCCTCTTGCCAAAAAATTATCTGGAGCCCTGCGTTGAGAAAAAGGACACAGAAACCACATTCGAGGCAACAAAGAAGGTTCTTAATGATTATTTCTCTCCTAAGAAAAACATACAAATGGAAATTTATAACTTTAGATTACACAAACAAAATGAGGGTCAAGCATTGGACGGGTTTGTCACGGAGCTACGGACACTGGCAAAGACCTGTGAGTTTGCTGACATTGACGGCGAGATCTTACAACAAGTGATACAAAATTGTAGGTCAAATCAATTACGACGGAGAGCGTTAAGGGAACCTACAAAGGATTTAGAAGACATTTTAACTATGGGCAGAATTCTGGAACAGTCAGACAAGCATGCATCAGCTATGGAGGGGCCAGACAAAACGGTCAATCAAGTAAGTCACAAAACACGCGGTAGGTCAAATCGTGGGAAAATCCGCGGCCGCGGCAGTGTTAGTGGACGGCAACTCTATGCAAATCAGATACCAGAACGAGGCAGAAAAGACACACCCATGTCACGTGGTCAACCAAACACATGCCGTAACTGTGGTTACGAATATCCGCACAAAACATTGACGTGCCCTGCAAAAGGGAAAACCTGCAATTTTTGCAAAAAGGTGAATCATTTCAGCCGCTGTTGTCATCAGCGGAATAAACCAGTAAGAGAGGGTTTACAGTCAGATTCAGAAGATGAATTCTCCTATAGCATAAAAATAAAGACTGTTAATGGCAAAAGTAAAACTCCAAAAACACAAGTAACAGTAAATAATAAGAAGATACTTGCAACTATAGATACTGGTTCTAGTGTCAATATAATAGATGACAGAGCATATGAATGTCTTGGGCAGCCGAAACTAAAAACAAAACGTTTACCCAGGTTATTGCCCTATGGAGGCGGACTGACATTAAACGTGAAAGGAAGTTGTGAAATGACGACCGAAAAGGATGGGAAAATAGTTGTCGCTACATTTACCTAGTTCAAGGTAACTACGGAACATTATTATGATACGAGACATCTGTGGATTTAAATGTCATTCATATAACACAGAATGTCAACACAGAAGACAATATAAGTCACAAATATCCTGGAATTTACAGTGGAATTGGACAACTAAAAAATCAAACAGTTAAATTACATATAAATTCAAATATAAAACCAGTGGCACAAAAGAATCGCCAAACACCTTTTCACTTAAGGCAAAAAGTAGAAAATGAAATTCACAAAATGCTCCAAGATGATGTAATCGAGGAAGTAAATAATGAATCAACACCTTGGGTATCACCTATCGTTACACCACCAAAGAAAAACGGAGACATTCGAATATGTGTCGATATGCGAGAGGCCAACAAAGCGATTGAAAGAGAACGGCACCCTATGCCAACAATCGACGAATTAATACACGATATGAACGGTGCGACAATATTCAGCAAATTGGACCTAAAATCGGGATACAATCAGTTAGTATTAGAGCAAGAATCTAGATCTATAACGACTTTCACTACACACATGGGAATTTATAGATACAAGCGATTGAATTTTGGGACAAACTCCGCAAGCGAAGTATTTCAAAGAACAATAAGCAGTGTAATACAAGGAATAGCCGGTGCTAAAAACATATCGGATGACATCATAGTCTACGGTCAAAGTAAGGAAGAATATGACATTGCACTGAACAAAGTTTTTAACGCCCTCCACGAAAACGGGTTAACGCTAAACAAAAAAAAATGTGAATTTAACAAAACAGAGATAACTTTCTTTGGGGTAGTATTTCGCGGATCAGGAATATCCGCCGATCAAATCAAGGTTAAAGCAATCAAATCAATGGAAAAACCAACGAATGTGTCTGAAATTAGGAGTTTCTTAGGCATGACAGCATATTGTTCCAGGTTCATTAACAATTACGCAACATTGACGGAACCGCTTAGAAGATTAACGAGAAATGACACAACATGGGAATGGTCGGATTCTCAGCAAAAGGCATTTGATAACCTGAAAACTATTCTAACAGGGGACACAATCATAACATATTATGATCCAAATAAGAGTACTGAAGTCATAATGGATGCATTACCTGTGGTTTATCGGGAATATTAACACAGGAAGGTAAAGTGGTGGCATATGCGAGTCGTGCGCTAACATCAACAGAATCACGGTATAGCCAAACAGAGAGGGAAGCTCTAGCTGTAGTGTGGGCTTGCGAGCACTATGGTATGTACTTAAGAGGGGCACCATTGTTTACGGTAATCACGGATCACAAACCGTTAACTACAATTTGGTTAAAGAAACAACCACCACTACAAATTGAAATATGGGGTTTGCGTTTGCAGCCTTTTAAAATGAATATAATATACAAGCCAGGGAAGGGCAACCCATCAGATTATATGTCGAGACATCCTTTAAAAGGAGATGATCACCGCAATTTAGCGGAGGAATATGTATCATTTATAACAAGTCAAGCAATTCCAAACGCAATGACGTTGGATGCAGTAAAAATGGCGTCCTTGAACGACAAGACAATTCAAAAGGCCATTGAACTGTCCAAATCTGGAAAATGGCATGAATTGAAAAGTGTAAACGATCCTGACATTGACATGGAAGAACTTATGACATTTCGAAGTGTGAAAGATGAATTAACAGTGCACTGTGACACTGTATTGTTGCGAAATGACAAGATAGTAATGCCAAAATCTTTTAGAGCGCATGCAATAAAACTAGGACATGAAGGTCATCAAGGAGTCGTTCGAACGAAAAGCTACATTAGATCGAAAGTATGGTTTCCAAATTTAAACACAGAAATCGAATCAGCTATACAAAGATGTATTGCGTGTCAAGCAAATTCCAGGGAACCCAGACCGAGAGAACCACTTAAAATGTCGGAAATGCCATCGGGCCCTTGGATGAATTTAAGTGCCGACTTTTGTGGACCTTTGGAAAGTGGGGACTATCTATTTGTCATTGTCGATGAATATTCACGATACCCAATCGTTGAGACAATTAAGTCTGTTTCATCAAACACTGTGATACCAGTTCTAGAAAAGATATTGGCAATGTTCGGTTTGCCAAAGGTAATTAAGACTGACAATGGCAGCCCATTCAACAGCAAGGCATTTACGGATTATGCTAACTACTGTGGTTTCCTTCATAGAAAGATAACACCTAGGTGCTCAGGCAGAGGCGTTCAACAAACCACTAATGAAGTGCGTAAAATCAGCATACGTAGAAGGAAAAAGTTGGAAGCAGGAACTTTATCATTTCCTACGTCAATATAGGGCAACGCCTCATACAATAACTGGCTACACACCTTTTCGCCTAATGTTTCAACGAGAGCCTACTACACGTTTGCCAGAAGTCGTTAAACAAACAGGACAGGATAAACAAATTGACGTATTAGCAAGAAGCAACGACGATCGGTCAAAATCACACACCAAATGTTATGAAGATAACAAACTTCACACGAGAAAACGTAATATACATGTTGGGGACAAGGTGCTCTTGCAAAACGAAAGTCCGTCAAAATCAACAACAAAATATAAACCAATACCTTACCAAGTTACTGACGTTAAGGGACCTATGATAACTGCAGAAAACTCCAAACATCAGGTCACAAGGAAATCATCATACATGAAAAAGGTTACGTCAACATTAAAACCTTTTAGGGAGGATAATGTGGAACACGATGACGAAATTGAGGATCAAATAAACAATCAAATGAACTTTGACCAGAAAGACGATAGTGGTCAAAATACACCAAATAGACCAGTGAGGGAAAGACGAACACCAGCATATCTGGAAGATTATGTAACTTAAAGTGTGTAAAGGTTTCAAGACGTTTACCCAAACCAAAATGAATGCTTACAGCAAGCTTGCGGCAAGCTTGCAGCAAGCCTGCGACAAGCTTCTGCAGGCTTTTTAAGATGTCTGCAAGGTTGCTGCAAGCTTGCGCAAGCATGCAAGCATTTTCAAGTCAAATTCTGCAAGCTTGTGATGGATTTGCAAGCTTGCGCAAGCTTTACTAGTCGCAAGCATGTGCAAGCTTTTTGTTTTTCTTGGACTTAGAAAATTTCACATACATGTCTGGACAGAAAAGAGAGGAAATATTCTAAGTCCACAATATGAAAAAGGTTAATAAAAATCATTGCTTGATGATCTCTATTTCTCCCCCTACCATATTGGTATTCAAATTAAATTGTATAAAACAGAGAATCTAACTGCTTGAATATTTTAATTCTAAAAAAATAATCTAAATATGGGTAATGTACATAAAAATACATTAAACAATATCTACATACACATATATACAAACAATGCATAATGATAAGATCTATGAATTTGACCCTCTTAATTATTACTAAATAAGTTTAATCACTCTCTACAAGATTTGGCCTTAGTAACTAAATGAAACACATACTTTAATTCTCAACTGTTTCATCTGTAATGGTTATAAATAATCATATCTAAAGATCGATACTGCTGTATAGTCACATTTGGCACATAAACATATTCTGAAAGCTTAAAATTTCAACTTAAGTTAGCAATACATTGAACAACTGGAATTTCTTTGTATTTTGAATAATGACTAGTTTAAATGACACAGGTATTATGATTTCTGAATTTTATTAATTTTGTTCCAAAAATTGATAGACTAACATTATTCATAAGGATGAAATATTATCAGAAAGTGTAGCGTATTAAAATCTATTGCAACACTTCCAGAAAATATCTGTTATTTTCATATCTTCTTTAGAACTGTTTTTGAATTTAACTTGCAACAAATTAGGACGGGTGAAATATTTTAGTGGGTCACGCTTACGAACGTGTGTTTATAACGGTAACATTGACATTCAATCAGATGAGAAAATGCTATTTTTAGAATTTGAAATCGGCGACTCCATGAACTTGTCCGTGCGGTGATAGCATCATAACTACGAGGTATGTTTTTTTCCCGATGAATATTGTATTCAACCTTATAATCTGAGCTTTATTTTAATATATACATTTTTGAAATCGGCCTGAAATTGACTTACAAATAGCAATTCTAGTCCGAGACACGTGCTAGGCGAATTTCGCCATTTTGGGTACGGCCATCTTGTTTGTTTTTGTCACACAGTGACGAGTTGGTTTTAAAGTCCGATTAACTCAATAAATACCTCAAAATAATATGTGTTTAAACAATAATATATTACTATTGCAATAAATATTATCTTTCTAATGAAATTTATACTTGATCAATCTTCAAACGAAAAAAAATTCACGATCGTCATTCTGGGGGAAATCCGAGAGCGTAATATTTAAATATTGATTGTAGTTTTTGGTTTATAATTCTAATAGATCTGATTATCTGTTGAAAAATACCTTTCAAATATAATCTGACGTTATTCTGTTCTTAATATTCAATATTTTCACCTTTAAACCCGTTTTTCGAAACCGGAAATTCAAAGCTTGCTCTGACATTTAGCATAGTACTCGGACACATCCATTTTCGGATAGTGCAGGATAAAATCAAATTTTTCACAGTACAACTTATTTGAGGTTTTTTTCAGTTAACCCTTCCCCACACAAAACAAATTTGCAGCAGAATTTTGCAAATGTCAATGCAAAAATATTGAAAATCTATGAAAAATGAAATGTTATTATTTAAATTTTAATAGAGTTGAAAACACTTAGCCTTGAAAACATTGTGGAAAAAAGAGAAATGGCTCATTCTTTTGTCACAAAGTTTTCAAAAGTTGTCAGCAAATGGGAAAGGGGTGAAATTAGTCTTGATTAATAGCAAATTTTAAAACTGTTTTTTTACTTTTAATTCCAGATGCGGTTATGTACATTACTGTTGGCATGCACTTGCATAATGGATCAAGCAAGAAATCCTGAGCCGGGGCAAGGAAAGAGGAACAAGACGTTTAGAAACAAAACATGCTACAATTTGTTATTAAAAACCATTTATGAAATTAAATAATTATCTTTGTAAATTAAACATTTATTATTTGTTATTATTGTCACTATTTCACACATGCTGAGCTAAATTTCAGGCAAGATCTCTCCAGAGTTTCAAGAATGCAAGCTTGCAGCAAGCTTGCGCAAGCTTTCCAGTTTAATGAATCACAAGCTTGCGCAAGCTTGCAAGTTCAATTAACCGCAAGCTTGCAAGCCTAATAAACCGCAAGCTTGCACAAGCTTTTTTTAACAGTTGTAAGCTTGCGCAAGCTTGCCGCAAGGTTCCAATTCTGAGCTTGCGGCAAGCTTTTCCTGCAAGCTTGTCGCAAGCTTGCTGCAAGCCTTAATAAAAGCTTGCAGTTTTGGTTTGGGTAGAAAGGGCACAATAATCCCTTATTGAAACATGCATATAAAATGATATGTTGAACGAGTTTTATATAAGTACAAATAGTTTAAATGTGAAAATCTAATAACTTTTATAAACCTTAAGTTTACAACAAAATACATGGAACTAATAAGAAGCAATTTCTCAAATAAACATCTATAATTTGATATGATTCATATTTGGTTTATTTTCATTAATTTTTCAAACTCGCAAGTTTACATGCTAACTATTTATAGGGAACTCAGAACGAATTATTTGTAAAGTGTATTTTGTATGAACTGTAGAACACTAGAACAACATAACACCTACAAACGAATGGAATGTTTATAGTATGACGCTGTGATCCTTCATGGTTTCAAGTTTCAATGGGATTACTTTATCAGAACAGTCTCCGAGTGTAGAGACAATGTTGATAATTGCTAAACTAACAGTTATGTTCACAACACGTATTCCATAAATATTTTAAATCTATTAAGAAATATCATTACTAATTGATACTATGTTAAACTATGATTAAATGATTATGTAATCAGTTGAATTGATTTTGATTTAATAACTTTATTTAAAGTTTTATCTAAGTTGGGGAGAGATGCTGTGTTCATGCTACTTTCAATAGTGTTGTGAGACTATTTGTAATACGAACACTAACTTCCGGAACCTGTAAATGGCCGAATAAACATATACCTTTCATACAGTGTTATTACTTTATATCTACCATCAACCATCAAATAAAGCAATAACAAATATCAAAGGCCTGGGCCCTTTACTTTTAGACAAGAACATTTTTTAAGTTTTTTCTCTATATGAGTATATGTAAAACAATAGACCCCAGAAGAGGGGTCATTTTGACCCAAGGGCTATAATTTAAACAATCTTGGTAGACGTCCACTAGATGATGCAACATACCCAATATCAAAGGCCTGGGCCCTCTACTTTTAGACAAGAAGATATTTTAAGTTTTTTCTCTATATGAGTCTATGTAAAACAATAGACCCCAGGGGAGGGGTCATTTTGACCGCAGGGCTATAATTTGAAAAATCTTGGTAGACGTCCACTAGATGATGCTACATACCCAATATCAAAGGCCTTAGGGCCCTCTACTTTAAGACAAGAAGATATTTTAAGTTTTTTCCCTCTATTTTTTACCCCAGGGCTATAATTTGAACAATCTTGGTAGAGGTCCACTAGATGATGCTACATACCCTTAAAAAAAACCTTTAGAAAACAGAATAGACTTGTGCAACTTTGTATTTGAAAGAGTTCAAAGCCAATTTTAGGAAAATCATGAGAAAAAATGTTGAGTGTGAGCATCATCAAAAATAGCCTAATGATGTGCCCACTGATCCTGGTTCTATTCTGGTGACAGGTTTCAACAAATCAGTTCCAGCAGACAAAGGGTGAAAGAAAATTAATAATTTTCAATAAACATAAGTTATGGATGAAATGTTAACAAAAGTCTGAAAATGGCATTGGTGTGCGCATATTTACAGCTGTAAGAACAGAAACATAATTTATATAAATGAAATGATTGAAACTTAAAGCCTGAAAATGGCATTGATACATGTATGCCTTATAATTTACAGATGTTAGAACTGAAACATAATTTTTGAATGAAATGCTGGAAACTAAAGATTGAAAATAGCATTGGTGTGTGCTATAATTTGAACAATCTTAGTAGAAGTCCACTAGATGATGCTACATACCAAATATCAAAGGCCTGGGCCCTCTACTCTTAGACAAGAAGATTTTTAAAGTTTTTTCCATATATGAGTCTATAAATAACAAGTGACCCCTGAGGATGGAGTCATTTTTGACCTCAGGGCTATAATTTGAACAATCTTGGTAGAGGTTCACTAGATGATGCTACATATCAAATATCAAAGGCATGGGCCTTCTTCTTTCAGAAAAGAAGATTGTTTAAGTTTTGGTTAATTTCCCCTTTTTTTTTGCCGTGGCATCGAAAGTTCTGCATGGAATAGAATTCTTTGAACAAGTTTGAAATAGATCCACCCAAGGAACATTCCTGTAAAATTATTTTGAATTTGGTTAATTAGTTTCGTCGGAGAAGTCGTTTATAGGAAAATGTGAACGGACGGACAACGACAACAGACGGTGAGCGATCACAAAAGTTCACCTTGCACTTTGTGCATAGGTTAGCTTAAAGGATAGGTTTCCATGGGTTTAAAAAAAAATGTGCATTATTGTACAACCTTACCTCCATTATTCAAACATCGGCATTTTCGGCAAAATATAGTGCATTCATACATAATCAATACATAACAGTCATTTTTGACCCCAGGGCTATAATTTGAACAGTCTTGGTAGAGGTTCACTAGATGATGCTACATACCAAATATCAAAGGCATGGTACTTCTACTTTCAGACAAGAAGATTTTTTTTGCCGTGGCAACCAAGGTTCTGCATGGAATAGAATTTTTTGAACAAGTTTTAAAGAGATCCACCCAAGGAACATTCCTGTAAAATTATTTTGAATTTTGTTAATTGGTTTAGGAGAAGTCGTTTGTAGGAAAATGTGAACGGACAGAGGGATGATGACGACGACAACGGACGACGGACGGTGAGCGATCACAAAAGCTCACCTTGCACTTTGTGCATAGGTGAGCTAAAAACTTGCATAATTATTGACCCATTAGATCACATCATATCGATTTGGCATCTGATGATCCCGTCTCTTCTCCCCGGCTTTTATGAAGCGACCACGCCATTTGGATGGCATTTTCACAAACAGTTCTAACGTATTTTTACTTTGATGCTCGATATAAAAACAAAACAATTATACCATGCGTTAAACTTGAAGTGAATATATGATACATATATGGATACATGCAAGTTTAATTCCATGTTCTGAATAGTTATATTAACAAAAAGTGATGGATAAAAATAAATCCAGTCTTGCATGAGCGGATCTAGCTGGTTTGAGAAGTAACCAAACTCACATGGATACCTAACTACTGTGTAAGTTCTATTATAGCAATTCTGGCAATTTCAAGGGCCATAATCCAGTCTTGCACGGCCGGTTCTGGCTGGTTTGCAAAAGGAACCAAGCTCTCATGGATACCTAACTACTGTGTAAGTTTGGTGAAGATCAGATAGTAAATGAAGCCTCTATTGTGTTCACAAGCTCTATTATAGCAATTTTGACAATTTCAAGGGCGATAATCCAGTCTTGCATGAGCAAATCTGGCTGGTTTGCGAAAGGAACCAAGCTCTCATGGATATCTAACTACTGTGTAAGTTTGATTGAGATACTGTATCGCGTTCACAAGCTATTGTTTACGGACGCACGGATGCATACAATACATGAAGGAAATCTAATATATTTATATTTTATAATTTAGTCTGAAAAGGATTGACAGTTTCAAGTTAATGAAGGTTAACAAAACAGATATTTCGGTTGATATTCATGGATTTGTTTTAAGGCCATGGCCAAACTCAGAAATGTACCAATTAGCTTAGCTCTGAGTGATGAAAGTCAATTCATATCCATTCTACACAAAGTGAATCAATTTTACACACGGAATCCATATGCTTGCAGAGAAGAAGGTTTGGAGCCAAATCATGGGCCACAATCTTTTGCAGATTCCTTTAATTTAGAACATGTGCATTATTATGCGAAGGGCACCATAAAATATTACAGAAAAGCAACACTCTTGCATATTGTTGGACAAAAGTATGGTGAGAATGTTAAGTCTGAATATTTAGTAGAACCTTGAACTACCCTGCTTATTGATGCCACAGACTATGAGAAAATTTTGATGGAGGTACATAGAGAATTAACCGGGAAATATAAAAGTTAGAGAAATTTGCTGGTCCCCAATGTAATGAAGATCGCATTCATCACAGTAAGATTAACTATGATGTGAAATTTACCTCAACCTATTCCAAGGCAAAATCTGATCTAAAAGCAGACCCATTTTCCACTGTAAAGCTTGAATTACTAACTAATGAAATAATCCTCAGCGAATTCTACCTTCGAAAGTGCCATGTTTGCAACAAAGTTTGTTGGCTAGGAAAGCGAGCAGCTGAAAAAAAAATCCGAGGGTCATATTCTTATGGTGAAGTTGACAGACAAGTGCACTTCTCCTGCAACCTGCTTCGTGATACTTCATGTGATGAGGAAGATGATATTGTTTCTCTTTCTTCTGATGAACCGTGTCCCCATGTATGGGTAGCATACAATAACTTTCAAGGGTCAAAACTACCACCAGTTGCATTTGTGCTGAAAACACTTCATCGTGTGAGTTTAGGTGCGGATGATGTAGAAGTCATGGCAAAATATGTATGCACTAATCATGAATTGAGTATCTTCAACTACAAAGCAATATGCACAAACTCTCTACTTTTGGCATGTGTAAATCTTGGGCACTGTCTGACAACTGGTTGATTTCAGCGCTTTACAGAATTTCCTACTTTATCCCAAGGGAAGCTTAACAGAACAACACCACGACAAGCACTTGTTTGTTAAGTCATGGCTTGACAAAAGCCAACTGTCATCTGAGGATCCATATGCCCATTACTCGGTTACAAATATATGTGGAGTTTGTGATCTGCATGCAGCATATGATGCTATGAAGATGATCCATTGTTCTCAATGTGGAATGTGCTCACCAGGGCTGTACAAATCCCATAGCCCGACGTCCAGGACAAGTCGTAAATTGCATCGGGCAAGTCGCTAATTGCAAAATCTCAGTCCCAGACAATTGGCATTTTCCGAAAATCTGCGTCCCATTATTTTAAACCATTTACGTAACAGTGAATGATAATGATTTATTGTTCGACAAGAAACTATGTAGTTTACTACGTCAATAAAATATTGTCTATTGTCTATAGATAACACTCAGCATAACATCCTGCAGATAATTTGACGCATGGCAGGGGGTAATCCTTGAATAACGCCAGTGTTGATTACACAGTAGTTTATGACCTAAGTAGTACCAGAACACACAGCCCGGCTTAATTACTTACACACATGCCGTGTATAAACAGTGGGATGTGACTGTATGCTACATGCGAAAAACCACTCGCTGTGACCATAAAAGATCAATAACAGTAGGTGGCTTTTACCCACCTGTCAAATCAAGTGGTTTCAGCCAACCGAATCGCGTCAGTAATAGTCAATTAACGTGATTTATATGTTACAGTCAATCTGTGAAATCAGCCATTTCATGAAATGGCTAAAAAAATTAGCCTTTTCGTGAAATGACCAATTCACTCAGTCATTTCATGAAATGGCTAAATATTTCAGTCTTTTCATGAAATTGCTGAAATTTAAATGCCAATGTTACACAGATTGGCTGGTGCAATTTCAACCAAACTGTGTATAAGATGTTTTATATCATTAAAAGTATAGTTTGTTTGATAAAATGAATATAAAAGCATGTATATCTTTATTATAATCATACTCAATAATAAATGTAATAAATAATTCTTCTTTTGCACCTTGTAAATTTTGTTTCACATATGATGACATATATTACAGTCAATCTGTGGAATCAGTCATTTCATGAAATGGATAA
The DNA here is from genome assembly GCA_031761405.1 of Serripes groenlandicus. Classification (NCBI taxonomy): domain Eukaryota; kingdom Metazoa; phylum Mollusca; class Bivalvia; order Cardiida; family Cardiidae; genus Serripes; species Serripes groenlandicus. The sequence goes on along the minus strand of JASEVX010000009.1, from coordinate 21,291,804 downwards.
AATCTTTAGCCTTGTCGTGAAATGTCATATGTAATTAATCTTAATAAATGCAAGCTAACTGGATTGTAGAATAGGGGCTCAATATAATTACCTACAATGATTGCTATGATCATAGTTTAAGTGATGCAAACTTTCACTAATTGTGTACTTAAAGAGATAAAACAGACCAATCATCATTTTTAATTGGATTATCATAATTGGTTTACAAAAACAAAAACATTATTGTAAATACCTTCTTTTCCATTTAATGATTGCTTTGAACTTAGCCGAAGTAAAGCAAACTTTCATTGTGTTCTTTAATTGCTCGGTCATCAATATTAATTCTTCTAAAAGAATGTGTTTAACTATTCTTTAATTATTGCTATAATCGTACTGTTTGTTTTTAGCAATATAATTACTCATTATTGTTATAAAATCACTTGCTTCTATATGTTCATTACATTTTGAAATCTTAAGTCATACAACATGGATCAGACAACAGTTGAACTTAAATTCAGAGAAGCTTTGTTTGCGAAGTATTCACAGTGTGAGAAACATATTCTTCCAAGAAATGTTTACTATCAGACAATCACCAACCTGAGGTAAGCAGCTGACTTTCAAACAAAGAAATCGAGACACCAGTACTACCTACTGTCTAAATATGAACTACTACAGTGCGGCGATGCTGAAAAGCTGATCAAGAAAAGACAATCACCAGAAGATCGTCCGGTTTATTATGCTACCATAGAAGATACCTTCGATATAATCCAGAAGGATCACATATCTACTGGACATGGTGGCCATGACAGAATGATGAAACACCTCAAAGAAAAGTATGCCAACATAACGAAAGTTCTCACATTGTTCAAGTCATACTGTCTCGTCTGTCAAGAGAAGAGAAAACGTCCGATGACCAAATGCGTCGTTGTTAAACCTACCCTATCCAGTGAGTTTAACTCCCGAGCCCAGGTTGACCTCATCGACATGCAGTGTCTACCTCAAGGACAATGTAAATGGATTAGGGTGTTCCAGTGTCATCTTACGAAATTTGTGTGATTCTTGATTGTGATGAACAAAACATGTACACTATTGCTGATAATAAGTTCAAAATATGCAAGAAATCAATTTGATCTATGTCCGCAAAAGCTCCTGACTAATTGTGACGTTAACACGGAATGTAGATTGACACTTCGCCAAGCTGTGAAAGCAACCACATCAGGTGGGCAACGGTTTTTTCGATGTGATTGTGGAAATGGTAAAAAACAATGTCAAACCAACAGATGTAAGTGCTTTAAGGCTGGTAAAATGTGTAATAGCAGATGCCACAGCAGTCTTACATGTAAGAATAAATAGCCCCATGGACATTGTATGTGATTTTGAAACTGTACATTACTATATTGTGTTTTTATCATGCTAGCTGCTCTTAATTAAGTCTAAAGCGGAAATAGACAATATTGTGCATGTGCAAAACATTTTATAAACAAGATGTGTTTGTGAAACACTGATGCCCCCGAATGGCAACATCTAGGTCAAAGGTCAAGGTCGCAAGGTCAAAAATGTTGGTACTGACAGAAAGGTCATGTCACAAGGAATACACATGTGAAATATGGTAGCCGTACCTATTATGGTTCAAAAGTAGTGGTCAAGGTTAAAGTTTTTTTCGACAGAGAGACAAAGACATCTAGGTCAAAGGTCAAGGTCGCAAGGTCAAATATTTTGGTACTGACAGAAAGGTCATGTCACAAGGAATACACATGTGAAATATGGTAGCCGTACCTGTTATGGTTCAAAAGTTACGTGGCCAAGGTTAAAGTTTTTTTCGACAGACAGACAAAGACATCTAGGTCAAAGGTCAAGGTCGCAAGGTCAAACATTTTGGTACTGACAGGAAGGTCATGTCACAAGGAATACACATGTGAAATATAGTAGCCATACCTGTTATGGTTCAAAAGTAGTGGTCAAGGTTAAAGTTTTTTTCGACAGACAGACAGGCCAAAAACTAGATGCCCACCGAATCAGAGATTCCGGGGGCATAAAAATAAATGATGCTGTTAACATTAGTTTTAGTCTTGTTTCTTAAAGGTATATTTCTTATATTTTGTCCCAATTGACCAAAGACGTTTGATTTTAGTAATTTCATGAAAAGCCTGAAATATTTAGCCATTTCATGAAATGACTGATTGAATTGTGGTCATTTCACGAAAAGGCTACATTTTTTAGCCATTTCATGAAATGGCTGATTTCACAGATTGACTGTAACATATATACCCTATAAGTTGGTCCAATCATTACTGACAATCGTTCCCTTGGGCTATGTGTTAATCCATGAATGCAAGCTAATTACCAGTGGATCGGTCTCATTAAAATGTTCTCTTAAATGTATTTTTATCCATCATTTCTACTTTTGGTATGCGATGTTTGCAAACTGGTTCAAACCGGTTCAGAAAGACTTGGAAGAAAATGTTCACCATGCATAAGCTAATAAAATAATTCCGATCCAAATTAAAGACAATACAAAGACTTCTATAGATCTTGTTAAATATGATATACCTTCATGACCGACATATAATATTCGTAATATCAAAGAAAATTGTTCGGAATGAAATCTATAAATGATTTTTGAGAATAATAAATGCCCAATCACAGCTTTGTTTATCAAAATTAAGTAGCATAACAGGCGGGAAAAGATATTAAAGACTTAATAAGTGGTGAATTCATTGGATGAAATGATAAATTGGGTCAATGACGTTCACGACTTGACAACCCTGATGTTTACATTCAACGCTGTTTACCGATTTCTAATTCTCAAAGTAGGGAACCATGATTAACATTGCGCAATAATCAAGATGGCGGCTATGTTGCGAATAATAACATAATACATGAAACAAATTTAGCGTTTTGCCCAAACCAAAATGAATGCTTACAGCAAGCTTGCGACAAGCTTCTGTAGGCTTTTTAAGATGTCTGCAAGCTTGTTGCAAGCTTGCGCAAGCATGCAAGCATTTTCAGGTCAAATTCTGCAAGCTTGTGATGCATTTGCAAGCTTGCACAAGCTTGTGCAAGCTTTGTTAGAGGCAAGCATGTGCAAGCTTTTTGTAAGTCTTGAACTTAGAAAATTTCACTTACATGTCTGGACAGAAAAGAGAGGAAATATTCTAAGTCCACAATATGAAAAAGGTTAATAAAAATCATTGCTTGATAATCTCTATTTCCCCCCCTACCATATTGGGATTCAAATTAAATTGTATAAAACAGAGAATCTAACTGCTTGAATATTTTAATTCTAAAAAAAAAAATCTAAATATGGGTAATGTACATAAAAATACATAGAGGATATTACATGTGGTCATTCAATACGGAATTTATTAAACAAGTTTATCTGAAATTGATAAGAACGAGCCTTGGCGAGTTTTTATCACTTTTAAAAAACGAGTTAGATAAATTTCGTATTGAATGACCACGAATGAAATGTTCTTTTTATATCATAAATACTAATTTAATAGTTTACAGCGCTATATCCATATAAACGCCGCTATAAAGCGAGCGTATTTACAACGCTAAACGTTACGTTATGACGTCACGTTACGTAGCATTGTTATTACACTAGTAGAATACGCAATTTATTCAATGGCTTTATTACACTCCGGCGACGTCATTTATGATATAAATTAAACAATATCTACATGCACATATGTACAAACAATGCATAATAATAAGATCTAAGAATTTGACCCTCTTAATTACTACTAAATTAGTTTAATCACTCTCTACAAGATTTGGCCTTTAAGTATGTATAACTTAGTGAAACACATACTTTCTCAACTGTTTCATCTGTAAAGGTTATAAATAAGCATATCTAAAGATACTGCTGTATAGTCACATTTGGCACATACACAAAACATACATATTCTGAAAGCTTAACATTTCAACTTAAGTTACCAATACATTGAACAACTGGAATTTTGAATAATGACTAGTTTAAAAGACACAGGTATTGTGATTTCTGAATTTTATTAATTTTGTTCCAATAATTGATAGTGTAGCGTATTAAAATCTATTGCAACACTTCCAGAAAATATCTTTGTTATTTTCATATCTTCTAGAACTGTTTTTGAATTTTACTTGCTACAAATTAGGATGGTTGAAATATTTTAGTGGGTCACGCTTACGAACTTGTGTTTATAACGGTCACATTGACATTCAATCAGATGAGAAAATGCTGTTTTTAGAATTTGAAATTGGCGACTCCGTGAACTTGTGATAGCATCATAACTACAAGGTATGTTTTTTCCTGATTAATATTGTATTCAACCTTATAATCTGAGCTTTATTTTAATATATAATGTTTTGAAATCGGCCTGAAATTGACTTACGAATAGCAATTCTAGACCGAAACACGTGGTAGGCGAAGTTCGCCATTTTGTTTGGTTTTGTCAACACGGTGAAGAGTCGGTTTTAAAGTCCGATTAACTCAATAAATACCTCAAAATAATATGTGTTAAAACAAAATATACTGCTATTGCAATAAATATTATCTTTCTAATGAAATTTGTACTTTATTAATCTTCAAAAGATATATTTTCACGATCGTCGTTCTGGGGAAATCCGTGAGCGAAATATTTAAATCTTGATTGTAGTTTTTGGTTTATAATTCTAATAGATCTGATTATCTGTTGAAAAATACCTTTCAAATATAATCTTACGTTATTCTGTTCTTGATATTCGATATTTTCACCTTTAAACCCGTTTTTCTAAACTGGAAATTGAAAGCTTGCTCTGACAACTAGCATAGTACTCGGACATATTCATTTTCGGATAGTGCAGGATAAAATCTATTTTTTTACAGTACGGCTTATTTGTTGTTGTTTTCAGTGAACCCTTTCCCACACAAAACAAATTTGCAGCAGACGACTTTGCAAATGTCTATGCAAAAATATTGAAAATCTATAAAAATGAAATTATATTTAAATTGAGTTGTAAACATGTAGCATTGAAAACATTGTGAAAAAAAGAGAAATGGCTCATTCGTTTGTCACAATGTTTTTAAAAGTTGTCAGCAAATGGGATAGGGGTAAAATTAGTCTTGATTAATAGCAAATTTTAAACTTTTTTTTTTTTTTTTTACTTTTAATTCCAGATGTAGTTATGTATATACATTACTGTTGGCATGCACTTGCATAATGGATCAAGCAAGAAATCCTGAGCAGGAGCAAGGAAAGAGGAACAAGACATTTAGAAACAAAACTTGCTACAATTTGTTATTAAAAATCATTTATGAAATTAAATAATTATCTAAATTAAAAATTTATTATTTGTTATTATTGTCACTATTTAGCATTGGCTGAGCTAAATTTCAGGCAAGATCTCTCAATAGTTTCAAGAATGCAAGCTTTGCAGTTTAATGAATCGCAAGCTTGCGCAAGCTTTCCAGTTTAATGAATCGCAAGCTTGCGCAAGCTTTCCAGTTTAATGAATCGCAAGCTTGCGCAAGCTTGCGCAAGCTTTCCAGTTTAATGAATCGCAAGCTTGCACAAGCTTGCGCGAGCTTGCAAGTTCAATTAACCACAAGCTTGCAAGCCTAATAAACCGCAAGCTTGCACAAGCTTTTTTTAACAGTTGTAAGCTTGCCGCAAGGTTCCAATTCTGAGCTTGCGGCAAGCTTCTCCTGCAAGCTTGTTGCAAGCTTGCTGCAAGCCTTAATAAAAGCTTGCAATTTTGGTTTGGGTGATGTCCGTCATTGTTTTTGACAATATTTTATGATTTAATAACTATAACCTGATCAATTTGACTTTTGGTTAATTAATACAATTGAATCTCAGATATTTAATATGGCTTTCTTTGATAAACTGACCCTCGTATCGTACACTGCCCTGTTTCGTTGAGGGACCTAAATCGGTGACCTTTTTATTTTGCATGTTATCTTCAATTTGAAGAGTTTTATGGCATCGTTTGATTTTGTGGTCTCAAGTTTTAAACATTTCTGTCAATATTTAGCTTTTGAATCTTTCGTAAATATGGATAAAATAGATAAATTTTATGCAAAACATTTTAGATAACCTAGTGAAAAATAATCTTGAAATACTTAGTACTAATTTTCTCCTATCTGTCAAGCTCCACCAAAAAGTCTCTTTTCCCAATTTTTTATTTTTTTTGAAAAACAAATAAATAAAAACTAGAAATATCACTGAAGGTGATGAATACCCCAGCTGGTGCCTGACAATATACATATGTATGAGAAATTCAAGGGGCCATAACTCATTTAAAAATAATTCGAGCGCAACACACCGACAATTTGCACTACTAGGCTTGGTATCAATCATTCTTGTGAAGTGATATTGAATTCTGACAAAGGGTTGCTGAGAAATAGTGTTCACAAGTCTATGTCTATGGACCAGCTATGTATGAGAAATTCAAGGGGCCATAACTCATTTAAAAAAAAAATCCAGTGCAACACGCCGACAATATGCACAACTAGGCTTGGTATCAATCATTCTTGAATTCTGACCAAGGGTTGCTGAGAAATAGTGTTCACAAGAAATGTCCAGACCAACGGACCGACCGACAAACAAACCGACAGACCGTCAAGCGTGACTTCTACATAGCCCCCCGTATACTACGTATCTGGGGGTATAATAAAGATCATCATTATCTTGTTCCTTTGTTATTCTAAGGCAGTTGGTTATCATCACTCAGTATGGAGGTTAATTTCACAAGTAACACAACTGAGTTATCTGTGGTACCAATTGTAAACACATTATGTGGACACTGGACAGCATGTTAAACTTGGTGTGCAGAAAAGTGGGACAATTGAGAATCTTAGCAGGACAAGTAGCATTCTGAAAGTCACTTGTTCTAGACCTAAGGCTGAATTTTTTTTTTTTGTACAGCCCTGCTCACCAGGATTTGAGGCAGAGGCAGATGAAGCTGGTCAACATGTCCTGCTATCTGATCGCCTTCTACTCACAGCATTAAAGCAGTCACAGATTTTTTTCAAGCTCCGGTGTAACACTAGACTTTGCATTTTTCAAAACTAGAGTTTATAAAGATGAGACTGTAACAGGTTTATGTACAACTTGTTCAAAACTTTGTGATAAAATTCATATACAGTTTACAACTACTGCTATGGAATGTCTTGCGAGTCAGCCCTCAGATACATACACAGCTGTATTACCAAATGGTTTGAAAAAAATCAATGTTGATTTGATCCATGAGCATGCTTCAAAAAGATTTACTCTTCCTCTGTTTTCTGAATGGATAAATTCAGGATTTACTATTGGAAGCGGCATAAAAGATGCGTTTTAAATTGAAACATACAATTCCCAGAACAATGTCTGTTTCATGAATGCAGCAATTATTGCCCTTTGTCATTCCAGATGTTTCGATGTCTTCTTAAGAGAATGCCATTACATGCACCAATGATGTTGAGGCTACCTTCTTCATAATGATCCCTGTCCTCTTTGTGCACTTTATGAAATTATCAATCGTGCTTATCGACATCATAAGCTGCATGTTGGAGATGTTCAGAAAATGCCTATTATAAAATTAACAGAATCGCTGATCCCTGGCTGGCATATAGGAATTGCACATGATGCCGACGAATTCCTCACTAATCTCCTGCAATGTCTTGACAATACAATTGTTTGCCAAATCCACAGAGGAATTGAGAAAACTACTAGAACATGCAAATGTTTCAATACAAATAGAACAAAAGAACGCCGACAACCTCTTAGAATCGCAATTCATGTTTTACGATTCAAGGAAAAAGAAATCACCATACAGGACGGCATAAACAAATGGCTATCAAAACAGCAACAGTGTACTTGTCAAAATTGCGGTGAAACGCTACATGATGTCCACCGTAAAATGGTCAACCCACCCAGCCTCCTGATTATAAATAGTCATTGTAATGGACAGAAGAAAACTACGGTTGATCACCGAATTAATATAAATTTCCACACCTATGTGTCAAGGCATCAATCAACTTTCACCCACGTCACTATACTACAGTTGGGTGTGTTGAAAAGAATCACTATGTTTTCTACAGTCAAGAGGAGGTGCAATCATGCCATGGCAATTTGGAGGAAAGTGGACAACATTATGGGACAATGAATAGAGTAAGAACACCGCTTGAGGAATTAGCCGCTGTTTTACTTTATGACTTGCAAATGCACTCTTGATTGATTTCCGACTACCTAGAGCGTAATAGGGCCTGTTACAGATTTACAATGAAAAGACAGTCAGAAATCCCATTCTCCGAAACAAGCTACCAATAATTCAACTCGTAGATGACAAAAAATAAGTTGAATAATCTCTATGTATTTTATTTTGTTCATAGGTCATTATTTAGGACCTTTAGGGCATTTTTCAAAATTCAAAATTATTTACAACCTATAGAAGTCTGCAGACAAATCTTTGTATCGTCATTTTTATATTTCTTTATACCTATTGATGGATTATAGAGATATTTCAGATCCCATCGATCAGACATCTTTAGTTGCGACAAGCTCTAGACTGGCCAACCCGCAACCCAGATCTGCCACATCAAGTCTGTCATGGTACATGTAACAGACACAAGTTGAATCATCAAACCAAAATTATTGTAAGTGCATATTTTTATGTTGTCAATTTATACTACCACATCATTTATACATAAGGATGGCTATTCTTTGTCCAGTGCCAATCTGTTCTTCTGTCAGCAGTGAGTTTCTCTACTTTTTGCACTAATATTTGGCTTTCACATTTGTATTTTCTTAAATTTTCAAACAATATTAATTTTCCATCTGATTTGTGAAGTAAGAAGTATTTTCGCATCTCACAGCTGTCCGTCGGCTTTGATAATGTGACAGGTATTCCTTGGTCAACTACTTATTATACCCCCCGGCAAACAAAGTTTGGGGGGGTATATAGGAATCACCCTGTCTGTCCGTCTGTCCGTCTGTCTGTCTGTCCGTATGTCCACATTTCTTGTAAGCACTACTCCTCCTAAACGGCTCAATGGATTTGGTTCAAACTTTACATGAAGGTTACACATCATATGTAGATATGCATGAAGGAAGATCACACGCCTCGGACTCTTCCAAGGGGAGATAATTTAAATTAGAGGTTATCTGCGAGGGACTCCTGTGCACATACCTCCACATTTCTTGTAAGCACTACTCCTCCTAAACGTCTCAATGGATTTGGTTCAAACTTTACATGAAGGTTACACATCATATGTAGATATGCATGAAGGAAGATCATACGCCTCGGATTCTTCCAAGGGCAGATAATTTAACTTAGAGGTTACCTGCGAGGGACTCCTGTGCACATACCTCCACATTTCTTGTAAGCACTACTCCTCCTAAACGGCTCAATGGATTTGGTTCAAACTTTACATGAAGGTTACACATCATATGTAGATATGCATGAAGGAAGATCATGCGCCTCGGATTCTTCCAAGGGCAGATAATTCAACTTAGAGGTTACCTGCGAGGGACTCCTGTGCACATACCTCCACATCTCTTGTAAGCACTACTCCTCCTAAATGGCTCAATGGATTTGGGTCAAACTTTACATGAAGGTTACACATCATATGTAGATATGCATGAAGGAAGATCATATGTATCGGATTCTTCCAAGGGCAGATAATTCAACTTAGAGGTTACCTGCGAGGGACTCCTGTGCACATACCTCCACATTTCTTGTAAGCACTACTCCTCCTAAACGGCTCAATGGATTTGGTTCAAACTTTACATGAAGGTTACACATCATATGTAGATATGCATGAAGGAAGATCATACGCCTCGGATTCTTCCAAGGGCAGATAATTCAACTTAGAGGTTGCCTGCGAGGGACTCCTGTGCACATACCTCTACATTTCTTGTAAGCACTACTGAGTCAAACTGTATATGAAGGCTACACATTATATGTAGATATGCATGAAGGAAGATTTTTCTCCTCAGATTCTTCCAAGGGAAGATAAGCAAAGTAGAAACTTTACCAATGTATCCGATGCTTTGGGAGGGGAGCGGGGGGTATTCTTTAGTGAGCTTTGCTCACAGTATTTCTAGTTCAACCTGCTGTACTAAACATTGAATATTTTATTCTTTCTTTGCTCCATATTGGCCTTTTCAAAATAAAATTATAATTATTTGAGTTCTAAATCAATAGACAGCTTTGATTGCAATACTGTATAATGTTAAAATAAGAGTAATATACATATAAATGATGTTTACTTTCAGAAATAGACACCATAGAAAGACACAGTTTCAACATGGGGCGTTGATTATATACCGCTAATTGCCAAACATAGACATCATCAGCGAAAGCTCCACCTATACCTAGTACATCCTCCAGCAGGTGGCGGGGCAGGTAGTGGTGTTCAGTCACTACCTAATCTACGGTTGCTGACAAATTGGTTTACTCTTTTATAACCAGCTAAGTTACAAACATTATTTGAGCCTCAACCTAACAAGTCAACACACCAGTTGTGTGAAGTGTGTGCCGAAAGACCCAACAGGACTCACAGACATCAGATGTTAGTCCGTCAATTTGCAATGATGACCATTCACTAAGGTATGCAATTTCCCCCTAACAAAATATGTTTGAATGTCACCTCTCATAGGATTCACTAGTAATAAACAATTGACATTTACATGTACATGCTGTAAAACTGGTGAACACATGGAATGTGAATTAATCTTAGGCAACCTTGAACTTTATTACACTTTAGTCCATTACAGTTCATGAAAATAGTGCATTTTGGGACATGATGATGAGCATAAATGTTTTAACGTTATTTGCAACTACAACAACCTCAAATACATGAACTATGAAGTCATCTAAGGGTTCTTAAAACTTAGGTTAACTTTTAGCCTTTTCAATGATTTAATTGTGCACTTTGGGACATGATGATGAGCATAAATGTTTAAAACTGCATTTTGAGGGATAACAATCTTGAATACATAAACTTGAGGTCAGAATAATTAAAACTAGAAATACTGTGAGCAAAGCTCACTAAAGAATACCCCCCGCTCCCCTCCCAAAGCATCGGATACATTGGTAAAGTTTCTACTTTGCTTATCTTCCCTTGGAAGAATCTGAGGAGAAAAATCTTCCTTCATGCATATCTACATATAATGTGTAGCCTTCATATACAGTTTGACTCAGTAGTGCTTACAAGAAATGTGGAGGTATGTGCACAGGAGTCCCTCGCAGGTAACCTCTAAGTTGAATTATCTGCCCTTGGAAGAATCCGAGGCGTATGATCTTCCTTCATGCATATCTACATATGATGTGTAACCTTCATGTAAAGTTTGAACCAAATCCATTGAGCCGTTTAGGAGGAGTAGTGCTTACAAGAAATGTGGAGGTATGTGCACAGGAGTCCCTCGCAGGTAACCTCTAAGTTGAATTATCTGCCCTTGGAAGAATCCGATACATATGATCTTCCTTCATGCATATCTACATATGATGTGTAACCTTCATGTAAAGTTTGACCCAAATCCATTGAGCCATTTAGGAGGAGTAGTGCTTACAAGAGATGTGGAGGTATGTGCACAGGAGTCCCTCGCAGGTAACCTCTAAGTTGAATTATCTGCCCTTGGAAGAATCCGAGGCGTATGATCTTCCTTCATGCATATCTACATATGATGTGTAACCTTCATGTAAAGTTTGAACCAAATCCATTGAGCCGTTTAGGAGGAGTAGTGCTTACAAGAAATGTGGAGGTATGTGCACAGGAGTCCCTCGCAGGTAACCTCTAAGTTAAATTATCTGCCCTTGGAAGAATCCGAGGCGTATGATCTTCCTTCATGCATATCTACATATGATGAGTAACCTTCATGTAAAGTTTGAACCAAATCCATTGAGACGTTTAGGAGGAGTGGTAACCTCTAAGTTGAATTATCTGCCCTTGGAAGAATCCGAGGCGTATGATCTTCCTTCATGCATATCTACATATGATGTGTAACCTTCATGTAAAGTTTGAACCAAATCCATTGAGCCGTTTAGGAGGAGTAGTGCTTACAAGAAATGTGGAGGTATGTGCACAGGAGTCCCTCGCAGGTAACCTCTAAGTTAAATTATCTGCCCTTGGAAGAATCCGAGGCGTATGATCTTCCTTCATGCATATCTACATATGATGAGTAACCTTCATGTAAAGTTTGAACCAAATCCATTGAGACGTTTAGGAGGAGTAGTGCTTACAAGAAATGTGGAGGTATGTGCACAGGAGTCCCTCGCAGGTAACCTCTAAGTTGAATTATCTGCCCTTGGAAGAATCCGAGGCATATGATCTTCCTTTATGCATATCTACATATGATGTGTAACCTTCATGTAAAGTTTGACCCAAATCCATTGAGCCGTTTAGGAGGAGTAGTGCTTACAAGAAATGTGGAGGTATGTGCACAGGAGTCCCTCGCAGGTAACCTCTAAGTTGAATTATCTGCCCTTGGAAGAATCCGAGGCGTATGATCTTCCTTCATGCATATCTACATATGATGTGTAACCTTCATGTAAAGTTTGAACCAAATCCATTGAGCCGTTTAGGAGGAGTAGTGCTTACAAGAAATGTGGACATACGGACAGACAGACAGACAGACAGACAGACAGACAGACAGACAGACAGACGGACAGACGGACGGACAGACAGGGTGATTCCTATATACCCCCCCAAACTTTGTTTGCCGGGGGGTATAATAAATAATGTTTTCTTTAATTGATAGTTTGGCGGCATGTGAAGACTTTCCTTTTGATAACTCTTGTGCACAGGGTCTGTTGTGTTGGGGTGCATCCTTATGGTGTAATGGTAAACACACTTTTAGTGATTTCGGTTCAAATCCGAATGGGGAACCTGACACACAGATTGATTGTACAATCTAAACTAATTTTATTTCTTCAGGCGGATTATTATAACAAATAACAAACATATTGACTAACAGATGATCATTATAGAATAATTACGGTATAATGACTTGTATATTCAATTATGTACTAATATAGATTTTTTTTGTGTATAATTTATTTTAATTTCCCCAAATATGCCAATCTCAGAGAAATGTTGGCCATTGACAATGCAAAAACATGAAACATTGGTTAAAGGCCCGATGAAACCCATTGTCTTAAATTCATAAAAAAGTCATAATGTTCTATTTATCTTTTAGACTTACGGAGATGATGTTTTGGTGTTGCAAAATACTTGAGTGTCATCAATTGTTACGTTTTGGATCATGTTAGAATCGAAATAATATATTCAGCATTGTGTGTGGTCGGTTGGTAGTTCAGATGCAATTCTGCTCCTCTCCACTCATTCTATCCCACGAAACCCTTAAGGTGTCACCTTTCTAGCAATTGGAGTCTGCTACTAGTCATGACCAATATCCATACATAAATTAGGGACTCTAGGTCTAACTGGAATCTAATGTTTGACAACCGTTACCCACCAACCTTCGAAAATGACATTTGTTAATATAATTAATCATGGTTAAAAAACAGACACGCTAAAAATGCACGACTTACCTTCCAATGGCCAAAACTGATGAATACCTTGGATAGGCCCGAAGTTCTACACCTCATTTCACTACAACAATGGAGCCCCAAAATTTACCTGAAGAAAAGATATGGTTTGGCTTGAATTCGTTAAACAAATAAATACAACTTGCAGGACCTGCTCTGGGTTGAAATTTTCATTCACCAAATTGAAAAAAAAATAGCCACTTTATTTTTTAGGAGCAATTTATTTAGTTTCCAACAAATATTTATATGCAATCTCATCAATGGGTCAACTAATTGTTTGTACTCACCCATAATTAAATAGATTTTTCCCAATCAATAATGGCAAACTTACATTGTCAATTAATCTTAATCGTCGAAACCCACTTCAAAAAGTGTGCCGATATACACTGGCACTCCTCTATAACACTGTACTTGGGAGCCATGGTCTCGCACAGCGCTATTAGCGGGGTTAAATTGATAATGCTGTTCCAAAGAAATCATTACGCCACCCACCCACCTATAATGCATGTATCACTAATTCGATTGCAAAGAGAGAGTGTTTTTGGCTAAAACAAGCTTGCAAGATATATTTACCTGTTTCTTTGACATTTGATAGATGTATCAGGGCTCGAATTTAAGCTCGCATACTCGCGAATTGCAAGTGCAAATTTAAATTTGCGTGGTGAGATTTCAAGCACCAGCAGATTATTGCGAGTCAAATTTTTGGACCGAATAATACGAATTTCTAATCGTCGATCTTTTACAGAGTTATTTCTTTGACAATTCACGGTAATTGCAGTAAACTTTCGAGATTTACCGAGTGGCTGGGAGTATACTTTCAGTTTTGCAATATTTGCAGAAGTTTACAATCGATACATGTCTCGTGCGCATGCCTATTCAACGGCCCCAATATTGATGACGTTTACTGCATCCATTTGAGCTAAATAGTTTTAATTTACATATTGCAAATACGATTGGCTGGAATAGTCATGTGTATATTTTGGGTTTTCCCAAGTTGTATTCACTACGGAGCATCCATATAAAATATCGCAAATACGATTGGCTGGAATAGTCACGTGTATATTTTGGGGTTTCCCAAGTTGTAAGAAATGAATGACATTTCCGAAATTTTCAGCTGTGATTGTTTGTTACATTATGAAGTTTGAAATTGAGCTTGCGATTAAAGTTGTATCAGTTTGCAAGGTGACTGAACACAATAAGCGTAATGCACAAACAATAATTACACCAGATATCAAATTTTTTATCTGTCTATTGTTTTAATATTGAAAGCATTATGCAAACAGCCGCTCGATAACGATATCGATTTTTTTTTTACCTGTCTATTGTTGAACAAAGCGTTATGCAAACATGTGGATTAACGTTACAGTTGTATTTGGTGTTTCAAATTAGGTTTTTGAAAATTTATAATTCTATTCCCACATATTTCATGCAATAACATTTTGGAGCCAAGCAAGACCAGTGTTATAACGGGATCCGCTTTAAAACGTAGAGCTTTATAGAGGAGTGCCAGTGTATTTAATGGATCTATAACGATGATAGTGTTTTATCTGAGATTAATGGAAACAGTTATTGTATTTATATCATAAATTGATTTCCCGAACAGATAAATCTTGATATTTTTTTTTACGCAAATCACGTAAAAAAACTATAATTTTCACATTTGTCGAAACTGGCGAACAACAGCCATATTTTTGTCAATGCATATCTTTAATTTGGACCAATTGAATCATAAAATTGAGCAAGTGAATTAATTTTTTATATTGAATATTTCACAATTTTGACACAAGTAAATATTTTTTAGCTTAAGTCTAGTCATTAAACAAGAGGTCCATGATGGCCCTAGTTCGCTCACCTGAATTGTATACAATGTACTGCAATGCAAAACACATCAAGACAATTATTCTGAATGCAACCTCTACAGTGTTAACGAGATTTTCCTTCATTTGGAGTAGTGTATAATTTATTACCTGATATGACCCATATTCCAACATGGACTAGACATCATCAAGACAACATTCTGACAGTTTCAACTTCCTCAAGGTAAACATGTGGCCTTTTGAACAATATTTTCTTCATTGACATAGTTTGTGACTCAATATGACCCATATTCAAACTTGACCTAGATATAATTCAGACAAACATTCTGACAAAATGCCAAGCTGCTGAAGCAAAAAATGTGGCATCAAAAGGTTTTCCTTCAATTTGGCCTAGTTTTTGACCCTTCATGACCCATATTTGAACTTGGCTTAGATATCATTAACATAGACATTCTGATCAAATGTCAACCTGCTGTAGCAAAAAATGCGTCTTCTACAAAGTTAACAAGATTGTCCTTCAATTTAGCCTTGTGACCTAGATTCTTACCCAATATGACCCATATTCTAGCTTGACCTAGATATTTTTAAGACACTTTCTGACAAAATTCCAAACTGCTGAAGCAAAAAATATGGCCTCCAGAGTGTTAACAAGAATTTCCATCAATTTGACCTAGTGACCTACCTTTTGACCCAACATGACCTATGCTCGAACTTGACTAACATATCATCAAGACAAACATTCCACATGCTCAAGCTAAAAATGCAGTATCCAGTGTTAACAATATTTCCCTTCAATTTGGCCCAGTGACCTAGTGACCTAGTTTTTAACCCAGCGTGACCCCTAATTGAACTTGACCTAGATATCATTTTCATAAACATTCTGACCAAATTTCAAGCTGCTGTAGCAAAAAAAGTGGCTTCTACAGAGTTAACAAGATTTTCTTTCAATTTGGCCTAGTGACCTACTTTTTGACTCAACATGGCCCATGTTCGAACTTGACCTACATATCATCAAAACAAACATTCTGATAGTTTCAACATGCTCAAGTTGAAAATGTGACCTCTAGAGTGTTAACAAGATTTCCCTTTAATTTGGCCTAGTGACCTAGATTTTTGACCCAGCATGACCCATATTCGAACTTGGCCTAGATATCATTCAGCTAAACATTCTGACTAAATTTCAAGATGCTGAAGCAAAAAATTGCGGCTTCTACAGTGGTAACAAGATTTCCCTTCAATTTGGCCTAGTGACCTAGTTTCTAACCCAATATGACCCATATTCGAACTTGACCTAGATATTTTTAAGACAAACATTCTGAAGTAAAAATTGCGGCCTCTGGAGTGTTTACAAGATTTTCCTTCAATTTGACCTAGTGACCTATATTTTTACCCAACATGACCCATGTTCGAACTTGACTTACATCAAGACAACTATTCTGATTAAGTTTCAACATGCTCAAGTTGAAAATGTGGCCTCCAGAGTGTTTACAAGATTTCCCTTCAATATGACCTAGTGACCTAGATTTTGACCTCATATGGCCCAGTTTCGATGGAGATGAATGTTTGATAAACTTATATGAAGATTGGATGCAAAATGTAGTCTGTATAATGTTAACAAGGGCAATGTTGATGACACACGACAGCCGGACGCCGGACAAAATGTGATCACAATAGCTCACCTTACACTTTGTGCATAGGTGAGCTAAAAAACTTGACAGAGTTAAGCCCTGGTATACTTGCTATCTTGCTACAACTTTTTCCTCATCAGGCCAAATAAAAAAAGTTTATTTTTGGTTACATGATCGACTAGGCCGTTTTGCCCTCATTCTGAATTGCTATCTGGTATGACTGACCATTACAAACCTTGTAAAAAATAAGAAACAAGATGTGTTTGTGAAACACTGATGCCCCCCAATGGCAACATCTAGGTCAAAGGTCAAGGTCGCAAGGTATACACATGTGAAATATGGTAGCATTACCTGTTATTGTTCAAAAGTAGTGGGGAAGGTTAAAAAAAAATTGAGAATGGCAACATCTAGGTCAAAGGTAAAGGTCGCAAGGTCAAAAATGTTGGTACTGACAGAAAGGTCATGTCACAAGGAATACACATGTGAAATATGGTAGCCGTATCTGTTATGGTTCAAAAGTAATGGCCAAGGTTAAAGTTTTTTTCGAGAATGGCAACATCTAGGTCAAAGGTCAAGGTCGCAAGGTCAAAAATGTTGGTACTGACATGTGAAATATGGTAGCCATACCTGTTATGGTTCAAAAGTAATGGCCAAGGTTAAAGTTTTTTTCGAGAATGGCAACATCTAGGTCAAGGTCAAGGTCGCAAGGTACTGACAGAAAGGTCATGTCACAAGGAATACACATGTGAAATATGGTAGCCATACCTGTTATGGTTCAAAAGAAATGGCCAAGGTTAAAGTTTTTTTCGAGAATGGCAACATCTAGGTCAAGGCCAAGGTCGCAAGGTAAAAAATGTTGGTACTGACAGAAAGGTCATGTCACAAGGAATACACATGTGAAATATGGTAGCCGTATCTGTTATGGTTCAAAAGTAATGGCCAAGGTTAAAGTTTTTTTCGAGAATGGCAACATCTAGGTCAAAGGTCAAGGTCGCAAGGTCAAAAATGTTGGTACTGACAGAAAGGTCATGTCACAAGGAATACACATGTGAAATATGGTAGCCGTACCTGTTATGGTTCAAAAGAAATGGCCAAGGTTAAAGTTTTTTTCGAGTATGGCAACATCTAGGTCAAAGGTCAAGGTCGCAAGGTCAAAAATGTTGGTACTGACAGAAAGGTCATGTCACAAGGAATACACATGTGAAATATGGTAGCCGTATCTGTTATGGTTCAAAAGTAATGGCCAAGGTTAAAGTTTTTTTCGAGAATGGCAACCTCTAGGTCAAAGGTCAAGGTCGCAAGGTCTAAAAAGTAATGGCCAAGGTTAAAGTTTTTTTTGTGCAGACAGACAGACCAACAGACAGACCAACAGACAGACAGACAGGCCAAAAACTATATGCCCCCCGAATCGGAGATTCCGTGGGGGCATAATAATGGTAGATAAATTTATTGCCATTGATATTTTTTTGGCTTGATCGAAATGGTTAAGAAAGCTAGAAATAACAAAGAATATTGTGGGATAATGTACCTTCCGGAGGATATTCAATTAAGTTTTCTATGACAGGGTGGGTGGACTGGACAGAAACTTCAATAACGTTGTCTAGGACAGGTTGGCAATACTGGACTGGAACTTCAATAATGTTGTTTCTGACATGTTGCCTTGACTGAACAGGAACTTCAATAACGTTGTCCATGACAGGTTGCCTTGACTGGACTGGAACTTCAATAATGTTGTCTATGATAGGTTGGCTTGACTGGACAGGAACTTCAGTAACATCCATGACAGGTTTGCTTGACTGAACTGGAACTTCAATGATATTGTCTATGACAGGTTGGCTTGACTGGACTGAAACTTCAATAATGTTCTGTATAATAGGTTGGCTAGACTGGACAGGAACTTCAATAACATTGTATATGACAGGTTGGCTTGACTGGACAGAAACTTCAATATCGTTGTCCACGACAGGTGGGCTAGACTAGAAAGGAACATTTCTACAAAATTATTTGAAATCTATTAGTGGAAGACGGTGGTGCAGAGGTAGAGTGTCAGCCTCTCGTACCAAAGGTCCCAGGTTCGAGTCCCTTGATGAGCATGTTCTGACTGGGATTTTCCACACAAACAGCACAAATACTGGTTAAGTCTCCAGGCGTGATTAATATAAGCTGAAAGCTTGTTTCGCAATCAATGTAAAATAAACAAGTTAATGTAGTATTGCAAGCACTACAACAGTCCCCTACTGTACACAAAACTATGAGTTGAAAAAGGTACATTATTCTATCAAACCTCCCTTAAAGAGTTATGCCCCTTGACATACATGGTCTTCTAATGGTCCTGATTAAATGTGTGAAGTTCTAGAGTTGTAGACATGAAAGTCTGATATTGACCTTGGGAGTAAGTGGTTGGTTATTGTGCATGACAAAGCACCTTGAAATGAAGAATAATTGTGTGAAGTTATATCAAAATCTATTCAAGCATGTGGAAGATACAAACCGGATTGTGACCTTGATCTTTGGAGTAGGTGGCTTGGTTATATCAAAATTCATTCAAGTATGTGTGACCTTGACATTTGAGGTACATGCCTGGGTCTTGCGCACGACACGCCACCTCACCATGGTGAACATGTGTGCCCAGTAACTTGATTCAAGCATGTGGAAGATACAAACCGGACACGAAATTGCAGACAGACAATGTTTCAGCCCAAACTGTGACCTTTTTTTTTAATTCCTTCCATCTAGGAGTGACATCTGTGACTTCTTGGTCAATTAAACAAAGAGTGAAAATGGGTTCTTAGGGTGTGTTCTTACCTCTGCTGGTCTTTATCCACAGAGAAATGGTCTTTTCTGGCTCTTGTTCTGAATAGTTCATTCACTGTCCTCAAATATTAGTTAAACAATGTCAAACACAGCCTGCATATTTTTTTCAGCTATTCGCAGTTGTACACATCAACCGTGAACAATTTCTGGTTGGAAGCGTTCCTTGAAGTTCTGTCGAACCCAACTTTCTAGGCATGACACATCACAAAATAGTCCTGCAAAAAAATACAAATAAATGTACGAAAATGAAACTGAAAATAAATCGAAACATTATACCTTTCTGACTTCTCATATCATTGAAACAGTTCAGGAAAAGTGCTACTTTAAAGTAGCTTGATCACAACTACTGTAACAATCTGTTAATTAAACCAATTAAAGTAGTTTTATGAAAAGAAAACCTGTAACAATCTCTTTGTTTGATCAGTGTAATTAATTTTAACTGTGGGACGAATACGAATAATGGTTTCCTTGTGTCTGTATACTATAATAATTTTTTTCATGTAGCATAATGTTTTTACTTGTAAAATTATGAACATATAAATTTCCCACTGCTGATGTAACTTTAATATCAATTTAAACGACTCTTCTCAATTGAAAACAAATGGAAAAGTATTTGAAACCTAAACACACACATCTGATATTACTTTTATTCTTCTTCCTAGATATAAAGAAAGGCATTGGAAAAGGAGAGAAATTTAACTACATGTTGCAGTTTGTCTTCATTCCACAATATTTTTTCTTTTCTTTATCTTTTCGTTGTATGTTATTTTCACTCCAATGGAAACGGTTTTTAACCCCGACTTAAATTTGTATTTGTGTACACGGTTAGCCATGAATACCCTGCCTCTCATATTAAGCAGAATATCCATGGATGACTGAGTACAATCCCCCCTTTAACCCTTTCCCTCATACGACAATTCTACAGCAGACGACTTTGAACATATTTTGTCAAAATATAGAAAATCTTTATAATAGAATGGATAACCTATGACGGATAACCTATGACTAAAAGCGGAAAACATTGTGACAAAAGGAGAAATTGCACGTTTTGTGCAATTTCTTCTTTTGTTACTGCACGTTTTGTGCAATTTCTTCTTTTGTTACTATGTTTTCAAAAAGCTGTCTGCTGCAGAGGCGTCAGAAAGCGTCTATATGAGGGAAAGGGTTAAGCAAAAATGAAATATGTGATCACGTGATAGTATTTAAATAGATTTCTTGTCATTATACCATTTCCTCATGTTGTACTGTATGTACCGAGAGATGTAATAAAGTTATGTTCTGAAGATGTGGTACATAGGATGACGCCCTGCAAACTCCTTAGAGAAATCAGCTATTTAATAGGTTTAGCCCCGTCAGAACAGCATCAGCAGAGTTCAATAGATTGACTTCTTAACATACTTTAATAAAGCAGAAGTGTGGTGATACTGTTTCTTGTTGTTTTATTTTATTGAAAAAAATGTAACGAGCAATCTGGACTCATCCTGTGGCCATAAATGCAGTGGGCCATTACTTCCTATACCATCTTTTCTAGGGGAGATTACGATTGTAAAAGCTATTTCCAACCTCCATCGCCAAAGCCTAGTGTGGATATCAGCACTGCATATCAACATTTGTAGCCTTGTTCACGTGTTTCAATCTGTCAAGGGCATCCGAAGCATTTTAATTTGTCAGAAGGGAGACAATCCCATAGGATAAGTTTTACCTCTACACCGGGTCAAGGTTGTACTTGGAGTTTGGAAAAAGAGATACGAAAACAAGGGACTTACATTCACATTTTAGCATGGCTCTTTTCCTACAAAACTCATTTGTTTTGGAATTACTCAAGGTAGAAATTTACCCTTTTAATGTATTTATGTTTGTGATTATTAATTTCACTATAGACATTGGTAGATAAGTGATATCTGAGACAACTAATACAGGGAAAAGAAGCTAGTGCGATAAGCTATATAGCACTATATATAATGCTTGCCATTCTTATCGATCGACATTCTGCCTTACCTGTACGAGGTTTATCTACCCGCTAATCGAGGTTTACTTACACTCATAACGAGAAAAAGTTGATATTGCTGATAATCGACTTTTAAAAACAAGAGGGCCATGAAGCCCTGGAATCGCTCACCTGAGATTGGGCTATTTAAGACATAACTCTTTCAACGCCAATGGCAATATCATCATGACAAACTTTCTGACAAAATTTCAAGCTGCTCAAGTCAAAAATGCGATCTCTATAGTGTTAACTAGATTGTTCTACAATTTGGCCTAGTGACTAAGTTGTTGACCTGACCTGACCCATATTCGAACTAACCCTAGATATCATCAAGACAAATATTCTGAAAAAGTTTCAACATGCTCAAGCCAAACATGTGGCTTCCAGACTGTTAACAAGATTTCCGTTAAATTTGGCCTAGTGACCTAGTTTTAGACCCGACATGACCCATATTCGAACTTGACCTAGATATCAAATTTTCCGACATAGTTTCAACATGCTCAAAACAAAAATGTGGCTTTTAGAGTGTTAACAAGATTTTCCTTCAATTTAACCTAGTGACCTAGTTTTTGACCAAACATGACCCATATTCGAATTTGGCCTAGATATCATCAAGACAAACTTTCTGATAAAGTTTCAACATGCTCAAGTTTAAAATGTGGCTTCCAGAGTGTTAACAAGATTTTCCTTAAATTTGGCCTTGTGACCTAGTTTTTGACCCAACATGACCCATATTTGAACTTGACCTAGATATCACTAAATCAAATTTTCCAACATAGTTTCAACATGCTCAAGTCAAAAATGTGGCTTCCAGAGTGTTAACAAGATTTTCCTTCAATATGGCCTAGTGACCTAGTTTTTGACCGGACATGACTTATATTCGAACTTGGCCTAGATATCATTAAGACAAATTTTCTGACACAGTTTCAACATGCTCAAGTTTAAAATGTGGCTTCCAGAGTGTTAACAAGATTTTCCTTCAATTTGGCCTTGTAACCTAGTTTTTGACCCGACATGACCTATGTTCAAACTTGGCCTAGATATCACTAAGACAAACATTCTAACAAAGTTTCAACATGCTCAAGCTAAAAATGCAGCTTCCAGAGTGTTAACAAGATTTTCCTTCAATTTGGCCTAGTGACCTAGTTTTTGACCCGACATGACCCATATTCAAACTTGGCCTAGATATCATCATGACAAACTTTCTGACAAAGTTTCAACATGCTCAAATAAAAAATGTGGCTTCCAGAGTGTTAACAAGATTTTCCTTCAATATGGCCTAGTGACCTAGTTTTTGACCCAACATGACCTATATTCAAACTTGGCCTAGATATCATCAAAACAAACTTTCTGACACAGTTTCAACATGCTCAAGTTTAAAATGTGGCTTCCAGAGTATTAACAAGATTTTCCTTCAATTTGGCCTAGTGACCTAGTTTTTGACCCGACATGACCTATGTTCAAACTTGGCCTAGATATCACTAAGACAAACATTCTGACAAAGTTTCAACATGCTCAAGCTAAAAATGCGGCTTCCAGAGTGTTAACAAGATTTTCCTTCAATTTGGCCTAGTGACCTAGTTTTTGACCCGACATTACCTATATTTGAACTTGGCCTAGATATCACTAAGACAAACATTCTGACAAAGTTTAAACATGCTCAAAAAATGCAGGTTCAAGAGTGTTAACAAGATTTTCCTTCAATTTGGCCTAGTGACCTAGTTTTTGACCCGACAATACCCATATTCGAACTTGGCCTAGAGTCGATGGAGATATATGTTCTGATAAACTTTCATGAAGATTGGATGCAAAATGTTGCCTCTAGAGTGTTAACAAGTAAATGTTGACGACGGACGACAGACGACAGACGACGGACAAAAGGCGATCACAAAAACTCACCTTGAGCACTTTGTGCTCTGGTGAGCTAAAAATAACCCTAAATATTCTGTTTCTACTAGGGATGGCAACGGTTACCGATATTACTATCCGGTTACTCGTACAATTCTGTAACCGGTTACCCGGTTAACCGTATATATTCATAGACAATAAATATCCACTGTTTTAGTCGAATATGGTTGCGCATGTTACTGGTTCCACCAGTCCAAGATAGTTCAATACCACACAAACTGCACTTGACTTTGTTATCATCAGCTCAGCGTTTGAAATACTTCCAGACAAAGGATGTAGAAGGCCGCATTATGGCAATATATTCTGTAGATCTTTTTTAACGAAGTGACTGTTATACGATATATAATATGTCGAATGTAAAGGTACATAGCTGAATATCTTTAAATACCAACTCAGGGGAAAATGTGTTACAAACTTCAAATTACTCTTTAAATCTTCTAATCGTGTTGGTAAATAATAATTTACAGAAACAACAATTCAAATGTGTCACACTCGTCATTATCTTATAATTTCTGCCTTTAAAAGAAACAAAGCGTCCTTCAATTGACAATTATTCGATTAACACTACACAAACAAACGATCATCAATAAAATTGAGCGCGGCTGTTATCGCAGTTATGTAAACACTGGCCAATCGAGGTGTGAATAATTAACCTCTCATGTCAGATACGTGTGACAAATTGAAAAGAACAAAAGGTGAAACACAACTGTGTATCTATTTTACCTTTTCTTCCGAGTACTCGGTTACCGAAATTACTAACCGATTAATCGGAAAACATACGGTTAACCGGTTAACCGATTAATCGTTGCCATCCCTAGTTTCTACATATCTGCGCGATTGCAGTCTACGTTCAGAAAAAAATGTATTTTTTTTAATTTAATAATGCCGAGCGACGGCAACAACGAACAGACCATGTATCATTAAAGAGTGGCTAACACACTGGACTGTGTCAATCCAGAGGCCTGTGCTTCAAATCCCGGTCCGGGTTCTGGAAATTTAAGGGGTGCTTTAAAGCTTTTCCCACTCAACTAGAGGTCAAGTACTGGTCCTTTCCAAGAACAATAATCTCGTGTGTATCAGTGCTATACACCAGGAACGTAAAAGAACCAAAGGATCTTTTCGGAAAGAGTTAGGGTACCTCACCCAGAATCCCTTGCATCCAACTTTGTCAGCTCGCCAAATGGTTAATTCTGTACGGCGAGGGTAACTAAATAACAAACCATGTATCATTTTCTCTCAAACCGTCAAATGACATATATCTTGAATTGTTAATAACACATGCAGACACATCAGTGGCAAAATTAAATTGAAACATTGTTGCAAGGAAATAAATGCTGAATGAATAATGTGAACAATTCATATTTGTATTCGCCTGGATGTTTTCAGTTATGTACTGGACATGATATATACATGTATGAAAAGGTGAATCTAATCAAAAATGCTTTTATGATACTCCTTTGGAGTTTGGAGTGAACATGTGTGCCCAGTAACTTGAGAATCCTATGATGCATTGTTGAGATGCAAGCCGGACAAGGTAGTCCTATCAAACTACTCAATTTGACCTTTGGCCTCTTGAGTGTGATCTGACCTTTGAGATACAAGCCACTTCATCATTATGAACGTGTGTGTCCAGTAACTTGAAAATCCTAAGATGCATGGTTGATCAAACAGTACTCATTTTGACCTTTGACCTCTAAGTGTGACCTTGATATTTGAGGTACAGGCCTTGGTCTTGTGCGCGACACGCTGCCTCATCATGTACATGTGTTCTGAGTTACTTGGGAATCCTTTAATGCATGGTTGAGATGTGGGCCAGACAAGGTAGTCCTATCAAACAATACTCATTTTGACCTTTGACCTCTAAGTGTGACTATGACATTTGAGGTACAGGCCTGGGTCTAGGCGCGACAAGCCGCCTCATCATGGTGAATGTTTGTGCCAGGTTTCTTTGAAATCCTATGATGCATGGTTGAAATGTGGGCCGGACAAGGTAGTCCTATCAAATAGCACTCATTTTTACCTATGACATCTAAGTGTGACCTTGACATTTGAGGTACAGGCCTGGGTCTCAAACATGACACGCCACCTCATCATGGTGAACGTTTTTGTCAAGTTTCTTGGAAATCCTATGATGCATGGTTGAAATGTGGGCAAAACAAGGTACAGTCCTAACAAACAGTACTCATTTTGACCTTTGACATCTAAGTGTGACCTTGTCATTTGAGGTACAGGCCTGGGTTTTAAACATGACACGCCGCCTCATCATGGTGAACGTTTGTGCCAAGTTTCTTAGAAATCCTATGATACATAGTTGAGAAGCAGGCCGGACAAGGTAATCCTATCAAACATTACTCATTTTGACCTTTGACCTCAAAGTGTGACCCTGACATTTGAGGTACAGCCCTGGGTCTTGTGCGCGACACGCCGCCTTATCATGGTGAACGTTTGTGCCAGGTTTCTTTGAAATCCTATGATGCATGGTTAAGATACGGGCCGGGCTGGACAAGGTTAGGTGGGACTGACAAACCTATAGTCCCCAAACCGGTCTTCGACCAGTAGAGGACTAATAATTTTAAACTTCAACTAAATCTATCAATCCGGTCAACCAGTTAAAGAGGAGAATATTTTTGTTCTTTCGGTTCCCGTTGGACATTGAGAGTATGCTAGTTACGATGTTTTATCCCAATTGGCCCAGTGGTTAAAGAAGAAAAGTCGTTTGAAGCCTAAAGTTAACACACACACGATGGACAATTCGCCATGACATAAGCAAAGAAGCTAAAAATGAGTTAAAAGTTTTCACTATATATATATGTATTGAAATCAAGCCCCAGACCCTGGTGGCTATGTTTTTCAATAGTTTGAACAATCTTTATAGTTACCCAAGGAACATTTGTGCCAAATTATTTTTAAATCAGATCTTTACATGAGGGTTTTTATATTTTGTTTCTATATACACTTTAAAGGGAAACAAGCTCCTGCCCCTGGCAGCCATATTTTTCAACAGACTTTTACAGATAGGAAAAATTTCAACAATCTTGGAAGATGGTCACCCAAGAAACATTTGTGCAAAATAATTTTGTCAGATCAGGGCCAGTACTTTTTGACAAGATTTGTTTTCTTTCGGTTTCCATCATGGCATGGAAACCAGAATTTTTCACTATAGCCATATAAGGCAAAATAGCCCCGCCCTTTTGCAGCCATGTTTTTCAACCAATCAACATGGCTTGAAGAAATCTGATAGAGGGTGGTCTCCCAAGGAACATTTCTACAAAATTATTTGAAAATTGGCCAAACACTTTCGGAGAAGATTTTTTAAGCTTTCACTATAGCCATATAAGGCAAAATAGCCTCGCCCCCTGGCGGCCATGGTTTTCGATTAATCAAATGTTATGAGATGTATATTCTTAACAAATGAAGATACTGGATAAATATTAGTCGATTGTTTAGCTGTATGTCATTAAAAGAAGTAAACTTTAACCCTTTCCTTTATATAGACGCTTTCTGATGCCTCTGCAGCAGACAACTTTTGAAAACATAGAAACAAAAAGAGAAATTTCTCAAAACAAGCAATTTCTCCTTTTGCCACAATGTTTTCAACTCTATTCAATAATTTAACTTCAATTTATGGAGGTTTTCCATATTTCAGTTCAGAAGTTTTCAAAGTCATCTGCTGCAGATGTGTTGTATGTGGGAAAGTGATAAATAAACTGAATAGATTTCCAATTATCAAGATACTATATTTCAGTATTCATATTTACCTTATTGCAAACAAACAAAGATGGCCTTGCACTTGTTTCATGACAGCGTTTTGTGTTGACCTTTTCCCATGGTTAATGAGTCTGCCAAGACGGCCGCTTTCTACTGTTGCATAAACACTGAAACAGATTAAGCCACAGTTAGTATGATTTGAGAAAGAGAGATTTTAAAGATTGGTTTTAAAAGAGATAGTACTTAAAACTTTTGAAGCCAATATCGATAGACAAGTGGGTCCTGTACTCGCAACATTTATCAGGGACTCATAATTAGAAATTAGTAAATTGTAAAGATATCACTGGATAGACTAATGCAAGCCAAAGTGCCTATACTACTACCACATTTTCTGGTTTTTCAAGTGAGCATGACACCAGTGAACAAGAATTGTAAGAATGTGAAAGTTTAACCCTTTCCCTCATACGACATTTCTGCCGCAGACGACTTTGAACATATTTTGTCAAAAAATGGAAAATCTCTATAATTGAATGGATATTAACTGTGACTAAAAGTGGAAAACATTGTGGCAAAAGGAGAAATTGCTTGTATTGAGCAATTTCTTCTTTTTTTTCACTATGTTTTCAAAAAGCTGTCTGCTGCAGAGGCATCAGAAAGTGTCTATGTGAGGGAAAGGGTTAAGGAATTGATAATCTTTCTCCAAGGTTGTGACCTAGACCAGAGTAAAGTATGGACACAGTAACTAGTCTTAAGTTTTGTTTTTAAAGTCATGGTGGTCACACATCTTTCCACCAAAGCATCACCCTCTAGACAATATAGAATATATAGTGTGACAACTAAAGGGCTGTCCCCTAAAAATTCAATAGTCTCTCTTTGTGAGCGAGATTTGAGGCGTCCGAATTTCTATTACAGCAAAGAATGCAAAAAATCACACAATACCTCTTTAAAATACTCAAAAAGTCTCTCTATATTGTCTATACGCTTTGATAAAAATGATCGTTATGGTAATTTGGGGAATCCCACACGTGTTACTCTAAATAGCCCCTCTATACGTCCATATAGTGTAATAATGACAAGGTGTGCAACGGCATTTTACCCCCTCGCTCGATTCGGGCTATAATTTCCGCAGAAAAACGTCTGAAACGACCCTGTCCCAGGTAGAGACAGGTTCATAAATGATTTTTCTCGTGATCCACCACATCAATATTTGCCAACCGACAAATACGACGGCGTTTTTAAGCTTAATGTTCATATATTTGGAAATTTGCAGTTGTCCTGACCGCCATGCGCCGACGTCTAAAAACTACATGTTGTTTTGCGAGCAAAAATATCGAAGTGCTTGCATATACATGTATATGTAGTCCTGCTTTGCAGAATTATAATACAGCAATCTGAACCCAAGCTCTTACTTTAGAAATGAATTATGTGAACTTTGCTTTTCATTTGTGAATTATTTTCTCAACATTGTGAAACAATATGGGCCTTTTCAAATTATGATGTAGCCTAAAATCAGCCTCTTATATAGTAAAGCACTGCACTAGGTTTGATTTGATAATTTTTGGTATTTTGACCTTGACTGTTAGTGAAAGTAGAGTTTGTATACAACCAGTTTTGATGTGCATAATACATGACCCCCCCCCCCCCCCCCCCCCCCACACACATTTTCTTGGTGCAATAATTCATTCTTTACCAACTCTTTGCAGGCAAAGTTTAATTCGTCTGCAACACTTTGTTTGCTAATATAGAATCTGAGTGTTAAACAATTTGGATCTTAGATCAGGCCGCTCATTTTGTGGGGCTTGATCTGGCTCAAAAATGTTTGCATAGGCCACCAACTGTTAACCCTTTCCCTCATACGACAATTCTGCGGCAGACAACTTTGAACATATTTTGTCAAAAAATAGAAAATCTCTATAATTGAAAGGATAACCTATGACAAAAAGTGGAAAACATTGTGGCAAAAGGAGAAATTGCACGTTTTGTGCAATTTCTTCTTTTGTCACTATGTTTTCAAAAAGCTGTCTGCTGCAGAGGCGTCAGAAAGTGTCTATATGAGGGAAAGGGTTAACGAAATCTGCCACTAGTGTGCAAAGAGCTTATAGCGAGAATGTCGCAAAAATCATGGCCTTGACAGAACACTGAAGATAGTAGCACAAACACTATTTAAGCAAGAAAATAGATTTACCTTTAACTTCAAACTCATCAATTCTAAACCCATGAGGATCCCACTCCTTATATATCCATTCTTCAGCACATTGCTTCTTTTAAGGTGTTTATGTTTACCTGAAACTGAAAATAAAACATGATCGATGGTCCTATAGAGAAATACAAAGGATCCTGTATGTTATGAACCCCATCATTCGGCATTCTTGGTTCTTATTGCTCAGATGACTCGGCAGTAAAATTCCTTGATTTCAAAATAGAAGACAACTTGTTATTTAATACTGAATGTTTGTTAATTTATTCTTAAAATTCAACAAGAGCAAGCATTTTCAGACTTCTAGATTTTGATCGGGTTTCATTGTTTACCTCGCATTATAATTTTGTTTTGTTCATGTCTGCATGACTTTAACTGAAGGTGATGAATACCCCCAGCTGGTGCCTGACAATATACATATGTATGAGAAATTCAAGGGGCCATAACTCATTTAAAAATAATTCCACACGCCGACAATATGCACAACTAGGCTTGGTATCAATCATTCTTGTGAAGTTATATTGAATGCTAAGAAATAGTGTTCACAAGAAATGTCCACAGACCAACAGACCGACAAATCAACAGACCGACCGACAAGCGTGACTCCTATATAGCCCCAATATACTATGTAGCTTGGGATATAATAATGGCAGTAATAAACCAGAAAAAGAAAGTAAAAAAGTGATCTGAATAAAGAATATGATATGAAAGTAAAAAAGTGGCAAACTGACAGATTGTTGCACGCAATATCAGCCCATTTACAGTAAGTCTATCACTCAAAATAAGTATTCCTGATCTGGCGTCCATGTTTTTAAACAAATCGGACAATATTGGTAGTCACCGAAGGAACATTTGTACCAAATTATTTTTGAAATCGAGCCAGTACATTCAATTCAGTCGATCTAAAATATGTTGGTAACGATACTGACTATTAAACAAGAGGGCCATGTGCTTGACTAGGGAGCCAGTAACTTCATACCCTAGTAATTTTGTACCCAATATATTTCGGTAATTTCGTACCCTAGTAATTTTGTACCCATTATATTTCGGTAATTTCGTACCCTTACAGATAAATTAATTTGAATCATATTATATATATATGTTTACAAAATGTATTTCAAAATATCTAGTGGTATTGTACATGATAACAAATTTATATTAGTTATGTTTTTTATGTCATTTCGTATCAGTTTTTGTTATAGTTAACAATGTGTTATCGTATATACTCGGTTATAAGTCGCCCTCAACTATAAGACGCACCCCCCACTTTGAGGTCTAAAATCTAGGATTTGATGATTGACTCTCTAATAAGACGCAGTCAGATTTTTTAATTTTTTCAAGTCAAAAACCTATGACAAGCAGCGAAATTTAACCTAGTCATCACGATCGAGCATCAGATTTTTTGTTTAAATGTATCGTCTAAATAGATTTTACTATGATAAGCAGCGAGATATATTCTATAGAGTCATCATGATCGAGCATCAGATTTTTTATTTACATTTTTTTAACATACAATGATGTCCAACTAGTTTTAATTTGTTTTATCTAAAGAGATTTTACTGGGGAGTAAATAAACCGGTTTTGTCCGGTCACAATATCGGTGACAACAGGCCTAACACGCGTCATCTTGATTTACTTTTAACCGTTTGTTTTACCTTTTGATTCTTTTTCATATTGAAAAGATAAGAAGAAGGACAAAATAACAAATATTGTTAGAAGAAGAAAAATCTTTAGCAACAAGGATTTCACCGCTATTTTATAATATATCTCTCTTTTATGTAGTTTGTTCACGTTTTTGTCAATTTGTTTTCAAAGTCGTCTGCTGCAGATTTGTTGTATGGGGGAAAGGGTTAACAGCATGGGTGGAGGGTAGATGGAGGGACAATCGGCAATGCATAACTGAAATTTTCAAAGACGTCTGATAAATGGGGGTTAATGGGAGGGGTTGATGGGAGGGAAATCGACGATTTCGACTTGTTAAGGAAATTCCTAAGACAATAGTCAAGCCAGTAAACATTTCAAAGATTTTTATTTTTATTATTTGCTAAAATCCTTCAAACTCCTCATCGTCAGACTCCCCAAACAACTGGTTGAACTGGTCCTCTGTGGCGATCTCTTCATCATAGACCCATTGATCGTCTTCAACAGCGCTTTCACTCTCAGTCTCACAGACACTCTGACATGGAACTTCCCCTCGTGAAGCCACAAAGTCACTGAATAGTTTGTCGTCTTCCGTACCGTCCATTGAATTTGTAATCCCGCACTTCAAAAAAGATTTAACAACCATCAGAGATGGAATTTCGTTCCATGAGTCAATGACCCACGTACACACAGTACTAAGGTCTGGCCTCTTAATGTTTCCAGCTTTGGTAATTTCCTTTTTCTCATTAACCATCCAATTGTTCCACTTTTCTCTTATATTCCCCTTAAACGGCTTGTTAAGACATACGTCAAGGGGCTGTAGGACAGAGGTACAACCACCGGGGATGACAGCTTGGTAGGTACGTCACTCTTTCAGCCTATTCTTTACATTCTCAACGAGGTGGGCACGGAACATGTCCCATACAAGAATCGCTTTCTTATTTATCATAGCACCCGACCGTGAAAACCAAACATCGTTTAACCATTTTTTCAGCACAGCTTAATCGACCCAACCCTTCTCTTGAACATATACAACTATACCGGCTGGAAGTTTCTCCTTGGGCATCGTCTTTCGTTTGAATACTACCGCTGGTTTGAGTTTAGTCCCATCACACATGCAGGCCAAAATCACCGTGAAATGGGTCTTGTCGTGGCCTGTTGTTTTTACCGTAACAGTACTCGCACCCTTTACGTCAACGGTTCTGGTGCCTGGCATGTCGAAATACATTGGGGTCTCATCCATGTTCCAGATGGATCCATGGTCGAAATCATGGCTTTTACGCAGGTTGATGAGGAAACTGTGGAAGCTGTCTACTTTCGAATCTACGTCTTTAGGCAGCTTCTGGGCGATGTGCGTCCTCTGACGCAAAGCCAGGTTAGACCTCTTCATGAACCGCGAACACCAACCAGCTGAAGCTTTGAAATCGGGGTAATTGAAATCTTTTCTTAGTTGAAGGGCACGGAGTCTAATAGTAGAACGTGAAACGATCATTCCACTGCTGTGAAGATTGTGTACCCATTCTTCTACATTTTTCTCGAGATCTTCATAGGGTGCTATGACAGTTCTCATCTTCTTTAGAGTTCGTGAGCCAGCATCCAGCATCTTAATCTCTTTCAACCACCAGTCTCGAACCATTTTCTCGGATACGTCGAATTCTCGCTCAGCTGCTCTGTTGGTGTGGGCCTTAGCGGATTCTACAACCTTCAGCTTAAACGATATATCGTACGAGTTTCGTTTTCTCTTCATTGTTGGTAGTAATGTAGCAGTATTTATAAAATTATAATGACAATTGAAAGTTAAGATTTGATATTTTATAATGGACCATATGCCGTAGTCTATGCATCACATCCCAAAGGTACCGCCCCCTATACTTCATTATCCAATCATAATCATCAACTTATAAAGCATCTTCCTTCTTATAACTCATTAACCTATCAAAGAAGACAATTTCTTTTCCAAGCAATCATCTTTTGAATGTGTCACATTTGAAGTTTGACACATACGGATAGTCGTGCATGTACCGTAATTGAACATGTTATGGCTTTATTTTACCACCTTTTGCAAACATGACTTGCCTTAAAATAAGTTATCACAGTTTGACAGCTGCATGTGTTATTGAATACAAAAAAGTTACAAATTATCCCTTTTCCTCATGCAACAATTATGTAGCAGGCTATGTTGAAAACATAAAGGCAAGAAATGCTCCTTTTAAGACAATGTTTTCAATTAAGTCTTCGCGGAAAATGCTGTTGGAAAGCGTACGTATGAATTTCTATGTCTATCTTCTTTTATGACGATGTTTTCAAGTCTTTACGGACAGAGCTGTTTGAAAGCGTACGTATGTAGGAAATGATTTCTATGTTTTCCCACATACAACAATTTTGCAGTAGACGACTTTTAAAAATTATTCGACATACGGAAATCCTGCATTAATGAATGTTGACTTATTGTTTAAAGTAGAAAACATCGTGGATAAAGGAGAAATTGCTCATTAGAAGCAATTCTGCGTTAGCAATAACGTATTCAAAATTCGTCTGCTGAAGGGAGGTTGGAAAGCCTCAATATAAGGTAAAGGGTCAAAGTTCAATTCATAAAAACAACACTTCGTCCTGAAATATTTTTCAATAACATATATAAAGTAGGCATTCGACCTATTTACTGTATTATGGTTCGTATATTTACGCATCTGGATTTGAGCTCCGCAATTTATATTTTCACAAAATTCAAAATGGCTCCCAATCGTGCTGAAATCAAAACAATAAAGACAAAAGAGCGTAAATTCATAATTATATATTTTCTATTGTGTTTTATAAACAAATCAATTCAATAAGATATATATTTCTTTCAATCAAACTTGATTTATTCTGTTAAATCACCAAGTCGCCATTTTGATCTGCACAGCTTTTGACGATCGGTGAATTGGTGGGTAATTTCTTTCTGTAATTTTGCTTGACCCGCTTATAAGTCGCTCCCCCAACTTTACATTCGATTTTGAAAGTAAAAAAGTGCGTCTTATAACCGAGTATATACGGTATGTTTGACAAATGTATTAACAGATTGGCTTGTAATTGTTTCTCAGCGTGCCTTTAAGTAAATTATGTCTAGTGAAATCTTCGCTTGCTCATATATATATATATATATAAATATATATGTGTATGTATTATATTAAACACAATCTCATTTATCAAAATGGCATTTGCAGTATTAGATTACAGTTTCATTTCTAGACTTGAAGGTTATGTCCACTTTCACATTCAACAGCCTGGTCATGCTCCAAAACCGGTCTCAAACAATGTAAACAGGGGTATTGTGAACTCATGATGATTCAGATTGAAATGATGACAATATTATTATTCTCATCAACTTAAATAATCGATATAATTAAGATACAATTAATTAAATAAAGGGATAAAGGCATCTTTCACAGTTACTAAAACATTCAGATATAAATTGCAAAGTGTTAAAAAAAAAAATACCAACTTTAACTGATTACATGGAGCATGCGTTCTTAATTATCATGGATTATCACACTTTAAACATCAAATGCAATCATGTAGTTTATATTCCATCATATATATACATAATATTTCTTTTATTATATACCCAGGGCTCGCGCTGTAGGTCGCCATTGTCGCCAAATGGCGATTATTTAATGAAGACGGCGATTATTTTGTTAATTTGGCGACGGAAAATGGCGATTATTCTATTTTGCAACTGGATAAAAAAAAATCGTCTGCTAATTGCGTATGAATGAGTGCATGAAAACATGTGTCAATGAAGCGTGAACGACCTTGTTTATCTCAAGTGTCATACCCCGGTGTTAATTACAAGATTGATTGGCCGCGGGTCATCGCCTTATCAGTTAATCCTTGAGTTTGTGTAATACACTTCGAAGACTGTGCAACTTATCACCTTTCATTGTACATTTTAATCGCCCCAATTTAGAATGATAACACCTTAAATTAATTCAATGCCGATATAATTTTCGATGCATCCAATTTTTAAAAAAGACGGACATGTTTATTAAATCTAACAGATTTGTTTACCTTGCAAACAAAATGGCGGACGATTAAAATTTATTGCTGATCAATGTGGTTTCGATTTTCATGTATCATTGAAGTGGTTTTTAGACGTCGGTAGCAAAACAAATACGAGCAAATACTTCTCTAAATGATTTGAACTATTTAAACACAGACTTCGTTTTTGTTTAACTGGAAGGGTTTTCCGGAAATTAACTTTCACTTTGGTAATTATATGCACTGTTTCGTACCCTTTACGTTTCGTAACAGAAATAAATTGACTTGGACAAAGACAGTGATCATGATAGGGACTGAATGTTTAGATTTCCAAGATGAACTTATGAATTTCAATAGCCTTATAATGTATAGTTGAGATTAAAAGTATAAAAAATCATATTTATAAAAAAAAATTGTTTTACTTTTTTCTTGTTACATATGTTTCGGTCTTACAGATCTTTATGTTTTGTCAGAACCAATTGTCTGACACTTTTTCGTTCAACTTTTGCAAATCTGAACAGGATTCACTAATGACTAAACATTTTGGAAGGTGTGTCAGATTTAACTAAGCAATTAAACAAGTGTTTGTACCTTAATGCTATTTTGACTAACTGATAATGTCATATGAAAAGGGGTAATAAATATATATGAAATAAAAATACTGACAAAGCATTCCCCAATGAAAATGTCATTGAAATTTCACTGAAATTTCACTGAAAAGCAGTGAAATTTCACTGAAATCCCGGAATTTCACTGAAATTCAACAAAATCACCAAATTTCACTGAAATTTTACTGAGATATCACTGAAATCTCACTGAAATTTGGTCCATCATATCATTTTTTTTTTCACTGAAATTTCAATAATATTTAGTGACTTAAATTTCAATAATTATTTCAGTGGCTGAAATTTCAGTGACTGAAATTTCAATAATATTTCAATGATTAAAATTCAATTATATTTCAGTGACTGAAATTCAATAATTATTATTTAAGTGAAAGCATGTGATACTAATTTGAGAGGTATTTTTATGGACTGGAGAAAATTTAAAAGTAAATACAAGAGGACATGATGATTGTTTTAACAATGCACGTATAAGGAAAACAAGCTCCGCCCCCTGGTGGCCATGTTTTTCAATGGATGGGAAATATTTGAACAATCTTGGTAAAGGGTGCCCCAAGGAACATTTGTGCAAAATAATTTTCAAATCGGGCCATTGCTTTTGGATCAGAAGATTTTTAGATTTATAACAATGCACATATAAGGAAAACAAGCTCCGCCCCCTGGCGGCCATGTTTTTCAACGGATTGGAAATATTTGAACAATCTTGGTAAAGGGTGCCCCAAGGAACATTTTCAAAATAATTTTCAAATCGGGCCAGTACTTTTGGACAAGAAGATTTTTTAAGATTTGGCAATTTTCCCCTTTTCTGATGCCGCAGCAACCAAAGTTCTACTTGGAATTAAATTCTTTTAACAACTTTGAAAGAGGACCACCTAAGGACCATTCCTGTGAAGTTATTTTGAAATCTGTCTATTGGTTTAGTAGAAGTCATTTGTAGGAAATTGTTAACAGACGACGACGCCGGATGATCACAAAAACTCACCTTGCACTTCGTGCTTTGATGAGCTAATAATGTTGAAAATGGCGTAAACCCCAATTTAACAAACAAAAAATTATTTCAACATGCAGAATTTGCATGAAAACAATTTAAATTTAATTGTTACATGCTGAAGTGTGCAATTGTCACTTTACACATTATAATTCACTGCTAATTACATATATATACTGGAGCTGGAACTCCTGTATAGCGCGATAAAAGGGGTCCATTATGATTAAAATCCATTGGCATCGTATCGCGAGTCAATCAAAGTTACATGCCTCCGCAAGTCAAACCTGATAATGTCTACACAAGTAGGTAATGACAATTGATTAGGTCCTACTCTACAGAAGGCCAGATTATGCTATAATAGGCAAATTGTTGATTACATCTTCACAGTTCATATATTGTCACTGAGTGGAATGAATCATAGAGTTGAAAACATCATAATTAAAGTAGCAATTTCTCCTTTTGTCATTATGTTATTAAAATGTGTTTGCTGCATATGCGTAGAAATGCATCTACACATGGGTAAGGGTCAAATAATTTACGGGGAAACTGTACAGCTGACCTATTTTTTTTCTCCACAAATGAACCACGCCATACACAAATGACATTTGGGTTTCTGCAACCAGCCGATATTCATATCAATCTGGTCAAGATCATCCATGTTTACCATCTAGTCACACAAACAGCTTTAACTCCACAGGGGAATAATAATGACTTGATGAAAAACTGACATACAAAAATGAAAAACTCACAAACAAACTGTATGAAATATGATCGTAACTCATTTATTTATAGGGTGTGTTTTCATTTGAAGTGGCTCAATCTTAAAAACAAAGGAATGAAAAGTTATGACGCAATTTGTTGAGAAGGTTAGGTCACGTGAATGTTAGACAACCTGAATTTATGTAAAGGTGAAATGGATTTTCCAAAGCATTTATATTCGGAACAGTCCAAATAAATCAATGGGTGACATGTTATTAACTAGATTTCTAAATTGCTTCAAAAGACTGACATATCTTCACCTCTGTGCATTTATAATAGACTCTTCAAACAAACACCTTTTTACATAGTTGTACGTAGCAGACATCAGTTGAAAACATTGTGAGAAAAGGTGAAACACTTCGAGTTCGAGTTTATTTAACACTATCAAAGAGAGGGGTTGTTATTTGTTAATTTTTCTTTCAGCTAACCAGCTTTTGAAAACATTGTGAGAAAAAGGAGAAACACAATTCATACACCATTACATTTAGTTATACTGTGAAACATTTGTTCAAAGTTTTACTTTCAGCTAACAAACTTAAATATTGTGAGAAAGGGAGAAACTCTTTAGGTCTGCTTCAGATACATAAAAAATATTGCATCCCATCGACCGTCTGTAATTTTTTAACATGAACTCTATATATATATATATGTTTAAAATATGTTACGTCATGGCGCGTGTGGTATGACGTCATACAAAATAGGTCGAGCGTCTGTTCAAAGCATGATGGCGGCCATTTTCAGCACAGATGCTGTTTTTTCACCGATTATATGCAATTTACCGTCGATGTTTGCATTTATTTTGTTTGGCTGATGGATTAAATGTTCTAGAATATTCGTAAGTAAATACTTTACTTTTATCTTGCATTATTTCATTTTTATTGCAATCAAAATGCTGTGACGAAGATCTCTCTCTGTGTCCCAAAAGATTAATATTTTAAAGCATTTATTTGATCATCAGTGTTTTTCTCACTGTTTCGTGATTATTTTGTGAAATTTAGACCTACTTTTGTGAAAAAAAGGGTAGTCTTTTGATTGTGAATGTCGGCCCCAATTTGGGTTGAAAAAAACCACAAAACACTGATCATATATCATTGGTATATGTTAACCTGCGTACGGCACCCACATAAACATTGTTGCTGGGTTTCTAATAAGCCATTCTATTTTTGTATTAGTTCCCCTACCGGTCAGTGACCGGTTTGGGGACTATAGGTTTGGATGATTCTGTCTGCCAGTCTGTCAGTCCCACCTAACCTTGTCTGGCCCGCATCTTAACCATCCAGCATAGGATTTCCAAGAAACTTGGCACACCCGTTAACCATGCTGAGGTAGCCTGGCGTGCACAAGACTCAGGCCTGTACCTCAAATGTCAAGGTCACACTCAAAGGTCAAAATGAGTACTGTTTGATAGGACTACCTTGTTCGGCTTATATCTAAACCAGGCATCATAGGATTTCCAAGTTACTGGGCACACATGTTCACCATGATGATGGGCCATGTGTCACACAAGACACAGGCCTGTACTACAAAGGTCAAGGTCACACATAGAGGTTAAATGTCCTTGTCCGGTAGGGGACTTTTGTATTGGTTGCAATACGACATTAACTTTTGTTTGATTGGTGTTTAACGCTGTTTTCAAATTTTTTTCGTCATATCACTGTGACCAGTTCACCTACTCATGTGTTTCCTGGTTTTCCCACACCAGTACACCACACAACATACTTTCCAAGCAACTGGCTGCTTTTCCACATAGATTGTTAAACAGCCCATTGGTGAACAATGTATGACGCAGGTCACAATGACTTTTGTCAAACGTCTGAAAGAATGTTGGCCGAGCTGGGATTCGAACTCACAACCCCTGCATTGACAGCCCACGTTGCTACCGACTGAGCTACCGGGGCTCGGATTTGTTTTGTTTGAACCATAAATTTTTACTTGAGCAGAATGCACAAATTCAAGACACATTCCCATTTTTACAAATATTTGCCTAAACCAGCAATTCAAATTAATTCAAATTAGTACTTGAATGCATACTTTTCAGATGAAGCAGGCATAATTTGGAAAACATTCTAGCTTGGGAAAACTGACGAAAGTTTCAAGGACACTCACTACCTGTAACCTGTTGACGGTGTTCCAGATAAACTATTGACTTTGTAACAAAGGTGAACATTTTATATTTATAATGGTGTACCTGACCTGAGGACTATATAAGTCCTCAAATGTAAATTTTTCATATAGACCTTGTCAAATTAATGAAGAATAAAACCTATTAATTGACAGACATGCAGAGGCCAGACCTTGCATTCACCGACCGTTCTCCAGAATATTCTTAGACTTGAACTCAAGAGAGCAATAATCAACCATGAAACTTAAGAAAAGTATTAGAAATAAATTTGCAAACTTACTTTATATAATTACTTACATATATATTTACCTTTAATATGTGAATGTATGGAATTTGAAGTTTGTTTTTAGCTCACCTATGCATGAAGTGCAAGGTGAGCTATTGTGATCACTTTTTTTCCGGCATCCGTGCATCGTCCTTCGTCAACATTTGCGCTTGTTAACACTCTACAGGCTACATTTTGCATTCAATCTTCATGAAAGTTTAGCAGAACATTCATCTCCATCAAATCAAATCAAGTTCGAAACTGGCTCATATATGAGGTCAAAAACTAGGTCACTAGGTCAAATTGAAGGGAAATCTTGTTAACACTCTGGAGACCACATTTTCAACTTGAGCATGTTGAAACTTTATCAGAATGTTTGTCTTGATAATATCTAGGTCAAGTTCGAATATGGGTCATATTGGGTCAGAATCTAGGTCACTAGGCCAAATTGAAGGAAATTCTTGTTAACTCTGTAGAAGCTGGTTTTTTGGCTACAGCAGCTTGAAATTTGGTCAGAATGATTGTCTTGATGATATCTAGGTCTAGTTCGAATATGGGTCATATTGGTCAGAATCTAGGTCACTAGGCCAAATTGAAGGGAAATCTTGTTAACACTCTGGATATTGCATTTTTAACTTGAGCATGATGAAACTTTATCAGAATGTTTGTCTTGATGATATGTAAGACAAGTTTGATTATGGGTCATGTTGTGTTTAAAAGTAGGTCACTAGATCAAATTGAAGGAAAATCTTGTTAACACTCTATAGGCTGCAGTTTTTGCTTCAGAATTTTGTCAGAATGTTTGTCTTAAATATATCAAAGCCAAGTTTGAATATGGGTCATATTGGGTCAGAAACTAGGTCACTAGGCCAAGTTTAAGGACAATCTTATTAACTCTGTAGAAGACGCATTTTTTGCTACAGCAGCTTGACATTTTTGATGAGAATGTTTATCTAAATGATATCTTAAGCCAGGTTTGAATATGGGGCGACGTAGGGTCAAAATCTAGGTCACTAGGCCAAATTGAAGGAAAATCTTGTAAACACTTTGGATGCCACATTTTTTGGTCAGAATGTTTGTCTAAATTATATCTAGGTCAAGTTCGAATATAGGTCATATTGGGTCAGAAACAAGGTCAATAAAGGAAAATATTGTTCAAACTCCAAAGGCCGCATTTTTACTTTGAGCAAGTTGAAACTTTGTCAGAATGTTGTCTTGATGATATCTGAATTGCATTCAGAATAATTGTCTTGATGTGTTTTGCATTGCAGTACATTGTATTTATTAAGGTGAGCCCTCTTGTTTGTTGAAGTCTTTAGAATTTTCTCAAAAATGGTTGCTAAATGGAGGCCCGAGTCTTTTCATAATGTTTTGTTAAAGAAATCCTAACAATCACTTTATATTTGTTCAGACAGTTGTCAGTTCCTTTCCATATATGATCCGTCCCGCGAGAAAACCAACATTGTAGACTGCGTAAAGTGTTGACCCGGATGGTAAGCATGCTGCGTAGGTTAACCCGGACAGACACTTTTCACCTCCTGTGGACTTTATGTTTCCGGAATCATTACTCTATCACTGAGACGTAATGTGTCGGTCCGGAATATCCTGCACCAGACTGTGCAGGCTGATCTGCATCGTTACATTACGCAGAGTCCATGATGTTGGTTTTCTGGTGGAACAGTTCATATATAGACATGTCAGGACGTCATAAAGATGTCTGTAAGGTAATCGTTAAAATGAAACATCATTTAGTATTGCAGACATTTTCATTCATCTTGCGGACCATATATTTTCGTAAGTTTTTGTTCAGTATTTGCGCGAGGGTGCGTTTCTTGCTTTTTTGACGCAACAAAATGGGCAAAGAAGACGCAATTCGACCTAAACCAGTAAATATTTAGGAAAAAGTAAACTAAACATTCATTTATAATAATAAAACTTTTTTGTTTATTCATTTATTATATTAAAATGGCATTATTGAACATATCCGTTATTAAAATAACTGTCAATTGCCTTTGATAGTAATTGTATATGTGATCCTAATTTGAATATTCCAGGCTAAGCAGACAAAACAAGATGCTGACAAAACTAAAAGGGAACTGAAAAGGTGAAGAAGTGATGTTAATCTTGATGTTTCCAAGAAAATGATCAGCCTGTCAGATCACCCCAAACCATCGGTGAATTTTGAACTATCTACACTGGACATTATACTCTCAAAGGTATTACATTGAAACTGAGGGGGGGGGAAGGTCTTTGATATTACCTGCAAAGGACAAAGAGTTATTACAGGGCAGAGGGGAGATTCATTAATATTAACAACATGACATGTCGGATTTAGCTGCATGCTTGATTAGACCAGTGTGTAGTGGTAGTATACCGGTATGCATATCGAGGTCGTCGTGGGTATATAGGGATCCGCCATACGTATGTGTCCAAAGCGACGTCATCGCTCTAGCAACTTCATTTCATATCTGATTTGCATGATACTTCATACACAGGTTCAATACTGTTGCCTCTTGTACAAGTTGGCATTTCTTTGACCTAGGCCAAGGTCAAGGTGACAGTGACTATTATACTTCTGTATAAAACTTCGACACACATGTTCACCATCATTGCCACTTTGCATTTCAACAACCTAGGTCAAAGGTCATGGTCACAGTGGCTATTAAAAGTGTATAAAGTCATGTCATCGCTTAAGTAACTTTATTTATTATCCGATTGCTATGAAACTGAATACATATTTTCATCAGCAATACCTTTTGTATGAGTTCGCGTTTCACTGACCTAGGTCAAGGTCACATTGATTATACAGCGATTGTTTTCCTTCTATAGATGGTACTGTTAAAGGGATCCATTCATAATTACAAATGGTTCTTCACAATTTTCTGACTGAGTTATATAATTCTTGCCATCTAGCATAATTTTAACTTTTTCACTTGATTTTCTGACAAAATTATATAAAATTCTCGACCCGTCGACTTTGTTTACATTTTTAAATGCCGTGTTTTCATTCAGTTGTTGCCTTTTAACCGAATATGATATTTAACCGAATCAAATATTAAAAGAAACAATTATATATTTTATACAAACAAAAGTATAGGGAGTTGGGTGATATTTCTTTTAATTTGTTTCACCTATTTCGTCTAGTCAATTTAACCACATGTTGGAAGCAAACAAAATGGCGGCCGATTCAAATTGTTTGCTGATGTGATTTCGATTTCATGTGATAAAAGAGATAAGCTGCATATTTTTGAGACTCAAGTCAATGTTAAATATGATTTATTTAATCTTTGCAATAGCTGTCTGTGATGTAAACATCATAATAACGTTGATTGCGCCGGTCTGATAAATGTAAATGCAAAATTACTTATTGATGAGGGCTTCTAGATGATGTTGATTCAGACGTTTGGTATTAAATTCTACTAGAAGTGAATACAACAGACAAAGAACTTGCCAAGAATCTCCCTTTGCCGCGCTTTCACCACAAAGTTTTGATTTAATAAATCTTGAACTCATTGGCCAAAGTAGAATGTCTTTAATAATATATGATAACATAAGGTCATACTCTCATAGAGATAATATTATCTGTATTGGTAATTTCATGTCTCACAGGTGAGAGACAACTACAATGTATTATGTACACTATGTTAAAATGGCTATGACAAGTTTTCAACATCATATTAATTAAAATTAGGGTTGGGAATCTGTTGCCAAAATTATAATTGATCATCAGTTGTCCCATTCAACCAATAATCGATTATAAATACGTTCACTAAAGTTTTCATATTGTATATTCTGTCTGGTTCGACTGTTCAGTGTCAATTGTAATGATTATAAATAAGGGTATAAGTACTGAAAAATAGTTTATACATTGTGGCAAAAGGAGAAATTGCTCCTTTCGAGCAATTTCTTCTTTTGTCACATTGTTTTCAAAAGTCGTCTGCTGCAGATGCATCAAAATGCGTCGATAGGTGGGAAAGGGTTAAAATGACCACATACTTTCAAATTTTCAGTCAAGAAATCATGTTAATGAGCTAGGGTACTGATTTTTATGGTTGTACATGCAGAATAATTATTTCTAGTTGTCACATGAAATTTACAACATATTGTCATTTGTTTTAGGTGAACTGTTCAACAACTTTCATTTGACAGCCACAGAGGAGGAGAAGACCAGGATCTGGATGGAAACAGTGGTTCCCAAGCTCAACAACAAAATAAGGGGCATCCGAAATAATAAATACAAATTAAAAGATTAATTAAATAAAATAAAACTTTGTTAGATGTTTGAGCTCATAAT
This sequence comes from Serripes groenlandicus, assembly GCA_031761405.1. Lineage (NCBI taxonomy): Eukaryota > Metazoa > Mollusca > Bivalvia > Cardiida > Cardiidae > Serripes > Serripes groenlandicus. The sequence goes on along the minus strand of JASEVX010000009.1, from coordinate 21,247,563 downwards.
TTATAGTTGATTTAAACTGCATGAGTTTTAACCTCACCTGAGCACAAAGTGACTGGTGAGCTATTGTGATCACTCGTCGTCATCTATCTGTCTGTTCACATTTTCCTACAATCAGTTTGTAATTATGTTTTCCTTTCAATTCTAAATTTTTATGTATATCTTTTGCAAAGTCACAGAGGTCACAACACTGATTTTAGATGTTCTTGAACACATTTTACTCAAACTTCAATGTTACTTTGTTACTGTTACAAAATAACAGTGAGATCTCACCAAAATAACTGAAATCTCACTGTTATTTTGCCCCTTTCTTTCACTGAAATCTCAATGTTACTTTGCCCCTTTCTTTCACTGAAATCTCAACAAAATTTCAATGTTATATTTGCTCCTTATTTTGGTGAGATTTCACTGAAATTTTGGTGAGATTCCACTGAAATTTTAGTGAGATTTCACTGAAAGAAAGGGGCAAAATAACATTGAAATTTTGGTGAGATTTCACTGAAATATCAGTGCAATTTCAGTGAAAGAAAGGGGCAAAATAACAGTGAGATTTCACTGAAATTTTGGTGAGATTTCACTGTTATTTTGGTGAGATCTCACTGTTATTTTGCCCCTTTCTTTCAGTGAAATCTCACCAAAATTTCACTGAAATCTCACCAAAATATCAGTGAAATCTCACCAAAATTTCGCTGAAATTTCACTGTTATTTTGCCCCTTTCTTTCACTGAAATTTCAGTGAAATCTCACCAAAATTTCATTGAAATCTCACCAAAATATCAGTGAAATCTCACCAAAATTTCACTGAAATCTCACTGTTATTTTGCCCCTTTCTTTCACTGAAATTTCACTGATATTTCACTGAAATCCCACTGAAATCTCACTGAAATTTCAGTCAATATTTTCACTGGGGTTATCATGCGTTTATTTTATTGTACCACATTCACGCGCTTCACACGTTAGCTTTGGCTTTGGCTATTAATTTTTTTCATGAAAAAATAATGGCTATTATTTTGTCTAGGCCAGAGCCAGTCCTGTATACCTACAATCTATGGCGAGCGAAAAAATTAACAAATATACAGATTAAATATATTTTATATTGGGAAAGCAATTTTGTAATCATGAAATGAACAGCTGAATGACAGATGAATAGAATTCTAACACATAGGTCCGGCCCAATAACATCATCAAATTAAATTTCCATTGTTTTGTAGGAGAAAATAACAACACAATCTTTATTTGCGGGTTTTTATGAAATTTGCGGCTAAGTTTTTGATATATAAAATAGAAACGGTTTTCCTAAATAGTACTGGTTGTCTGCATATTTTACTACGTAGCGCAGATTCAAAACGGGAACCTCGCTGCACTGTCTGACGTCACAATCCTGTATTTTCACCAGGTGGGATACGGAATTTTAATCCGTCGTGTCTGAACTGCGCATGACAATCTGCATGTATTTGCGCCAGAAAATGTACAGGTATATTATAAAACCTAATATAACATAAAATGAATATACAAAGTGAAGTTTTAATATTTAATGTGTTTGATATATTAAATATTTAGATGGAACGAATGTTCAAGTTAAGTTTGCATTTTTTAACAATTTCTCCATTATAAGCCTATCCTGCTTTTTCCCCGTAATCAATGGCCCAAAGTACACGTACTTAAACAAGACTTTCAGGGCCGGCAAAATCTGTTTTGGACTTTCTTGTCCATTTTTGCAAAATGTTATTTTGCCCTTGTCCGTATGATTATAGTAAATCCCTGCAAAATTTCACTTGTCAGTACAGGTTCTAGGACAAGCTGGGCATTACAGACAATTGATTTTGCTACCCCTGCTTTGAAGTTACGAGTTACATTTTTCTAGACAAATGCAGAGCAGGGCCTCCACTGGCTATTTTTTTTCTTTCGCCAACACTTTCCCCAAATTGAATAAAAAGGAGCCAAAATAAAAAAATTAAAGCCAAAATTGAGCCAACTTTGAAGGCCAATTAAAGATCAACAGATAAAGGGTACAAGCATACTGCGACGATGGTTCTCTCTTGTCTCTACTCTCACGACATCCCACGAATAATGAAACAAGCTATCGAGTTGTCGCGAGAACCGCGTCAAATTCACTTGAATATTTCTTCTCCTCATGTAAAAGTACGGGAAACGGAAGTTGTAATGGCTATGTGAAGTGCTCTCTGGTTGGTCGATATTTGGTCGTGTCCAGATTTTTAGCCAATCAGCGATCAGGTTATAGGAAACCATTTCTTTTTGTGTCGATATATTTAGTTTTGACGTTTCTGTGTTTTCCGCGGAAATGGTACCCCTTACGGCAACTCAAATATTAAGAAAACGAAGAGACGGATCAAAAATCGGGACGATCAATCGATGTAGCAACTGATGGGCTACACAACGCACACCAAGTGGTTTCTAAATTCGAAGAACTGTGGGAGGAGATAGTTTTCGCAGGAAAAGCGTCTTTCACCCGTTTCCATAGCAACGGTGGTTTCTATGGCGACCATACTACAAAAGGAACAACTAGAGCCTAGACCCTTCATCTCTAATAAGTTTGGTCGAAATCCGTTGAATAGTTTTGGCGCTACGCTTGCCACAAACAAACAAACAGACAAACAAACATACAAACATTTTACAAACAAACAGACAGAAAGAAACAAAGACCGACTTTAAGGGTCTCTAGAAGAGAGAACCAATAAAAAGCAATGTAAAACTAAATGTATTGTTTTTTCTCTTTTATTTCATTCATGTCTTTAGCAATAGCACATGTATAATTTATGAAATATTCAAATAACATAAGATGTATGAAAAGCACATATTTTTCATTTCTGTTCAATTTAAAACATGATCATATTTATATATTTACATACAGTATATATACAAGAACATCAGTCTCAAACCAGATTTCTGCTAGTCTTTAATCCAGCCCAAACCTTAAAGGCATCCTTAAAATCAAAATGTTCAACACTGGGGCCATCAATTGAAATCCCATTTAATGTTTGGTCATACGCGCTCCTGATTACGGACCAAACACGGTGTTCAAATTAAAAGTATGTACAATCAGAAACATCAAAGTAAAAACAAACAAACTTTTAACGATCGTCCATCTTTAATCGGTAATAACAACATTGATCAATCGTTCATAACACTAATTTGTCCGATATATTGATAAAACGTGTGAAAAACAACAGTCGCGTGGCCTTCACATTGTCAAATATCAAGACTGGTTATCTGTTAAAGTTACCGCGAGTCGCATACACAGAGATACAAAAGTCAATAGAATGCTTGTATCATTGAAAATATACGCCGCTTAGAGCATTTATAAAACAAAATGGCGGCTCAATTTGCCGAGAATTTTCATTCGCAAGCTGTTTCGCAAATTCTTTTTTTCTTGCGCCACTTTTATTAATTCTTCGCAATTGGCGACTTTGGCGACCGACAGCGGAGGCCCTGGCAGACATAGATAAGAGGGATTAGAAAATAATTGTATAGTAAAATATAACCCGTCGGCGTCCCAGCATTTGTAGCAAGTAAAACTCAAGAACTATTAAAGATATGAAAATAACAAAGATATTTTCTGGAAGTATCAACATTCTCCTATTGCAAAAGATACAAATATTTTAAAACAATATGTTATCCTTATGAATAATGACAGTCTAACTCTATTAATTTTGGAACAAAATAAATCAAATTCAGAAATCACAATACCTAGAGCTGTCTTTTATAAACCAGTAATTATTCAAAATACAAATAAATTCAAGTGTTTCAATGTATCGCTAACTGTAGTTGAAATGTTAAGCTTTCAGAATATGTATGTTTTTGTTTATGTGCCAAATGTGACTTCAAAGTTTTATTTGCTAGAAAATTTGTGTGAAAATTTGGACAATTTATTTCTCCATGTGATATTTTAACCAGATAACAGGTGTACAGGTGGAGCTGCTAATCCCTCTTATCTAAGTCCCTGACAAATGCACGATTTGTAGGAATCTATCCAAGGCATAATGTTCGATATAAAAGGCGGTTGATAAATAACTGACACTGGGGTACGAAATTACCGAAATATACCGGGTACAAAATTACTAGGGTACGAAGTTACTGTATTCTCTTGACCAAAGGCACGTGAAGCTAGAACATATTGCACTAATAATATAATACTAGTACAAGAGAAAGTTGATGCAAGGCATCAATGTCGCCGGAAAAGACTGCATTGATTTATTTATGTATTCTTGACTTTCCTTGGTCTATTCAAACATTAGGAACGTAGTAATGAAAACATTTGCTTATAAATTTTATATACATACCTATACATTAGGGTATCTATAACAAATTAACGAAATGTGTACACATTTATCTGGCTTAAATTTAATTTTGCTGTTGTTACTTATTTAAATAATAGTATTCATTCATATAATTTCAATGTTTGTCAATCTTATTCGAATCACAAGGTAAATATCCTGGTATTGCTTTAAAGGGAGGTAATTTGAAGAAAACAAAAGTCTTCAAAAGGAGAAATATATCAGCATTACCGTCTACAGTTTAAATTGTTCTATTGTTTGTGGATTTAAAAATGTTCTTTTTTTCTTATTTCTACATGTACAACGAAATATTGCGGCTTCTCTTAACATTCGTCTTGTACTTGTCTAAAATAAAATAATATCACTCGCTTTTTCATATCGAAATGCGCATGCGCGAAAATCGATGTTAAAGGTCACGAAACTACACAACAGAATAGGGTCTATATTTAGCTTAGAAACAGTTCCTACTTTAGATATTCATGGATTAACATTATTAAATGAATTCTACACAAATCAAGACATCTCTTTGAACATGAAAACAACATTTAGTAAGTTAAAATTGCTATTAAAAGGAGAATCCGAAATTGACCTCAATGATGACACATAAGAGTCTGCATTAGGGGGTGTTGGTTCACGTCTTGAAGGGACCACTTTTGTCTTCGTAAATAAGACAAAAAACTTAAATGCAAGTGAAATAAAAAAAACTGCAAACATTAAAAAATCGGAATATTTATTTCATTTTAGATGTGTCATTTATTAGTGTTCGTAAACAACCACAATTGTAATATGTTCAAATCATCTAGATTTGTTTCTTTCTAATAATAAGCCGCCCTCCCATGTGATTTCCGAAAAGCTATTAAAAATAGAAGTCGCGGGCTTCTGCCCGGCGACTAATTAGTTTAATATGTTCTAGAGTCACGTGCCGGCCCCCTTTGCCCTTGACTATGACCTTTTTTTGTTTTTCAAAATATTTTGCGCCATAAAAATCTCATGAAAGCGCTTCTTCCAATGAATATTTTTTAACCGTAGAACAAATGTGTTTTTTACATATTATCATAGCCTACTAAATTATTGTAGATCATAGGAAGACTAAAGCAATAATTAACACTTACGTTTGTGTTTCAGTAAACCTTGCATCTTGTAGGTGCCTTTCAGAAACTTTCCTCGGACGTGTGAGCTGAGCGCATGCGCAATCGTAGTCTGGAGTTCCTTCCCCTTATTATTATGTAAAGAATAGGTAGGAAGTCGGGAACCTGACTAGCGCAAATCCCGAATCACCTTTGCAGAGTTACCGTTTTTACACTCACTATGTAAATGTTATGACCACAGAGGAATGGACTGTTTCTGGTAACCACCTACATACATACCAACATTAAAATGCGTCCATTATGTACAGACTGTGGAATAATGCTTAAAAAAATACTAAAATTTGAAAAACAAAAATAAAAAAGGAGAAATAATTTAAAACTGAAGGCTAAAAGAAAGCATTCTCACCCATGCTTTGTATGTAAAAATGTAGGCCTAAAGGCCTATAACTTCTCATCCTCAGAAGGAAGACATTCGTGTTAACAATGTGGTTTATCAATTCTCTTTTCGTCAATCTAGAGTCAGCGAATGAAATTGCGTTGACAAATCATTGGAACTTTTAAGTATGTCTTCTATAAACTATGGGGGCCAATACAAGTAGAGTTCCATGATGGTAATTAGTGATAAATTTCCACACGGTTCCATTAATATATATTGAGTTGCCCGGCACTGTGATGAGCCTATATAAGGAGAAGCTACAATGCATCAAAACAATGATAAGAACATTATCTCATTATAATTATCACTATTATCTTTTTTATTATTCTGGCCCAGCTAAAATTATAGAAATATAGGAAACTGTTGTAAATTAAGCCATTCCAATACGGAACCGCCCAATTAATAAGTTCTTACATACGACAAATCTGCAGACATTGTAATAACATCTAGCTAAAACTGCGACAAATGTCGATAAATGAAAATTGACTTTATCTGATTTGAGACTGTTCTCTCCGTATTTAGGATCATTTTAATATTTGTGGAGAATATTTGTGGTCATTTTCCTTAATTGTTCCGTGTCGTTACATCTAATTAACTATTACAGACATGTTTTGACACGCATCTGCAGCAGACGAATTTGAAAAACATTGCGGCAAAGGAAAAATGTCCCGTTGTGCTACATTGTGTTCCACTCTATTTAATATAATAACCATTCTTTCATGAAAGGATTAAAATGAAAAGAAAAGTATTTATTTTTTTATTATTTTTTATCTTTTATCTATAAATCAAAAGGAATTTTTAAAATATTTGGAAACAGTGGTGTCAATCATAGTATACGCCCATCTAACTCTAGAATGTCTGAGGGGATCTAGCTGGAAGTTCATTTTGGTTCAGATGTCATGAGAAGCATGAATCTGACCAGGTTTTGCACACACACAAAAAGATGCATATTGAAATTTGCTAAGCAAGAGAGCAATTTACGCAATATTTCACTAATTACTGGGTTTTTACCTCTTTCGAGAGCGTCAACGGCGATTTTGCTTGAAATCTAAATGACCAAGATATTGTCCACCTAAATAAAGTGATCTAAGCTGGTGAATATTGAATAAGGATTGTTCCAGTACATTTCTCTTGTGCAGAACTTTATAACAGAGGCTTCTGTCCTTTTTATCTGCCATAATAAAGGGTTCAAAGGCATTCAAAAACGAAATAAAGTTAGAAGGTAAAAATCAAAAACATGCATTGGGACGATACCGAGATATAAGAAATGACCAGCCGCAATAACTGCACTGTCTGCCAAAATTCATTCATTGTTAACCCTTTTCCTCATATAGACGCTTTCTGATGCCTCTGCAGCAGACGGCTTTTTGAAAACATAGTAACAAAAGAAGAAATTGCACAAAACGTGCAATTTCTCCTTTTGTCACAATGTTTTCCACTTTTAGTCATAGGTTATCCATTCAATTATAGAGATTTTCCATTATTTGACAAATATGTTCAAAGTCGTCTGCTGCAGAATTGACGTATGACGGATAACCCTAACCCTAACCCTAGGAAAGGGTTAAGGTACTTCTTTTTTCATCAGCACTAAATTGAGCTTAATTGCACAAATGTCATGCCTTGGTTTGATAACAAAATATGTTAAATATATATATATTTAAAATTGTTATTGCAGAAAGTGAATTCATTAAACATGCTGTAGTGTGTTATAAAGTATGTCTATATGTGATCATTACTAAACTGATATGAAAAGACGACAACGTGTTGACTTTTCGTATCGTTGAAAAAAATCAGATCGAAACAAACAAGAGTTTTCGAAGGAACAAATTTCAGGTCTGCCAGTAGCTTTCTCAAAGTATCACGTAGACCTTAATGACACTTTTCATTTAGGAGCAGTTGGATCTGGATCTATAGCATGTGCACTGTCGTTCAAATTCCTCTCCTGTAAGGGAAGGGTTAAGCTGTCGACAGAGCTGAGCAGACTGATTTTGGTTTTTATATCAGACGCTCTGTCACCATACACTCTTTTCACGTAAGTTACACTCATCTATGGACTGATCTCAATCATAAACTTATATGTGATATGGTGTTTGTAGTTTAAAAACAACTGCTATAGGGATTCTGAACAAATAAGTTTTCACATGTAGCTCCTCTTGATGGCAGTGTTTACAAAGAAGTTTAATGTCTGTTTAGTTTAATTCGCACATTATACGAGGATGTTAAACTTTGTGTTAAACATTTAAATCTTTGATTGTAACGTTGGATTAGTGCCATGTCCCCAATTCTGTTTTCACTGTTTGTAAACGACAATAATAAAAAGTTATTTTACAAAAGAATACAGATCATTGCTATACGCTTGACCAATTATCTATTTTTTTGCGCTTATTTGCTGATGACTCGGTGTTAATATCCGATACCGAGGTAGGACTACAAACTTGATTGTATTATGTATTCTAAAAAAAAAGAGGTAATTAACAGTTAATACTGAAAAACGCCAACATTGTAGTATGTCAAAAAGGAAGAAAGAAAAAAAAACAGTACAGTTTCAATTATTGTGGAAAGGTATAGAAAAGGTGCCGACTTTTAATTATCTGAGAATTGTTTTTACCAATAACGGGACCTTCCATAATGCTATATATAGATATTGGTTGGTATAAAGCTAATCGAGCCCTGAGCGATTTATTCACAATCACTAATGCCTCAGTCACATTTGCTCTACGGCTAGGATATGGCGGCCGTAGGCCTCCGAAATCGAGAGATGCATGCGACGGCCGCAGAAGATCTGCGGTGGCCTCAAGGTCACACTAGGGCGTATCCCTATATTTTACAGACTGTAGGGGTCGCCCTGGGAATATAGTGCGGAGTTATAGCTTATTTTCATTTCTAGGTTCACCGTAGCCATGCCGAGGAGCGGTTCCACGGCGATCATACGTCGGGCGTACGGTGGCCATGCGTTTGCCCTAGGGTCTTATGTATTACAATTGACTTTTGCGGACCCCCAACACATTGAGGCAAACGAAGAAATTCCACGGGCGCCCTAGGGCGGCCTTAATATTGAATGATACATACTCTTTGAGTTAACAAGGCTTATAAGTAATAAAGCCTTTCCCTAAAACATCACATTTGCAGCAGACTTTACAAAATATGAAGTCACTAATGGGGAAAATTGCTATTAGTGAAATTTTAAAATAATTGAATAAAGATAAAGTCGTCTGCTGCAGTTTTGTTGTATGTTGGAAATGGTTAACATTGTCCTAACTCGCAGAACATTCGGTCATGTGCTAGCTAAATCAACCAATCAAAGCACACCATTTGAGTAGCGTTCGCCCTAGCACTCGAGTCGGTTGATTGGGACAATCTCAGGATTTCTGGATTCCTGGATTTGTAAAGTCTCGCGTGAAATTGAGAGGTGTATACTACCAGATAAAGACCCCCTTTTGTCGCGTCTGCACTAGATGACGTTTTTTTTTTTTAAATAATAATATTTTTCTGCATTATAACACTTTTTTCAACTCACTATCAAAAATATACTCCTTATTTTAGATATTTTTCAATGTGGCATCTAGAGTGATGACAATTTAAATCGAACGCCACGGTATGACGGACATTTTGGATGAAATATGAGAGAAGAACCAATCACATACTAATTTGAGATTTGGCAACACAGGTGGCTTATTATTAACCCTTACCCACCTATAGACGCACTTAGACGCATCTGCAGCAGACGACTTTCGAAAACATCGTGCTTTAAACTTGCAATTTCTCCTTTTGCCACAATGTTTTTTAACTTTTTTCAGTAAATATACCTACAATTATAGAGATTTTCCATATTTTTTTAATCGACATTTTCTAAGTCGTCCGCTGCAATTTTGTTGTATGTGGGAAAGGCTTAACATTGCCCTAACTAGCAGAACATTCCGTCATGTGCTAGCCAAATCAACCAATCAAAGCACAGCATTTGACTAGCCGAACACTCGGTTAATGGGGACAATCTTAATACACAGATATCCGGTACTAGTCGGTTGAAGAGGTAGTTAGCCGCAATTGGCCAGATTACGTATGCTTTACTTGACTGTATAGCTCATTTGCATTCACAATTGACAATGATTAGACTGCATTTATGTGTGATTTAATCTGCTTTACTTGACTGCATAGCTCATTTGCATTCACAGTTGACAAAGATTAGACTACATTTACGTGTGATTTAATCTGCTTTATGTGGCTGTATAGCTCATTTGCATTCACAATTGACAAAGATTAGACTGCATTTACGTGTGATTTAATCTGCTTTACGTGGCTGTATAGCTCATTTGCATTCACAGTTGACAACGATTAAACTGCATTTACGTGTGATTTAATCTGCTTTACATGGCTGTATAGCTCATTTGCATTCACAGTTGACAAAGATTAGACTGCATTTACGTGTGATTTAATCTGCTTTACATGGCTGTATAGCTCATTTGCATTCACAGTTGACAAAGATTAGACTGGATTTACATGTAATTTAATCTGCTTTACGTGGCTGTATAGCTCATTTGCATTCACAGTTGACAACGATTAAACTGCATTTACGTGTGATTTAATCTGCTTTACATGGCTGTATAGCTCATTGGCGTGCAAGGTTCGATCCCAAGTCGCGGTACGACGGTCATGGTGGACTGCCCTTTGGCAAGGCACGTTTAGTTCTGGTATCATGATATGTGAACTGCCGCCGTGATTTTAGGTCGTGCAACGTCTGTACTGAGGACGTGATATTTCATCAAGACACTTATTAACAATAAATTTCTTGGGAAATGAAAAACTGTTCGCGTCCTATACAATATGTAACGTCGATATTATATTGAGACTATATCGAGGGCTTGGCGTGAAACGGTTGTAACTCAAAACCTATTTTGAAAACCTTGGATTAGGGGCAATTTTGACCCTTTTGTAAACAATGCAAATTTAGGTGCCATTGCTCAGAACGAGCAATGGCACCTTAATTTCCATTGTTTACCAAGAAAAATGATATAACGCCTTTAAAGACTTTATGGCGAGGTAAATAACCTTGGTAAAAAAATACCAATTTTAGTTACAACCGTTTCACGCCAAGCCCTCGATATCTTTAGCACCAATTAAAGATTATATAAAGTATGAATTTAAAAATGAGTGAACGAACTCGTGCTCCTCTTCCGTTCATGTTATATGATAAGGTTTAAATTCCACGCTTGATTCAGCTCACTGACTATTTCCATGTCCTGATAATGAAAGCCAAAGCAAATGTTTGATATAAAGTTGGCCAGCCGAACCAATAGCTCCTTGGTCAAAGGGAAGTAATTTTGTTCAGGGAATTTCAGATGAATATATTTGACCGATTGGACAATAATGATTTTGTTGAAAGTAGAAAGCATTTACAACCAAAATATTGTTTGGTTTTAGCTATGTTGACCTTAATAGCCATTTTCAGAACATCCTGTGTTTTCTGAAAATGAAAGTAAACTTCAGGATAAGTGTGACTTCATAAGTCAAAAAATGGTCCGTCAACCTGTATGTTTTTTGGCTATTTTGGTATTTCCAATACTGATCTTTACTTCGAAACAGGTTCACTTGTTGGGAACGAACCATATAACCCATGAGGCTATAATCGTCGTCTATGGTAAACGAATTACTTCACTTTTGTCTATAGATAGGTTTTGTGTGTAAAGTATAATCTAAAAATAGAACTGTGGTTTTCCCATGGTATATCTAAACTGATACATAAATTAAACGCTTTTCGTTATATATTTTATTTATTTAAATTATTAACAGTCCTCATATGATGTTTATTTACATTATCTTACATTTTTAATAATACTACTAAGTTACCTAGAGAGTGAATAATGTTTTTGTTGTGTAATAAACTGAAAAATATCAACAAGGTAATATGCATAGGATAAACCTTATTCAAAGGTTTATAAAGCACTGGGAGTTATAAAGCCAAACAACTCCAACCTACTCTTGGGAGATCCGGAGGTCGTGGGTTATCAAATTAAACCCCCACACAGTATTTGATCTTTTTTTACCTCGATTTTTTGTTCGATCGACTTTAAGTGGGTACAAACCACGTATGTTTTGTCGGACCTTTCCAAAATGTTCGCGTCGAGTGCACCGCCTTTATCAACATTTTCCTTACTGTGTCGTCCTTTTGAAAGCTTACATCGTCCTTCGCATGTTAAACACCCCCGGGCCCCCTACCACACAATCTCTGGGCATTTCCACGTTTTATGTCTCTTTAATTACGATTTACACTGAAACATAATGAAAGGCTGCATTAAAATATCTCATTAGTACGTCTAAAGACGATATTGATGTTTGTTATTAAAAAAAGAAATGTCGCTTTTTAGTAATTAATGCCAAAAAAACATAAGCTCTTCTTAATAAGTTCTAATCAACAAAATAAAAGATTATAAGATAACATAATAAATGACAAAAATATTTCGTAAACAACGTTGGATGTATGTATACATTGTTTATGATAGGAAAAATTAACACGTATTACTTGAACCAGTAAAGCTTCTTGCTCAGACTTTAATTATAATTTCAGATATCTTGATTCACCAATATGTTTCAAAATGCAGATATATTGACTATTGCATGGCACTACTTTTTATGTTCAGGATTTAGTTCCCAGCTTTACCCTGTAATTTTGTTTATAATCGGGGACCCAAATTGTTGCATGATTTTTTTCAAAATGCACACCACTATAGAAGGACTTTTGTCGGGCGGACAATCTTTTACAAGGAATTTCAGATGAATATATTAGACTGAAAGTGAAAGTGTTGAAACTAGAGTAACCTCTGTCTGATTTATAACCAAAACATTGTTTGCTTTTAGCTCGAGAACCATTTCCAGAACATCCTGTATTTTCTGAAATTGAAAGTAAACTTCAGGATGATGGTGACCTTCTATTTGACTTAATGGCTATTTTGGTAGTTCTAAAACTGAACTTTATTTCGAAACATGTATTTCTGTGTTGTTTCATTTGTTGGGAACGAACTATTACCCAACATGATATAATGGTCGTCTATGTTAAATGAATTACTTCCCTTTGACCGTCTCTTAGGTTTTGTGAGGTATGCGTTTACTAATACATAAATTAAACGATTTTCGTTTTATATTTTATTTATTTAAATTATTAACAGTCCCCATATAATGTTTATTTGCATTATCTAACATTCTTGTTAATAAAACTACATTATTTAAGGGCTGAATAATATTTTTGTTGTGTAACAAACTGGAAAATATCAACAAGGTAATATGCATAACATAAACCTTATTCAAAGGTTTATAAAGCACTGTGAGGTATATATACAAACAACTCCACAATACTATTGGAAGATCCGGAGGTCGTGGGTTATCAAACATAAACCCCCACACCGTATTTGATCTTTCTTTTATTACCTTAATGTACGGTGTAATCATAATTATTCCAAACATTTACCTCGAATTTTAGTTAGATTTAAATATGTCTTAATCATAGAAGATCAGATCAGATATTTTATTTTCAACTTAATCATAAACAATTTATGGTTGATATTCACAAACATACGTACAGAAATGGTACAGACAATCAATTAGTTGAGCGGTAGTAATTAATTAAGTTTAAATTCAGATTTATATCTAAATGTACTTGTATATATACACACACGCAAATGTATATATACATATACCAACATACATACAAGCACATATATTATATATTAAGTTCAATATGAAATAATTTGTTCAAGATAGTGAACATTAAATGGATGCACTTTTTACAAATTGAGAGTTAGGCCTTGAATTTAATAACTGCTAGGTTGAAGAAGCAAATTTGATTGTGCCTGTCACACACTACCGATGTACCTCGCCGGGACTAAACCGGAGCACAACATTTTCATCGGCGAGAAAATCGGGGTAGCTCCGTCGAGAAAAGCACTTGAAAGATCACAATTGGCCGTAGAAATACAGATGTAGTACCGGCGTTCCCATTGTCCTACCGATGTAAGAGCCGATGTGCTACCGAATACCAATTTTGTCAACTTAGTGTTACCGATGCGACGCCGTTGTTTTACCGAGGCGCCGCCGTTGTTTTACCGATGTGCCGCCGTTGACCGGACCTATAGCGGTGTGATACCGTTGCGCATCGCTAAGATCGGTAGTGAATCGTTAGAACATCGGCAGGACTACGGTATCATATATGTACCAGTACGGTACACATTTAGGCCACCGGATAGCCACCGATCTATAACGGGGCGCTACCGATGCTCTACCGACATTAACGAAGCTATACCGGAGTACTGCCGTTGTAATCCCGTTGCTCGCTCCGGCAGCGCAACGGCAGATACTTTTGAGCATGTTCGAAAATTCATACCGTCAATTGCCGTTTAATCGCCGATGTTCTGACGATGTACTACCGTTCTTAGTGATGTGATACCGTTACGCTGCCGTACAAGTACCGATTAACGAAAATAATCAAATGAGTGCTCCGGTATAGCTCCGGCGAGCCAAATCGTGGTGTGACATGACAGGTAGGTCTCTGAATATTTTAATCGCTCTCCGATGTGAAGTTTTTCAACGCAAAATAAAAGATGTGTGTTCGCTTTACTGAACATACTGTGGGGTCAAAATTGAAATCTAAATCGTAAAAAAAGAGCACAAATATCAAGGGGGAAATACCAGAATGAGTTCTTAATGAAATCTACTGTTAGAAAAAAGCGTAACACATCATTGTGTCCACGATTCAATTTCGAATCGAAAACAAATGGGGAATACAAATTGCGGTTCGTAAATTTATAATTTCCACGACCCTAACTACCATCGTAAACGACAATATAAATACGCGATAGATCGTTAATGTTTCTTTATGAAAAACAATTCCAAACAAGAGTTACTTTTTAAAAATAGTTCAGTGTTCTGGGGCGATCACATTGGGCCGAAATGCCATTCCGTTTGTTTTCCGTATACGAAGGTGGTGTGATTTTATAAACTGTCCAAATGTCTCTCCGAATGTGTTTTCCACAATGTATCACCGAATGCTTTCCGTTTGCTTTCCGAATGTTTTCAGCATGGTTTCAGAATGCTTTACAGAATGAACCGAATACTTCCCGCATGTTGACTTCGAATGGTTTCTTTTCCGAACGCTTTCCATATGCTTTCCGAATGCTTTCAGAAAACGGCGAATCGACCTAGAATGGACCGAACTATTTCCGCATGCATTCTAAAGCGTTCGGAAAGGGTTCGTCATGTTCTATGTCCATTCGGGGTGTTCGGAAATCATATGGAACATACTGTACATTCTGGAAGTGTACGGGCAGTTCGGAAAATGTTCTGAAAGAATACTGGAGCGGTTCTGGCTATTCGTTATACGTTCGTCGGCATAAATGATAACAAATCCGGAAAGGATACTGAACACGTTCGGAAAGCATTCGTCATGTTCTATGTCCATTCGGGAACGCAGCACCTCCAAATTTCCATTCCTAATGCACCAAGAACTAGACGCAGGTTTCCAGAACGTTTTCCGTACACGCCGTAAGTTCCTATAGAATACTTCCCGAATACTCCCCGAATACACATGGACGATTCGGATGATTCGGATTGTCGATGGAAATTATTTTTAACATGCACAACACATTTTTGGAGCTACCGAATGCCGTTCTGTATGCATCCGTACGGGGCCGAACAGCCAGTATGCTCCTAGAACACACCGAATGCTTCCCGAATATGACCCGTTCGCTCCCCGAACACCCAAATTCCTATTCGGAAAGCAAACGGAACGGCATTCGGC
Organism: Serripes groenlandicus; assembly: GCA_031761405.1. Classification (NCBI taxonomy): domain Eukaryota; kingdom Metazoa; phylum Mollusca; class Bivalvia; order Cardiida; family Cardiidae; genus Serripes; species Serripes groenlandicus. Next base: position 21,231,963 of record JASEVX010000009.1, on the reverse strand, counting down.
CCAACGTGATCGCCCCATTCCTTCGGTGAAGTTCTTCCCTCGCAGGATCGGGCCACTCAGCCATGGAACTCGTCAAACACACTATTCTCCCATACATATGCAATAATCTATTATCTCATTAAAGGTGCTGAGCTCCAGAGTATATATAGTATACTCAAAGTTTTAAAACTGTTCAAAAGTTGGCTTGAAATATTAGAATCATAATTCTGGGATAATATATAAGTAATCATTTCACTTTCCAGTACAATAAACATCTAAACATTGATCATGAATGATTCATTTTTTACAGGGTAGACATACCCAGTAAGCCAAATTTTGTATATTTTCATGACTTTCAATTGACTGTTTTTCAACATTTACTGCTAAAATAGTTTTGAACTATTTATTACTTACTTTGTTGTCACTACTAGCAATATTTGTTTCAACATTTTATTTTATTTTTTTACCTCCAACTGGAGTTCAGCACCTTTAAAACCTGGCCCGCTCGTAATTAATGTGCGGGTGCATCAGCACTAGTACATAAATTTGTTGTGAAAAAACTATCACTGGTGCAATGGGCTTGCGTATGCGCCGTGTTTATCGTCTTGATCGCGCATGCGCCGTATTTTACCGTCAGCTCTCGGATATTTCCGTAGCAGTTCGTCACTTGACTGGTTCTCGTTCGAGTTTGCATTAGAATATTAACCTTAGTGAACCAGTCTATTAATGTGCGAGTAGTTTTTTATAATTAAAATGTAAATTAAAACCATAGTTGTTTAATAACACCCACAGCTGCCAGCCTTTGTAACGTGTACCGGCGTTAAGCCATCGCGCGCGGGTACCCATCCAGGCACTAACCGCGATGAACGTTTGTTTAATTTTACACAAAGGTCAACCATTCTACCAACGTCGCTATAAAATCCGGCTTCCACAGCAAGGCTGTAGAAGTGATATTTATACCTAGACATATACCCCATTCCCATTACATTAGGAAAATGGGAATATTTTCACAAATGCGAAGTTATTGTGCTAAATTTTGCGATTTTAAGAATATATTTAAAAGGGGGGGGGGGGGGGGGGAGAGACGCGTATGCGCAGACACATGTTTACACATATTTTGGGAGATCGAGGTCAACACGTTAGGAAAAGGTATTTTTGTTTTCGTTTTACATATTTAACTAAACATTTATTGTTATCATATATTTATATCATATATTTTAAAAAGCGGGTTTCGTGTTTTTCGAATCAAACAGTATTTCTTAAGCCACTAAATAGGGTTTGCTTTAATAATAAGAGAAATTGTGGGGAAAAGAGCTGAATACCCCTCCTTATCTGGACTTATGATAAAGACCTACATGTATGTTTGAGAGATGAGTATCCATACAATTTATATTCATAGCGTACATTTATATTATACCGTTATAGAGATAACAAGACGAATTTTGATCCAAAGCGTCAAAGACGCCGCGCATGATTTTGAAGCATGACTTAACCCTTTCCCTCATACGACAATTATGCAGCAGGGTTAAAGGAAGCAGATGCAGTTCAAAACATTTAAATAACCTGTGCAAACAGACAGGATATAAATATTTTGAACAAGAAGGCCAAATGTCTCTTTATTTTAGACAAGAAGGCAAAGATGTGCCTATATTGCTCACCTGACTACCATAGTCTATAATAAAAGGTTATCAAGAGCAGAAAGGGTCAATTTTGACGTAGGGATTTGAAGTCCTGAAACCAGTTTACAGTTTGCTTAACATTGCAACTATAATGTGTCATACAAGCTGAAGTTTCTTAATTTTTACCAATAAACGGTTTTAAATCTGCTCTAACTAGGTCAATTAGATAACAACAAAAAGGTTGGTGCTGAAATATTAACATACATTAACTTAAGGTGTAATGCCTCTAGTTATAAGTGTGATACAAGCTTTGGAAGGAGAGGGGGAGTCTATTATCCTTCCAATTTAGCAGAAGTATGATAACAAAATCGGGGGTATATAAACAAAAAGTACAAAGTAATTTTAACAAGTTTATTATCAAAATAGAGCATTTATGAAATTAAAATAAAAAATTCACATGTATAATCAACATATAGCAAGAATAAATGGTCTGAATGAACAAACTGTATGGGGATACAACAGATTTTTTTTTTTTTCAAACATATTACAAAGTTTTTCTTTACAATTATAATGTTGGTTGCTCCCTTTTCGCTTACGTAACTCCATGGTTACAAATTGAAACCTATTCAATACTGACACCGCGCTTCCACGCGGCGTCAATACAACCATAACATCGGCAATCACGTCGCACAAGTTTAATTCCAAATGAGCACCTAAATTGATATCATTGCTGTGCCTGGCCGTGCAAAAATGTACAATTTGACTTTTGAGAACAGAATAGATCTAGATCAGCATGTGCATCTGCACAGTCAGATCAATACATTGATAGTTTATAAGCTACTCATATAAGAAGTGTTAGAAACTTCTGTCAAATTATCTAGATTGTTAACAATGTAGACGCACAGGCTAATCTGAACTTACACTGTTCTGAAAAACGAGCTTGTATATTTTTCCACGTGTTGGCTCATTTTGTTTTTTGTTTGTTCAATTCAAGTAGCCAATTGTGTTCCAGATGGGCGACCGTCAAGGATTCTGTGTTTGTTTAAAGTGTGACCCAGTGGTTTTAACTTCAAGGGGTGACTGCGGCGGCTGGTAGCCATCAACGTGCGAGGGATTTGGGTGTTTCTGTTGATATCCAGCCTCTTGGGACGTGTGTGTGTGTTGTCTGAAAGAAAAAAAGTGGTTATCAAAGTTTTGGGGAAGCCAACCTTTGGCTACACTATTTGTTTTAATACGAAATGTTATGATTTGTGAACAGAAGCCTGGATTAGGGATGAATAGTGGCAATAAACTGGCATTTTCTAAACAATCTTCCTTACTAACAAACCAAACTTTAGGTTGTGTGTACAAAAAAAGAATGGTCTCACTCAGACGTTTCTTTTTGGTTTCCACAACAAAGGATCAAATAAGGATTTTATGAACTGTACAGTCCCGAATAAATAGATTGATTGATTTATTGATTGGATTTGAACGTCGTTTTAGACATCTTATCAGCTTATCAGTCATATCACGGTGACCAGTTCACCTACTCGTGTGTTCTCCTGACACCAGTACTCCACACAACAGTCTGTCCAAGCACCTGACTGTTTTCCAACGTTTATAAAGCATCGGAAAGAATGTTGACTCATCTGGGGTGCGAACTCAAAATCCCTTGATTGACACACAGTCCACGTCGGTACTTGCTCGGATCACCCCGAGTCTGGCTGAAGAAATGGATATACACACCTGATCTTGACCGGTATCTATGTCTGTACAGTGTTCCAGCATTGTCATTCTCTGACGACATGTACTCATTCACTCTGTTGTACTTCAGTACTTGTGGCCTGTTCTCAATCGGCTTCAGTCTACCGGTGTTTCGCAGTGTTCTAGTATCAGCAAGTCCACGTTCCGAGAGACGTTTAAATTTAGCTTCCATTAGCCGTGGCGACTCGGCATTCAGTACCTGATATTTAGACTTGGCTGCACTTTCATATTGTCTCGTTAACTTACCCAAACGGTCAAATTGCTTTAGAGAGCCGTCGACCAAGAACCTGTAAACATCGTCCGTATGCGAATAAAGATTCTTGACTCGATCTCCTTCAAGCTTAAGTCTTTTCATTGTGTCTGCCAGCCACTTTGAATCTGTACCGAGCATATCGTAAGTCTCGTGCATTTTTTTGTAAGATCGAGACTGAATATCATTTAGTACATAACTGTCCCGTAGGTGTGGCTTCACTGACTCGACCCTTTTGTGCACTATTCCACCGGAATTACTTTTTGACGAGCCTATTCTAGATCTAACGCTGTAGGATGATCCCACTCGTGATTTAATCTCATCATGCGTGTCTATGCCCGTGTATGTTTTATAGATCACTGTTGATGGCGTGAACACTTCCCGACGACTGCGAATGGAACTTACGGAGTTTGACCTTGACCTCTGTGTGGTGTTGTTATACATAGTTCTAGAATTGACGGAGCTGGATCGAAGCCTCCCTTTCGTGTCTTTGTATTTACTTTTATTCCTTTGTCTATCGTTATAACTGGCACCTGAAATCGTCAGAAAGAACGATTTACTTGTATTAAGTGAAGAAACATTTCAACCAAACAGGCTCGTTTTGACGCATCTGCTGCAGACGAATTTTGAAAACGTTGTGACAAAAGAAGGAATAGCGCATAATTACTCTTATTCAATAGTGGAGGGAGGGAAAGCCATTACTACCATTATAAAGTCTGTTAATCGGTTGAACGGGTGTTGTACGAACACTAATTATATATTTATGGTTCGTCGCTGGTCCCACACTCCATTTGGTTAGGATAAAGAATAAACGATGTTGTTCGGATGCAATTAACACTTCCAATGCGGACTTGTTAAAATGGTTTTGTGCAGCTTTGTATTTTGAAGAATCCATTGCACAGCTTTATTCTGTCAAAATGAAAATGTTGAGCTTGGCACCAAGCAGTATAGTGTCTAGCCATACGGCTCTACAACAAGGACACATGTTTCACAGGATTGGTTTCAACTGTCAAGGGATTGGTAGTTAGTAACTGCACCTTTTTTTAATGTTGTCAATATACAATATAGACACTATACATATACAAGTCTTATATAGCAGGAAATTAATTGGTGTTAAAAGTAAAACAGCGATATATAATAAACGCAGCATGATAACCCTAGGATGTGGTCAAATTGAGAACGACAAGATAATAAATGTAATTTTTTATACATCGTAATGAAGACGTTCACCACGATGTTAATCATTTATGTTCAGTTTCTAGTTATTTTCAGTAGCATAGAAGGATCTGTCAGTTACGAAGGGAACGGTACAATCGATTAATGACAAAACTCATTGTGACCACAGGCGTCCGAGTTTCCATTTGAGAAAAAATGGGGAAAGACACACATTATCTCGTTAAGATACTCAAATAGTCTCTCTATAATGTCCATAATGATCGTAATGTTAATTTAGGAAATCGCTCCCGTGTTACTATAAATAGCCTCTTTGCGGTTCATATAGTATAATTATATAATAGCATAGGGGGAGTCTATTTATAGCAACACAGTCTTGTGTTGGGATTCCCCAAGTTTTCTAGTACGATAACATTACGGTCGTTACTATTATAGCATATGGACTATATATTGACTATTTTAAGTAGTTTGACCAGGTACTGTGTTTTTAAGTTATACCACATAGGAAGCTCTAATTGCTTAGATATGTTCTGTAGTGAATTGACAGGTTAATCGTAATTGCCGTCAAGGCCGAATTATCGTATTGATTGTCCTAAATTGTCGGCCTCTCGTACCAAAGGTTCGAATCCCGTGATGAGCTTGTTCTGCCTTAAGGGTTTTCCACTCAAACGGCGCGAGTACTGGTTAAGTCTCCAGGAAGCAGACATCAAGCTTGATTAATATAAGATGAAAGCTTGTTTCGCAATCAATGTAAAAAATAAATAAGTTTAAAAAGTAAAGAAGCAAGTCCATGAGAAAAGCTACAAGTTGGCATTAATGAACAGTGTAGGTTCAGAGCATAGTGTACATCTACTCCGTCTTGATGGAATCTACACAAATTGACAGAAACATACGTAAGTACCATGTGGACTGTACAGATCTTGATCAAACTGTGTTTAAACACAGGTTTATTGGGAATCTACACACATTGACAGAAGCTTACGTAGGTACCATGTGAACTGCACAGATAGTGATCAAACTGTGTTTAATGCAAAGTTTGAGGTGGGATCTATATAAATTGACAGAAGCTTACATAAGTACCATGTGAACTGTACAGATCTTGATCAAACTGTTTTAAAGCACAGGTTTATTGGGGATCTACACAAATTGACAGAAGCTTACGTAAGTACCATGTGAACAGTGCAGATCTTGATCAAACTGTGTTTAAAGCACAGGTTTATTGGGGATCTACACTTCACAAACAGCCAATCAGTATATATTCCCTTGGACACGCCCTTTTTCGAAACTGTTTTACCATGAGGTAAACTCTGACTTCTCCTCGAGCTAGGTTTGTTGTTGGTATCCTGTTCTCGTTTCTCCCTCGCTCTTTGATCAGCATTTCTGAGGGCCGGGTACCCATCGCTGTACCACGATTTCTTTTCGACGGGCTGCGACCGGCGTCTTTTCTTTACGTTTCTTTGCTCATCCTCCCCCCGTCTACCACGTCGTAATGTCGTGTTCTGGTAGTTGTCATACATATCTTGCCTGAAGAATCTAGATAATCTGTGGAGAAAAACGTAACTTTAACTCTTTGCTTGAAACTGACGTCTACACAGCAGACGAAATTTGGGAAATGGAGAGCTTTCTCATAGAAGGTATTCTTTCCTATTCACACAATGTTTTCAACTCTTAATCGAAAGGTTTATTTCCATTGTTAGCAAGGGGCTCGTTAGAGCCAATTGCTATAGTAGGCGCAACATCATTTTGAGACTTAATCTAGACTAGTGTTTTACAATATCTGCATTGAATAACTTCACATCTGTCTTTCTATATCAGCTTTCCGTTTCCGACCACCATCTCGGGTCAGAGAGATGTCTTTGTATATGCATATCGTATATAATGTCAATGAAAGTGGATGATCTGTGGAATATGTTTTAAAAATGAATGGACTGTTGCCAGCGTATACCCATGTTGTACCTTTCGAACCGCCAAAATGTTCTTGTCTAAAAGTCAAATGCGTTAACTTGTTTGCATATCAGCCGGAAAATGGATTTGATTCGACATCACTTACCCAAAAGAAAGTACTCGAAAGAAATTTTATGTTAAAATATATGAATTACATGATTAAAAAATATAGCATTTAATGATGTACACTTGCACAACAATTGGCGACGCGGTTGGGATTTGTACCTCTATATATCAACCATGGGCTGTATATGCTTAAGTTGAAAATAAAATTTCTGTTCTGTTCTGTTCTATAAATGATAATGATTATGTTAATTGAGGTCATCATGGACATTGGAACTTAATGGCTAATCACAATCGGAACAAATTAAAGCAGTATGTGCATAAATTCATCAGGTGTATTATGATTGCGATTTCAAGATTAAATTTGAATTGATGACTTTACATTTGAAGGAGGGAGGGAGTGTTGTATATATTGTCTTAACAAATGAACTATTGAATGAAAGTGTTCCCACTCAAAGTGATGCCTCTTATTGTAACATATTTATATATAACCCATGCATTTCATGCTAATCCATTTAGTATTAAATAGTCTACTAAGCTATTCAGCTGTTCCTTCATTTAATGTTGCACACATACACAACTAGGCCCTTATGTTTATAATTTTATAATTTTAAAATTCATTCGTATCGTTGTGCAAAACCTCTAGGACGGTATAAATATCGATAGAAATTGTGTAACGTAAAAAGAAACCTACAGATTAAAAAGTACCACCGACCGATCTAGAAGTACCTTCAGATCCACAACTTCTACAACCTGCTCATTGAATATTCACATATAATTGAGATTTTGAAAGAATAAAAAACAGTCCATGTATTTGTTCACCTATGTTATGGAAAAATAACATGTTCAGTTGTTTTGAGGCAGCTGTGACTGTATAAAGCCATGCTAGACTGACCCCTACAATCTGGATTATTTTGTATTAACGTAGTTTACAGTAAAATAATCTCCAGGCACGAATCAATCATTATTGCCCTATTATAGCAGTGTAAATATTATTTTGTTTATGAATCATGTTAATTCTAAAAGTATTATATAAATTATTTCTAACAAGGTAAAACAAATATATCACCAGTTTTGGTTTTTAGTAACTAGAAAATGTAGATACAGATTGTTTATTTTTTGCTTTGATAATTTAATTGGAATTTCAATATAGTTTTCATTGTTATTCAGCGTTCTTTTGATTTTGATATAGCATGCATTGTGATCCTTGCACCAACTATGCAACGACCTCTATGAAATACCGCCAGTCAAATACAAGTTTTTGCGATAGACCCCCATTCTGTGTATACATTATTGTGCATTCAACTCACATATTATTCAATTAACGGACAAAACAAGGTTTTCTTGTGAAGTGTATGTGATAAAAAAAAAATTCATCGGTAATTTTTTTTTCCTAATGTATTCCGTGATCTGCAGTTAGCCACTTGCTGGCAGCACTCGGAGTGCTTTGATTTAATATGTTATAACCCTCATCCCCCGATGATTTCAAAGCAGAACACATTATTTTATACGACCACATGAAAGTAGTATGTTTTATAAACACGTGGTAACACTTTCGCTGTCAAGGGTAATTAAAGGTTTTGCAAACAATGCATATTTTGGTGAGACAGGTCGTAACGAGCTGTTTCCCTTGAAACCTGCATTGTTGGCCACTGAAACATTAAGTTTTACCAAATTTCCTGTTGGACGGAAAATAGAGTGGTCCAGTTTTATGCATGGAGGAGTCGACTTTGTGAAGGAGTTTATCGTATTCATATCATACTTAGCCGCCGTAGCCGAATGGCTTGCAAGTAGGTTTTATGACATGGATTTCCGGTTTCGGTCCCCGTTCGCGGCATTCGTAGTTGCGTGTGCCTGGATAAGGATCATTTCCTAACCGCCTAGTACGGGTTTGTCACCAACGGATAGCGGAAAAGCCTTCTGTCGCGAGGAATATAATTGGAATATTGTTTGGATTGGCGTAAAATTGAATGTGACGACACAATCGTCTAGAATTTTACCCTATGCATGTATATATATTCTATACAATCGAAAAGATAATGTACATGTATATGGGTTATTTCCCCTGTTGATACCTATCGATTTTGTAGGCGACAATTTGATTGGCTGACGCAAATATAAATTTGAGACGATTTGTTATAGGCATTCTACATATCTTGAAGAGCGTTTGTTTTCTACTGCAGCCAAGTTTAGGTCTGGTTGCATATTACCTGCCAAATGAGTCGTTTCACGAGAAAACCAACAGTATGGACTCTGCGTAATGCATCGACCCAGATGAGCAGACGACTTTTGAAAACATTGTGGCAAAAGGAGAAACTGCTCACATTGTTTTCAGCCCTATTCAATAATTATGATTTGATTGACATAATATATGTTTTATTCTATTTGTCAAGATGTTTTCAAAGTGGTCCGTTGCAGGTTCATTGTCAATAAGTCAAAAAGACCCCTATTTGATAGACGCGCGACTCATTTGATTTATAACGTAGTCGAAACAATACAATACAATATTTTTTACAATACAATACAATATATACAATACAATATTTTTTATTTCGATGCTGAGTATGTACATAATACATAAATGACAGTTCTGCAATATATTATACAACGTGATCAGAGGGCAACAACAGGCGTAGTAATTAAATCAGTATGATAGAGAAATTGAAAATAAGAGAAAAAGAATGAAGTATATTGAGAAGAAAAGAAAGAAGGTGGAGGACAGAAGCATGTTTGTTGAGCATGTTTTGTGGTTTGAATATGTTTGTTGAGCATGTTTTGTGGTTTGAATATGTTTGTTGAGCATGTTTTGTGGTTTGAATATGTTTGTTGAGCATGTTTTGTGGTTTGAATATGTTTGTTGAGCATGTTTTGTGGTTTGAATATGTTTGTATGTAATAGGTGCATGTGAATTGTCTTCTACGAAAATCAACCCGAGAAAACCAACATTATGGACTCTGCGTAATGTATCGATCGTTTGCATCAGAGAAAAGGTAAATGCTGAAATTACTTTATCACAGTTTCTTCCGAAGTAGATATATCAAGAAAGGGGGGCGCTTTCTAATCTAAAACAATACAAGGGCCGGCGATAATAAGATATATTACAAGAAGAAAGGGATGGACTTTGTTATCATAGACTATTTAAGGACCGGCGATAATAAGATATATTAGAGGAAGAAAGGGATGGACTTTGTAATCATAGACTATTTAAGGACCGGCGATAATAAGATATATTAGATGAAGAAATGGATGGACTTTGTAATCATAGACTATTTAAGGACCGGCGATAATAAGATATATTAGAGGAAGAAATGGATGGACTTTGTAATCTTAGACTATTTAAGAACCGGCGATCATAAGATATATTAGAGGAAGAAAGGGGTGGACTTTGTAATCATAGACTATTTAAGGACCGGCGATAATAAGATATATTAGAGGAAGAAAGGGATGGACTTTGTAATCATAGACTATTTAAGGACCGGCGATAATAAGATATATTAGAGGAAGAAATGGATGGACTTTGTAATCATAAACTATTTAAGAACCGGCGATAATAAGATATATTAGATGATGAAAGGGATGGACTTTGTAATCATAGAATATTTAAGGACCGGCGATAATAAGATATATTAGAGGAAGAAAGGGATGGACTTTGTAATCATAGAATATTTAAGGACCGGCGATCATAAGATATATTAGAGGAAGAAAGGGATGGACTTTGTAATCATAGAATATTTAAGGACCGGCGATAATAAGATATATTAGAGGAAGAAATGGATGGACTTTGTAATCATAAACTATTTAAGAACCGGCGATAATAAGATATATCATAGTAGATGATGAAAGGGATGGACTTTGTAATCATAGACTATTTAAGGACCGGCGATAATAAGATATATTAGAGGAAGAAAGGGATGGACTTTGTAATCATAGAATATTTAAGGACCGGCGATCATAAGATATATTAGAGGAAGAAAGGGATGGACTTTGTAATCATAGACTATTTAAGGACCGGCGATAATAAGATATATTAGAGGAAGAAATGGATGGACTTTGTAATCATAGACTATTTAATTACAGGTGTTACTTAAGCCAACATATGAATGGGAACCCGCCATAGACGAGTGGTTATTGTCTGGGAACCTGGCCTCCCAGGTTTCGATCCCCAGTCGCGGCGCGACGGTCATGGTTGAGTACCCTTGGGCAAGGCACATTTCCTAGACTAGTACTCGTTTCTTTTACCCAGGATCATGAAAAAGTGAACTGTCGTCTTGATATCACTGAAACAATGTCGAAAACGGCGTAAAACCCAAATAATACAAACAAATAAAGTATGAAACGGTATCTGCTAATCTTCTTTTTCCATCAATGTATTCAACACTTTTCTGCTGCATCACCATGGGCGTAGCTCCCTTTTGGCACTGTAGGCACGTGCCTACACATTTTTTTTCTAGAAATTCCCCCAAAATCCAGCTGCGGCGATACACATCTGCGTAATGTATCGACCAGATCAGCCTAATTCCGTCTAAAGGGGGATAGATAGAGTAGTGATTCCTGAAACAGAAAATCCACAGCAGGCGAAAAGTGTATATCCGGGTACGCCTGTGTGGCTGATCCGGGTCGATACTTTACGCAGAGTCCACAATGTTGATTTTCTCACGAGACGGCCTACACATTGAGTATTGCCAAGCTACGCCCCTGATCACCGTCGAAAGTAAACAAGTGAATGCAAGGACTGAAGAGACAAAAACCTAAAATAACGTATTCAATATATGAGCCGTTCCACGATAAAACAAACAGTATGGACTCTACGAATTGTATCGACCCAGATTAGCCAACGCAAACCGCGCAGGTTAATCCGGGCCGACACATTCCGTCTCGGCGGGATAGAGGTATAGAGGAATGATTCCTGAAACAGAAAATCCACAGGAGGCAAAACCTGTCTGTCCGGGTTAGCCTGAGCGGCATGCTTAGTCTGATCCGGGTCGATAATGTTGGGTTTCTCGGGGAACGGCTCATATACATTTTTAAATACTAACAATCATCTACTTACGTCTCCATCTATTAAATGTTTTCACAAGTTGAAATATTAAAAATCCCTATTAATTTACAGCGCTTTTTGTTTATACTTCAATACCATTGTATGGCCTACCTGACTTGGTTCTTTTAAATTATCCCTTCCCCACATACAGACGCTTCCGGACGCCTCTACAGCAGACGGTCTTTGAAAATAGTGTTGCAAAAAGAGACATTGCTCATTAATGAACACTTTCTTCTTTTGCCACAATGTTTTCAATTCTATTCAATAATTAAGCTTTCATTTGTAGAGATTCTTTATGATTTTGCCTATATGCTTTCAAAAATTGTCTGCTGTAGATTTGTTGTATGTGGGAAAGGGTTAAAAGAAATCCGATTAGTCCATGGTTAATCTGTGCAGTACGAAGTTGATCGCTTCATGTCGTACGGGAAACATTGCGTATATACGTCTATGTCCCTTTAACCCATTCCTGCATACAACAATTCTGCAGCAGACGACTTTGAACATGTTTTGTTAAACAAGAGCACCGCGTACGGCACAGACGCTCGACTGATAGAAAACAGAAAAAAAAGCTAAGCTGAACTAAAAACCTTAACCGGACGACCACGCCAACGCCAACAAAAACTCTTAACCGGACGACCACGCCAGGGTCATAACAATACAGCTCTCGTATTTTCAAAAGTTGAGCTAAAAATGAAAAATCTCTATAATTGAATGGATAACCTATGACTAAAAGTTGAAAACATTGTGGCAAAAGGAGAAATTGCTCGTTTTGTTCAAAAGTTGTCTTGAAAAATTAGAATTGTAATTCTGGGATAAACTTAAGGTAATAATTTCTCTTTCGAGTACAATAAACATCTAAATATTGATAGTTTATGCTTCATTCAGTAAGCCAAAGTGTGCACGTTGTCACAGGGACACTACGTGTAATATAGTGTCCCTGGTTATCATGACTTTCAATTGACTGTTTTTTCAACATCTACTTCCAAAATAGTTTTGAACTATTTATTTTACAAACTCTGTTGTCACAATTAGCAATATTTGCAGAAGTTTCAACAATTCAAAATGTTGATCTCCACCTGGAGCTGGGCACCTTTAACCCTTTCCCTCATATAGACGCTTTCTGACGCCTCTGCCGCAGACAGCTTTTTGAAAACATAGTGACAAAAGAAGAAATTGCACAAAACGTGCAATTTCTCCTTTTGCCACAATGTTTTCCACTTTTGGTCATAGGTTATCCATTCAATTATGGAGATTTTCTATTTTTTTTACAAAATACGTCCAAAGTCGTCTGCTGCAGAATTGTCGTATGAGGGAAAGGGTTAACAGGCTTATTCTTGATGCGAGCTCCGGCAATTGAGCCGAGTATATTTAGGCGAAATCTTTAGGCATCACATTGGGCATTAAACCCGAGGGGGTTAAACTTCCGAGTCTTTCGTTAAAACTTACATATTCTGGTCCTCTAAACGTAGGTTAACCCCATCCTCGGTACCCGGGCTATTCCTAAAATATATGATACCCTTGGCAAATTGGCTAGCAAAACATCGTAAAGCATGCGCCACGATTTCCTCCGTAACTACACAGTAATGTTCGTATCGCATGAGGTTTATGTCGTGCGGCCTATCAAGCGGCTGCATTTCACCTCATAAATTATTCATGAGTACGAGATTTTTACAGCCAATTTGCCCAGTGTATCATATATTTTATGAATAGCCTGGGTACCGAGGATGGTTAACACAGACTGTCGCAGACTTTTAAAAACAATAAGACAAACAAGAAATAAAATGATTATAATGAGTGAGCATCGTTTCCTTTTTCATCAATGTTTTTTTCTTTTCTATTGAATAATTTTTCTTTCTTTTATAGGGTATTATTTTTTTAACTCAATGTTTACAAATTCGTCTGCTGCAAATGTGTTGTATGTGGGGCAAAGGCTAACGGTCAAAGCCCCGATGAGACTGTGTCGATTCATAGATGTGCCTGCGTCTCCACTGTTTGTATACGTACAGTCAACATGAACCCTTCTCGTCCTTGTAGTTCAACCCATTCCAACATGCAGCAAAACTGCAGCAGACGACTTTGAAAATATCTAAGCAAAACTGTAAACAATATTTTATAAATTAAGAGTATAATGATTGAAAAGAGTTGAAAACATTGTGAAAAAAAGGAATATTTACTAACAATGAGCAATTTTTCCTATTGTCATAATCTTATCAAAAATCGTCTGCTGCAGAGGCGTCGAAAGCGTTAATATCAGGGGCGTACATGTAGCTCCCTTTAGGCACTGTAGGCAAGTGCCTACACATTTTTTCTCAAAATGCCCCAAAATGCAGCTGCTGCGATATACATCTGCGTAATGTATCGACCAGATCAGCCTGCGCTGTCCGCGCAGACTGATCCGGCCGACACATTCCGTCTTAGGGGGATAGATGTTCATATAGAGTAGTTATTCCTGAAACAGAAAATCCACAGGAGGCGAAAAGTGTCTATCCGGGTAGGCCTGTGTGGCATACTTAAGGCTGATCCGGGTCGATACTTTACGCAGAGTCCACAATGTTGATTTTCTCACGAGACGGCCTACACATTGATTATTGCAAAGCTACGCCCCTGAATATGTATGGAAAAGGGTTAATTACAGTAGAGTGATCTTTTAATAACTAATGTGAAATCGGATTATTTCTTTGACCGACTTTTTTCTCTAAATCTTATCAAAAGGGTTAACCTATATTCTGCTATACTCGACTTCAAAAAACTAATCTGGATCAAACGCAGCCATCACAAACAGTTATAATTATCTTGAATGTCGTGGATGTTGAACTCAATCGAAAGATGTTAGACTCATTAGAATTCTTCCTTTTAGTATTATAATGAGTGCTAACCGTTCACAGAAACCTAATATATTTGAGCCGTTCCACTAGAAAACCAACATTGTGGACTCTGCGTAAAGTATCGACCTAAGCATACCGCGCAGGCTTACCAGGACAGACACTTTTCGCATCCTGTGGATTTTCTGTTTCGGGAATGATTACTCTATACCTCTATCCCTCTGAGACGGAATGTGTCGGCCCGGATAAGCCTGCATTACGATACATTACGGAATGTGTCGACCCGGATAAGCCTGCATTACGATGCATTACGGAGAGTCCATAATGTAAGTTTTCTCCTGGAACGGCTCATTTGGCAGGTAAAATGAAACCAGACCCAAGCTTGGCTGCATTAGAAAACGCTCTTCAAGATCTGTCGAATGCCTAACAAATCAGCCAATCAAATTGTCGCCTTCAAAATCGCTAGGTATCAACAGGGGAATATACCATATAAATGTATAGGGATTATCTGTTCGATTGTATAGAATATAGAAATGTATAGGGTAAAATTCTAGAAGAATGTGTCGTCTCATCCATTACACGTACATATGTCGACGTGCTTTGGTCTGAGATTGGTAAAATGGTCAACCATCACAATTTGACAAAACATGAATAACGACTCTTTCATGCTAATACAAACGGTCGATGTTTTCCCATTAGCAATTACCTTGAATTTACCTGTATCAATGCGTTTCCTGAGTAAGTTAAAAGAACTAATGATCCACTCATCCCGACACCAGGGAACCAGTAGTAATATTAACCCTACATTCCTGACCATGAAAAGGGGGAAAGCCATTATTTTCATATTGTGAAGTACTTGGTTTCACGCGGCCGGGGATCGAACTAGCGACCTCCCACACCCGCGGCGGGCGCTTTACCATTACATCAACGAGGCGGTGTGTAAGGGTTTACAGGTTCGCCAGTTTGCATTGTTCGCAGAGGCAACATAACCCCTTATAGCGTGACGCTTGACTATTTTATATAACGTGATTGATTGGTTGGTGTTTTACGCCTCTTTCAGTTCAGTTATATCACGGTGCTTCTTGGGTTAGTTCCCGGCTCGGCCAACTTTCTTTCCGACGATTGACAAAAGTCAATGCGACATGCGTCATTCGTCTTCCACCAATGGGCTAAATCTATGTGGAAAAGCAGCCAGTTGCTTGGGAAGATTGTTGTGTGGAGTACTGGTGTGAGAAAACCAGGAAATGCATGAGTAGGTGAACTGGCCGCCGTGATATAACTGAGAAATTGTTAAAAACGGCGTTAAACCCCATTCAATCAATCAATCAATCTTGGGTTAGTTACAAGTATTGCTGTTCCATTTATCCTGACACCAGCCAGTCAGTCGTAATGATAACCCAGCGCCAAGGAAGGCAGCCATTAATACCATATGTAACGATTACGTGCAAGATGTGAGTGAACTAATTGAAGACAACGTTCGAATATTAAAAGAAAATACAAAGGTAGACATAGCTAGGCCTATTATTTAAACATTATTTTACAAAGATGGCAAAATAACACGTTGTTTTAAACATACATAATTAGTAAACCCCCTTTTTCCACATACAACAAATCTGCAGCAGACGACTTTGAAAACATGGTGACAAAAACCTAAACACCTTAAAAATCTCCATAAAAGATAGCTTAATTGTTAAATAAAGTTGGAAACATTGTAGCCAAACTTTGGCAAAAATGTTTTCAAAAGTCGTCTGCTGCTATTGCGTCAAAGTGCGTCTGCAGGTGGGAAAGGGTTAAATCATTATGATCATTTATTAATATAGGTCAGGACGTTCAACTTCTCACTATGAACTTAACCCTTTCCAACATACAACAAATCTGCAGTAAACAACTTTGAAAACACATTTAATAACAATTTTAATTATTTAAGAGTTGACACAATATTTTCAAAGGTCATCTGCTGCAGAGGCGCCAGAAAACGTCTGTATAAGAAAACGGATTTAAAGTGAAATATATCTTGGAACCAATGGCTACTTCAAGAAGTGATTTCAACTACCAATAATTTCACTTTTCGAGTTCACTTCTCTATAAATACTGAAAGCATATTTTAAACGCTGCGATTCTTGGCAAAATTCCGTTCAATAACATAACTCGTATTCATAGAGTTTCCATATTGTTGCCAGGATGTTTTCAATTCAAATTTCGTCTGCTTTAGTTTTGTAGTACATGTTGGAAAGATAAACCGTAACGTAACAGATGGATATAATGCAATACCTTTGTATGGACGTGTCTTGGACATATAACCAGAATAGGGGCATTATTAATGAGCCGTCACGCGAGAAAACCAACAGTGTGGACTCTGTGTAAAGTATCGACCCGGATCAGCCTAAGCATGCCACGCAGGCTTACCCGGATAGTCACTTTTCGCCTCCTGCAGATTTTCTGTTTCAGAAATCATTACTCTATACCTCTATCCCCTTGAGACGGAATGTGTCGGCTCGGATCAGTCTGCGCGGACTGATCTGGGTCGATACATTACGCATAAACCATAATGTTGGTTTTCTCGCAGGACGGCTCATTTTATCACATTAACCTGATATGATATCTAAAACGCATCTGCTTTGTTAAAGTTGAAGTAGAAATAACACAGAGATTAACACAGAGATCAAAAGAAGATAGGCACATGAGAAATTTCAATTTCATTGGTTACAAAAGTCGTCTGCTACAATGCGTCAAAATATGCCCGTCAGGTCCAGGTTAAAGATGTCAGATGAGCAACATTGAATTTATTTTGTTTCTAAAAGTATTTTAATCATATTTATAGCACATTATACTGTGTCAAAAGCAAACAACTTTCAAAAGACTTCCAGTCTTCTTTTGTCAATAGTAATGAGCCTGTGCATGGGGAAAGGTACCCGTTGGCTTTTTTGAAAAGCATAGATCCAGATGAGCCAAGGCATCCACAGTCTGATCAGTATATTCACTGTTCTTGCACACATTTGTTATAAGATTCTGTCAACTTGTGTACATTTTAATTAGACTTAGCGGGTGAACAAGATGATCTGAACCTTGCCAACCTTTTCTAATAAACTCGTTTGAATATTTGTTTTCTCTAGTTAATCAAAAACGGATTCAAACAAGAGGATCATGGTTCTGTATCGCTCACCTGAGATATATTGGGCTATTTGAGTAAGAAGAATTTAAGAGGAAAATTCAGGATCGTTTGTTTGAATTCATTTCATAAATTGGGCCAGCGGTTAGGAAAATATAAGATATTTTAAGCTTTCTTGAGCAGCGGAGCGGAACTCTTTCTACAATTTGATAAAGGGTAGCTGAAGGAACATTTATATGAATTAATTTTGAAATTTGGTCAGTGATTAAGAAAGTGTTGTTTTTTCTCTTCTTTTTTTTTTAGCTCTAGAAACCATCATTTGCAGAAAGCAACTAAAGTAGCATTTATGTGAATTTAATTTTGATATTAGACGAATGGTTGATAAGAAGATGTCTTTTAAATATTGTTCTATTTTTAGCTCTGGTGGTCATTTTGTGAGGCGTTGCAGAGCAGTTGGAATTTTGGTAGAGGGAACCAGAAGTAGCATTTCTGTGATAGCCTACTATTTTGAAATTGAGGCAGTGTTTTACGATTGTTTCTACTTTCAGCTCTCCTGGTGGCCATTATGTGCAGAGGGGTTAAATTGTTTGAACTATTTTTTATAGAAGGCCGCCAAAGATACATTCCAGTTTAACTATTTTGAAATCAGACCACTAGTTTCATAGAATAATATTTGAACGGACGATGGTGGGTGGGCAATCACAATAGGTAACTTTCGGCACTTCATGCTCAGACGAGCTAAAACGAGAGAAAACATTAATGCCAATTAATCCATCATGTCAAATTACACAATCTAACACTATTTCTAGTAGCGATATGACTTGCAACTGCTTGAGGATGCTGAAGACCTCGCCCAAACGTGAATTGACGGGAGTCACTAATTTGTGATGATGTCACTATGGGTACCATCGCTTCCGGTAGACAACCTCTGCAGCATGACGTCACACGGACGGCGAAACGATATCGTATTTTACGTCGAAGAAGTCCATATAAAAACGGGTTTGTGAACGTGCTGCAGACAGCTATGTGGTGACATACAAAGTCCGCCATGTAGGATGGAATAACACCAATCTGGTTACACAGTTTCCTTGCCTGAAAATAAAAATAAACAAAAACAATAAACAAACATGTTTTTTCAACATAAATTTAACACAGAGGGCTTAGTACATATAATGACGATTCATTCGTCTCAAAGCAATATCCAGTAATAAGTCTCAGTTTTTTTCCATTTCTATGTCGAAATCACGGGCACCTTGAATGCTAATTGTTGACTCATTACACGAAATGTCTGAATAAAGTATCGTGGAAGCAAGACATGTTTATTGTTAGAACGGCTTTCAGAAGGAGCGGAACATTACGTGACTGCAACGCTATACGACACGTTTAAATATGACTGTTAGAGTCAACATATATGAAGCCCTGGTTCTGCCTTTGGAATTTTTTCTCCAGGAAGCAGACATCGTGATTAATATAATAATCACAAAAGGAAACGTTTAGAATAATTGTCATTCGTGTAGGTCATAAAATACATGAGCATAACAACACCATGGTGATACAACTAAAGTTACATGTACTTAAATCCATAAAGTATATCTAGATTTCCAACCCTAGCATGTCAAATGTCAATTATATATGAGCCGTTCCACCAGAAAACAAACATTATGAACTCTGCGTAAATTATTTGACCCGAATCAGCCTAAGCATGACGCGCAGGCTAATCCATGCAGACACTTTTCGCCACCTGTGGGTTTTCTGTTTCAGGAATCATTACTCTAAACCTCTATCCCCCTGAGACGGAAAGTGTCGGCCCGGATTAGCCTGCGCAGATTGCTCAGTCCATAATGTTGCTTTTCTCATGGAGTTTCGTATCCATGAAAGGCTATAACTCTGAAACGCTCTGGAAAGGCAATATCTCAGTCCAAATTGGACACGCTTTATAGAGGGTCATCTTAGAATCATATTTGCAGACTTTTCTTCAAAACTGTTTAAGCGTATATATTTTACATCGATTGCGAAACAAGCTTTTAGCTTATATCGAGGGTTTGGCGTGAAACGGTTGTAACTAAAAACCTATTTTGAAATTCCTGGTTTAGGGGCAATTTCGACCCCTTTGTAAACAATGCAAATTTAGGCGCCATTGCTCCGCCATTGCTCAGAACGAGCAATTGCACCTAAATTTCCATTGTTTACCAAGACAAATGAGTTAACGCTTATAAAGACCTTATGGCGAGGTGATTAACTTTGGTAACAAAATACCGATTTTAGTTACAACCGTTCACGCCAAGCCCTCGATGTATTTTACATCGATTGCGAAACAAGCTTTTAGCTTATATAAATCACTTTTGATGACTGCCTCCTCAGTGAGACTTAACCAGTATTTGTGCCATTTGTGTTTAAAAAATCCCAAAGGCAGAACGTGATTAGAACCCATGACCTTTGGTACGATAGGTCGACGCTCTATAGTCAAGGACTTTGGAAGGCTTTGTCATTTTACGTCCTTTCAGGTGCCGTCTGGCGAAAATGTTTTTCAACTAATCACAATGGCTTGAACACTTGTTGTAAAGGATCATCTGAGGAAGATTTCTGACATATTGTGTTCAAAACCGTCACAGCAGAAGAACGTTAAAGTTTTAATTTACGCAAGCTTCTGATTCCGCATCGCGATCAATATGGCTTGAACAATTTTAGAAGAGGGCCACCAAAGAAACATTTCTGCCAAATTACCTTGCACTCAGTCAATCACTTTGGAAGGGATAATAAGGATGAACGTTTCTTTTTGATGTGTTGTCATATTTTTTATAATAGCAATCAAAACAAATCACTACATCATGGTAAATTACGTAATTCTTTCCATGTTAAATGATGCATTGAAAACTCTAGAAGGTGGGTGACCTTAATACGATTTCTGCATCCCCTTGTCTATGAAAGAAGGCTGTTTACAATTTCGTGATTGCTACAAACAATCCTTTACAAAAAATACCAATTAACCCTTTCCCACATACCGATGCATCTACAGTAGACGACTTTTGAAATCATTGTGCATCAACCTGTTTAACCCTTTCCCTCATACGACAATTCTGCAGCAGACGACTTTGAACGTATTTTGTCAAAAGATAGAAAATCGCCATAATTGAATGGATAACCTATGACAAAAAGTGGAAAACATTGTGGCAAAGGGAGAAATTGCACGTTTTGTGCAATTTCTTCTTTTGTCACTATGTTTTCAAAAAGGCGTTTTCAAAAAGGCGTCTGCTGCAGAGGCGTCAGAAAGCGTCTATATGAGGGAAAGGGTTAACCTTTCCCCCCCCCCCCCCCCCCAGTTTTGCCTAGATGTTTTCAAAATCGTCTGCTGCAGCATTGGTGTATGTTGGAAAGGGTTAACAAGATTTCCCTTCAATTTGGCCTAGTGACCTAGTTTCTGACCCATATTCGAACCTAGATATTATTAAGACAAACATTCTGACAAAAGTACAAGCTGCTGAAGCAAGAATCGCGGCCTCTAGAGTGTTAACAAGATTATCCTTCAATTTGACATTGTGACCTACTTTTTGACCCGACATGACCCATGTTCAAACTTGACCTACATATCATCAAGACAACCATTCTGATAGAGTTTCAATATGCTCAAGTTAAAAATGCACCATCCAGAGTGTTAACAAGATTTCCCTTCAGTTTGGCCTAGTGACCTAGTTTCTGACAAAATATGGCCCAGATATCATTAAGATAAACATTCTGACCAAAAGTTAAGCTGCTGAAGCAAAACAAGCGGCTTCTACAGTGTTAACAAGATTTCCCTTCAATTTGGCCTAGTGACCTAGTTTCTGATCCAATATGACCCATTTTCGAACTTGGCCTAGATAGGAATCATTACTCTATATACCTCTATCCCCCTGAGACGGAATATGTCGCCCGGGATGAGACTGTGCGGACTGAGCAGGCTGATCTGGGTCGATACATTACGCAGAGGCCATAATGTTGGTTTTCTCGCTCGACCATGCTCAGGTGAACTAAAAGTGGTTTGCAAATGTCTTCTTTATCAGATCGTTGATGGATTGGAATTGATAGTCGTTTTCAAAGATATTTGATCCGGGTCGATGCTTTACGCAGAGTCCACAATGTTGGTTTTCTCGCCTAATGTACATTTTCCTGGCGTTCTCTTAACTGCAGGCTTCGACACAACACTCTTCCAAGATAGCTGGCTACCTTCTCGCACCTGCAGGCCTCAACACAACACTCTTCCAAGATAGCTGGCTCCCTTTGCCAGATGGACTGTTACGCCAATTGGTGGAAGACGATTGACGCTATATAGTCACAAAGACTGTTGTCAGTCATAGCAAACAAATAAGAGGCTGAGCCTGGACTCGAACTTAAAACTGTAAGATTAAAAGCTACATGTATGTTCGTTACCGACTAAGCTATCGCGGGTCGACCATCTGTATAAACCACAGTGGTGGGTGCTATCTGAAATGTTGTTTAACCCACAAACACTATTATATAAAAGGTTGGATACCTGCATCAAATATCTTTACACAGAAGAAGAGATTTTGAATCAATTTAAAAACATTGTGGCAAAAGTAGACATTTATTCCCCTCTTGTTTTTTTTTTTCTTCAAATTAAAGTCTTCTGCTGCAAATGAATTAAAGAGTGTCTGCATACGGGAAAATTGTATTCAGGGGAAAAGAATGGAAAATACAAAGTATATGCAGTACTACATCAGCAAATTGAGTCCTGGCTCATTGAAACCAATAAAAAAGAATATGCAGTACTACTTCAACGAATTGAGTCCTGGCTCATTGAAACCAGTTTGTCATTTTTCGACCAATATTTTTCAGAGAACATTTTAAAGTATTTAGTATGACCCGACCGGGTATGGAACCTACAACCTCCAGTCACCCGAGACAGGCGATTTACAGCAACATTAGCAAATTTTGCCCATGTGTTTCCAAAGAAGTCAGCTGCAGATTTACTGTATGCATGTGGGAAAGGGTTAACTGTTTGAAATCAACTAGAGTCAAAACCATTGTGCTAAAAGGTAAAACAAAATCAATATTTGCTCTTCTTCCAAAACGGTTTCAAAAGGTCTGCTGCGAGGACATCAAAAAGTAATTTGTAACAACCCTTTCCCACTTCCAGACGCATATGCATCACTTGACCTCTGTGTGTGGTGAATTGCATGGCAAAAGAAGAAACTGTTTATCCTTTCAGTAATTTCATTTTCATTTAACCCTTTCCCACATACAGCAAATCTGCAGCAGACGACTTTAAAAACATAGTGACAAAAACCTAAACAATCTCCATAAAAGATAGCTTAATTGATAAATAAAGTTGAAAACATTGTGTCCAAAGGAGAAAATTGCTCATCATGAGCAATTTCACCTTTGGCCACACTGATTTCAAAAGTCGTCTGCTGCTATTGCGTCAAAATGCGTCTGCAGGTGGGAAAGGGTCAAGAGTTTCCAAACGTGGCTAATAAAGTTATACATACACACACACAACACACACACACACACACACACACACACACAAAAGGAGTTTCCATAGTGTTGCAAAGATACATATTTATAAAAGTAGCCAGCTGCAGATTCCCTTTGTATTATGGGAAAGGGTTATGGAAGCAGTTTAAAATCCAATTTCTAAGGTTGTCTAAAATCTGTGTTGTGTCACATGACAGAAAAAAACTTCAGCGAATTTAATTACCTCACCTATTCCCAGAGGTGAAGCGTCTCCTGTAGATTTCAATGGCTTAACCCTTCAAATCTGCAGCAGACGACATTTGACACCTGCCCTTGAAAACATGACTTTTGAAAACATTGCAATAAAAGGTGAAATTGCTCAAAACGAGCAATTTCACCTTTTAATGCAATATTTTCAACTCTTTATCAATATAAATCTTTCAGTTTTCTAGATTTTTGAAATGGTTCGTCTGATGATTGTAAAGCAGACGACATTTGAAAAGTCATGTGAAGTACTGGGTTAATTAATGACAGTTTAATTATTAAATAGAGTTGAAAACAATGTGGCAAATGGGTAAATTTCTCATTAAAGTCATCTGCTGCAGAGGCGTTAGAAAGCGTCTATATGAGAGAAAAGGTTAATTATAACTATCTGCACCCCTATCTCACTAGACCTTATTAATCAGCTCTTCATGTTTTAATCAGAGACATATGTCTCTGCTTTAATTGATTTCTTTTAAACGTTCCCCTCTTACAACAAATCTGAAGTAGACGTTTTGGAAAACTATCTATTAATAGAAAAGAACCACCAAATTATTCAATGAAGTGGAAAACGTTATGGCAAAAGGAGAAATTGCTCATTATGAGCAATTTCTCCATTTGCAACAATAGTTTCAAAAGTCGTCTCCTGCAGAAGCGTAAGAAAGCGTCTGTCTTTGAGAAAGGGCTGTTCCGCTATCCCTTTCCCTCATACGACAATTCTGCAGCAGACGACTTTGAACATATTTTGTGAAAAAATAGAATATCTCTATAATTGAATGGATAACCTATGACAAAAAGTTCAAAACATTGTGGCAAAAGGAGAAATTGCACGTTTTGTGCAATTTCTTCTTTTGTCACTATGTTTTCAAAAAGCCGTCTGCAGCAGAGACGTCAGAAAGCGTATATATGAGGGAAAGGGTTAAGGAACTTATTATGGAATTGCCTATAATAACAAGAGCTGTCGGGGGACAGCGCACTCGACTATTTCACCGCATTTTAGTTAACGGATTGCAAAAGTGTGTGTGAAACATATAGGGAACAGTGATAATAAACTAATGGTTGTATAAAGATGCAATGCAATATATCAAGTTGTTGGTGAGATATAGACTATAATGTAGTTTCACACAGAACATTAACCAGAATTTCTAAGTAAAACAAATAAAAAATTCAATATACGCATGCAGGACAAAGTTATGTCACTTGATTATTAACATAGGTGTGATGGTTGGGAATGGTTCTATCACGTTTCAATGTAATATATCAAGTATTTGGTGCGATATGGACTCTAATGTAGTTGCACGCAGAATATTAACCAGAATTTCTAAGTAAAACTAGAGATTGCTTTTTTGAAAAAGCGCTTGTCTCCCCATTTGTGTGGTCGTAGGGGAGGAAAAGAAATGATGGAGATGATTTTTTTAGTTTTGGACTGGAGATGAAGCAACAGTGACAATCCTCAGTTATTGAGTGGAAACCATTTTTCAGCTGAGGGTTACCATGCCCTTGGTCTTTGACCTAGTGACCTCAAAATAAATAGGGGTCATTTGAGATGAAGCAACAGTGACAATCTTCAGTAATTGAGCGGAAACCATTTTTCAGCCAAAGGTCACCGCGACCTTGACCTACTGACATCAAAATCAATAGGGGTCATCTACAGGTTAGGACCAAGCTGCACACCAAGTATGAAGTTCCTGGGTATAAGCGTTCTTGAGTTATTGAGTAAAACACATTTTTCAGCTGAAGGTTACCGTGACCTTCGACATTTGACCTTGTGACCTCAAAATCAAACAAATTCAATAAAGGTCATTTACTGGTTAGGACCAACCTGCACACCAGGTATGAAGTTCCTCAACATAAGCATTCTTTAGTTATTGAGAGGAAACCATTTTTCAGCTGAAGGTTACCATGACATTGACCTTTAAGCTAGTAACCTCAAAATCAATAGGGGTCATCTACTGGTGGTGACCAACCTGCACACCAAGTATTAACTTCCATGGCAAAAGCATTCTACAGTTATTAAGCAAAAACAATGTTTCAGCTCATTGTCACTGTGACCTTTCAGCTCAAGGTCACTGTGACCTTGACTTTGACCACAAAATTAATAGGGTCTTCTACTGGGCATGGCCAACCTGCATAACAAGTATGGAGTTCCTCGGCCCAAGCCTTCTTCAGTTATTGAGCGGAAACCATTTTTTACCTCACAAGGTCACCATGACCTTGACCTTTGACCTTCTGACATCAAAATCAATAGGAGTCATCTACTGGTCATGACCAACCTGCATACCAAGTATGAAGATCCTATGCCCAAGCGTTCTTCAGTTATTGAGCGGAAACAAGTGCGACGGACCTTGACCACTGTGAGCTTGACCTTTGACCTAGTGACCTTAAAATTAATAGGGGTCATTTGCTGGTGGTGACCAACCTGCACATCAAGTATGAAGTTCCTGGGCCCAAGCAAAAACTATTTATCAGCTCATTGTCACTGTGACCTTTCAAGCTCATGGTCACTGTGACCTTGACTTTAGACGTACTGACCTCAAAAGCAATAGGGGTCTTCTACTAGGCATGGCCAACCTGCATACCAAGTATGGAGTTCCTCAGCCAAAGCGTTCTTCAGTTATTGAGCGGAAACCATTTTTTACCTCACAAGGTCACCATGACCTTGACCTTTGACCTTCTGTTATCAAAATCAATAGGGATCAGCTACTGGTCATGACCAACCTGCATACCAAGTATGAAGTTCCTACGCCTAAGCGTTCTTCAGTTATTGAGCGGAAACAAGTGTGACAGACGGAAGGACGGACGGAAGGACGGACGGAAGGACGGACGGAACGGGCAAAAACAATATGTCACCCCCATGTAATGGGGGAGACATAAAAACTCACAATGTTCAATATATGCAGGTTATGTCACTTGATTATTTACATAGGTGTGTGATGGTTAGGAATGATTGTATGAAGTTACAATACAATGCATCATGTAATTACTGAGATATGGACTTTTAATGTAGTTTCAATGCAATGCATCATGTAATTACTGAGATATGGTCTTTTAATGTAGTTGCACGCAAAACAGTTTTTCTGTGCAATGATCAG
This sequence comes from Serripes groenlandicus, assembly GCA_031761405.1. Lineage (NCBI taxonomy): Eukaryota > Metazoa > Mollusca > Bivalvia > Cardiida > Cardiidae > Serripes > Serripes groenlandicus. The sequence goes on along the minus strand of JASEVX010000009.1, from coordinate 21,205,416 downwards.
AATCTAAGGATGTTCTTTTGTATCAATCCTTTGATGTTTTTTGTCCATAGGCATTTTAAGTTTGTATTGTCTGTATTAATTCTTTCCCTCATATAGACGCTTTCTGACGCCTCTGCAGCAGACCGCTTTCTGAAAACATAGTGACAAAAGAAGAAATTGATCAAAACGAGCAATTTCTCCTTTTTTTCCACAGCTTTAAAAACATTTTTGGGAAATATAGATTCTCATCCCAAACAAACGTATCAGTGTTGAAAAGAACGGTAAACATTAAGAGCAATTTCTCCATTTGACACAATGTTTGCTAAAAATGTCTGCTGTATATGCGTAAAAATGCATCTGTTAGATGGAAAATGTTAAACAATTTCACAACATTTGTTCAACATATTGGCTAAAAACGCCTCTGCAGCAGATGGCTTTTAAAAAACAAAGTGACAAAAGAAGAAATTGCTCAAAACGAGCAATTTCTCCGTTTGCCACAATGTTTTCCACTTTTAGTCATAGATTATCCATTTAATTGTAGAGATTTTCTATTTTTTGACAACATATATTCAATGTCGTCTGCTGCGGAATTGTCATATGAGGGAAAGGGTTAACAAAAGAAATGTTTGGTAAGAATGCACAACCTGCTCATTATCAGCATATTCTCATGTGGTATTAAAACTCTTTCCCACTTGCATGCGCATGTGAATGGATCTACAGCAGACGATGTCTAAACAAATAATGTTGCAAAACGAGATATTGCTCCGAAAGTGAATGATACCAAGTTGTACAATCTGTTGGAAAAGACTTCGTATAATCAGCTGCCTTCATCATTGAGTTGATTGTGACGATGTATGACGCCTCTGCAGCAGACGGCTTTTTGAAAACAGAGTGACAAAAGAAGAAATCGACAAAACGTGCACTTTTAGTCATAGGTTATCCATTCAATTAAAGAGATTTTCTATTTTTTGACAAAATATTTTCAAAGTCGTCTGCTGCAGAATTGTCGTATGAGGGAAAGGGTTAATAGTATAATCAGCTGCCATCATTAGTGTGTTGTTTATAACCATGAAAGGGATAATGAGGTATCACGGTAAATATAGGTCAGGGATAATTAGTTTCAAGTTTTGTCTTGACAACAACTTTCGATTACATGGTATTTAAACCCTTTCTGACTTGCAAGTGTGTTGGAACGCATCTTTAACAGAACGGCGTATTTGCAAATATTGCGGAAAAGAAGTAAAGAAAAATGCTCAGAAAGTAATTGCTACAGAGATGAAAACTTTATGCAACAAGAGCTGTCGGAGGACAGCGCGCTCGACTACATGCCGCTTATTCACATAAAGAACTATTTCATTATATTGCACTTAAGTACTATTAAATCATATTACCGGTATATACTTTATTTGTAAAAGCAACTGAATAGAAATACATACATTTAAATATAATTTAAAAATAAAATTTCCTAAGTCAATCAAGGGCCATTACTCCATATTTAGGATACAACGGAGTTATCTAACCTAATTGTACGATGGTCCTTAACAAATATGTGAAGTATGAAGTGATTTGAATGATGTAACTTTAACGTTGAGCTAAACGCAAATGTTAAAACTGACCGAGTCCAATATTAGCAAAACCTTAAAAAAAGGTTTTCCTAATGTTTGACACCATGCAAAACCCGTTTGATATGTTGAAGAATTATATTTGATAAATAAATGATCACAATTAGAAATAAATGTAACCAAATATTAAGAATTTATCTAAAATTCTCAAAATCAAACAAAAATCATGTTTTTTACCCCCTAAAAGTCACATTCAGCATCTTCAACATACAATGTGAAGAAAGGTATTACATGTAATTATATTCCAAATATGGAAGCCCTAACACAAGTACTTATTTAGAAAAATTAGAAGATTAAATGAAAAAGCCAACTTGCCCTAAAACTTTAACCACCCAAAAGCATGTGTTTTACCGCAAACAGAATGTCACACTCAGCATCTTCAGCATATAATATGAAGAAATGTATTAAATGTAATTATTTTCCAAATATGAAAGCCCTAGCACAAGTACTTATTCAGAAAAAGTTAAAAAAATAAAATAAAATCCTACTTGCCCCAAAACTTTAACCACCGAAAATCATGTTTTTTACCCCAAAAAGAAGGTCACACTCAGCATCTTCAGCATTCAATGTGAAGAAAGGTATAAGATGTAACTATATTCTAAATATTAAAGCCCTAGCACAAATTCTTATAGAGAACAATTAAAAAATTAAATGAAAATGTCAACTTGCCCTAAAACTGTAACCACCCAAAATCATGTAATTTACCCCAAAAAGAAGGTAGAACTCAGAATCTTCAGCATACAATATAAAGAAAGGTATTAGATGTTATTATATTCCAAATATGAAAGCCCTAGTACAAGTACTTATTGAGAAAAAAAAAATCCAACTTGCCCTAAAACTTTAACCCCCGAAAATCATGTTTTTTTTCCCAAAAGGAAGGTCACACTCAGAATCTTCAGCATACAATATAAAGAAAGGTATAAGATTTAACTATATTCCAAATATAAAAGCCCTAGCACAAATACTTATGAATGAAAATCCCAACTTGCCCTAAAACTTTAACCGGACGCCGACGGAGACGCCGACGCCGACGCGAGTAGTAAAGCTCTCATATTCTTCGAATAGTCGAGCTAAAAAAGGAGGCATTTTTTAACCAAAATGTTTTCATAAAAAATCTTCTACTACTAAGTCATAAGTCTGTTTCAATGAAAGGGTTTAAAAGGTCTTCTGGTACGATCGGTGTTGTCTAGTACACAAGGGCTTACAATCAAACGTAATCTTTTGCTTTAGAGTAGAAAGAATGGTTAAACAAGAGGGCCATGATGGCCCTATATCGCTTACCTGATTTAAAAGAAATTCAATCGTTTTCAAAGTTTTTACTCTTTTTAGGAAAAACAAGCTCCGCCCCCTGGCGGCCATGTTTTTCAACGGATCAAAAATATTTAAACAATCTTGGTAAAGGGTGCCCCAAGGAACATTTGTGCAAAATAATTTTTAAATCGGGCCAGTACTTTTGGACAAGAAGATTTTTAAAGTTTTAACAATGCACATATAAGGAAAACAAGCTCCGCCCCCTGGCCGCCATGTTTTTCAACGGATTGGAAATATTTGTACAATCTTGGTAAAGGGTGCCCCAAGGAACATTTGTGCAAAATAATTTTTAAATCGGGCCAGTACTTTTGGACAAGAAGATTTTTAAAGTTTTAACAATGCACATATAATGAAAACAAGCTCCGCCCCCTGGCCGCCATGTTTTTCAACGGATTGGAAATATTTGTACAATCTTGGTAAAGGGTGCCCCAAGGAACATTTGTGCAAAATAATTTTTAAATCGGGCCAGTTCTTTTGGACAAGAAGATTGTTAAAGTTTTAACAATGCACATATAAGGAAAACTAGCTCCGCCCCCTGGCGGCCATGCTTTTCAACGGATCGGAAATATTTGAACAATCTTGGTAAAGGGTGCCCTAAGGAACATTTGTGCAAAATAATTTTCAAATTGGGCCAGTACTTTTGGACAAGAAGATTTTTAAAGTTTTAACAATGCACATATAAGGAAAACAAGCTCCGCCCCCCCTGGCGGCCATGTTTTTCAACGGATCAAAAATATTTGAACAATCTTGGTAAAGGGTGCACCAAGGAACATTTGTGCAAAATTATTTTCAAATCGGCCCAGTACTTTTGGACAAGAAGATTTTACAAAGTTTTAACAATGCACATATAAGGAAAACAGGCTCCGCCCCCTGGCGGCCATGTTTTTCAACGGATTGGACATATTTGAACAATCTTGGTAAAGAGTGTCCCAAGGAACATTTGTGCAAAATAATTTTCAAATCGGGCCAGTACTTTTGGACAAGAAGATTTTTAAAGTTTTAACAATGCACATGTAAGGAAAATAAGCTCCGCCCGCATGGCGGCCATGTTTTTCAACGGATTGGAAATATTTGAACAATCTTGGTAGAGGGTACCTCAAGGAACATTTGTGTAAAATAATTTTCAAATCGGGCCAGTACTTTTGGACAAGAAGATTTTTTAAGATTTGGCAATTTTTCCCTTTTCTGATGCCGCAGCAACCAAAGTTCTACTTTGAATTAATTTCTTTGAACAACTTTGAAAGAGGACTACCTAAGGACCATTCCTGTGAAGTTATTTTGAAATCTGTTCATTGGTTTAGTAGGAGAAGTCATTTGTAGGAAATTGTTAACAGACGCCGACGACGCAGACGACGCCGGACGGTGAGTGATCACAAAAGCTCACCTTGCACTTCGTGCTTAGGTGAGCTAAAAAGGAATATACAGCGAAATTGGGAATCTCTTGTTATGGTGGTATCCTTATATTTTACTAACTACTAGGGATGAGAACGAATACCGAAAACGATATTCGAATATTCGTTTACTTATTCGAATATATTTGAATATTCGTTTTTCGAATCAAAAATCGGTATCCGATTTCAGGTTTATCCGAATACTGGTAAATTCCATTTCCTTTTTCAAATAATGGCGATTTTTCAAGTATAAGTATAAGCTATTTTTTACGTATATATTGCATATTTTCAACTGTTCTCACACTCTCTTTTCTTCTCAACAGATATATTTGAATTTCAAGTTGATGTAAATCAAGAAAAAAATCCCTTGACGCAACGTTTTCTGAGCCCAATCTGACTTAAGTTAAGTACACGATCTCACCAAATGTAAGATCTGATGGCGATCAATTCGATTTCATCTTTTTGTTTCATCGGATTTCCAATATCGCTATTTTTAGATCCACCAAGCTATTTTTATTTGAACCAATCAGAGGACTCGTTTCAACAAACGTTTGGCTTAACCTTCAAAATGGCGTCAAATGACGTAGTTGAGCAAATTTAAAATTGACCATTTAAAACCAGAGCAAAGAACACTTTTCGATGCTGTATGGTCAGGGAAAAACTGTATGGGTGTTTTGCCTCATTTCGACATTTGTTGCCATGATGCGGTCGTCATAAGAACTATACACGCGTGTAAATCACTATGCGAAAATTGGGATTTCATGCTAAATATAGATTTTTTTGGTAAATATAGACTTTTACTTTCACTTTCAAAAACGTGAAAGAAAAGGTTCTGATTGGCTGGCGGAAAGGTCGTCTGAACGTGACCCTCTATTGGTTGTCCTCAGATCCTATGCGTAGCGTTAATAGGAGATGGATTTAATGAGATTGTTCTGAGCCGTAACTACAGTACATGACAATGTAAATTATGGCACTTCCTAAAACCTAAAAGTATCTTTTGACAATTTTAAAAGGATTCTTTCAGAACTTCATAAAGGTATCTTTCGGCAGTTCAAAGGGGTATCTTTTAGCACGTCAAAACGGTATCTTTCTGCATTTCCTAAAAACATCTTTCCGTACTTCATAAAAGTATCTCTCGGCACTTCATAACAAAGACTTTAGGCACTTCATAAAAGTTTTTTCGGCACTTTATTATGGGTATCATTTGGCACTTCTTATTGGAGTCTTTCGGAACTTCATAAAACGTATCCTTGAGCACTCCCAAAAGGTATTATCGGCATCATAAAGGTATCATTGGCATATCATAAAATTATCTTTTGTCAATTCATAAAGGGCATCTTAAGGCATATTATAAAGATATCGGCACTTCAGTCAGGGTATCTTTTTTATTCAAGTACTGGCATCTCTTACTTACTACATTTACATAAAAAAGCTATATTTTCTCAATTCATAAAGGGTATCTTTAAAACTGAAGTACTTGCATAGTTTACTTACAACATAAAAAGCATGTTTCGGCACTTCATAAAAGTTATCTTTAATAATTTTATAATCAAAGTTCCACGAAGATCCATCGATATTACAAGTTCATCAAAAGCCCAGGATAGCTAAAATAATATCTGCTTAGTTGCATTCAAATTTTAAAAAAATCCATTGTTAGAAATTTGAAACAATTAAGAGGGCCATGGACCGCTCACCTGATTTCCCCCCACCCCCCACACTTTAGCCAGATAAGCCCCGTCCCCTGGCGGCCATAGTTTTCGACCAATCAACATGGCTTGAAGGAATCTGATAGTGGGTCACTTCAGAAACATTTCTACACAATTATTTGAAAATCTGCCTGACCCTTTCGGAGGAGAAGATTTTTAAGTTTTCACAATAGCCATATAATAGCCCACTGGTGGCCATGTTTTTAGACCAATCAACATGGCTTGAATGAATCTGATAGAGGGTCACCCAAGGAACATTTCTACAAAATGATTTGGAAATCTGCCAACCAGTTTGGGAGAAGAAGAATTTTAAAGTTGTTTTCGTTTCGTTGCCATGGAAACCAGAATTCTTCATGGATCCCATCAATTTGAAGGAATTCTGGTAAGGTCATTGAGAGGATTTCTGTGCAATTTCATCCCAAAGGTCATTGAGAGGCCTTCTGTGCAGTTTCAAATTGACCCACTGGTTACTGAGGAGAAGATGTTGACGGACGTACGCCGGACAAAAGGCGATCAGAATAAAGAGCTAAAAAGTATAGATCAAGTGAAGACTGCAATGATGCACACGCTGGTGTGAATCTATATTGTTATCAAAGGTAAGGTTAATGTTGTTGCATGGACGTTGACCTGATCAAAAGTATATAGCAGATATCAAATTGAAAACCTAATAAGAATCGAGAATGTTTTTATAAGTTGTCTGCAAAAGGTGTATGAAATTTATTGTAGGATTAAGCTAGAGGCCTCAAGTCCAGAATACAAATAGTTGTTATTTTGAGTATCCTGTACAAGAATATAATAAAACTTACGATATATATTCATTAGTCGCCGGGCAGAAGCCCGCGACTTCTATTTTTAATAGGTTTTCGGAAATGACATGGGAGGGGGGATTATTATTATTAGAAAGAAACACATTTAGATGTCTTGAACATATTACAATTGTGTTTGTTTAAAAACACTAAGTAATGACACATCTAAAATGAAATAAATATTCCGATGTTTTAGGTATTTTCAGTTTCTTTATTTTGACTCGCATTTATGTTTTTTTGTTTTATTTACGAAGACAAAACAGTCCCTATTTGCTAGAATGAAATACTGTATTTTACACAATATACTACATGTAACATAAAGGCGATAACTACACACCTTTACGTCGCACAGTCCAATGTTGTTTACATACGCGCACCTGCTGATGAAAATGACGTCGAATATTCTCCTTCTAATGGCAATTTTAACTTACTGAGTGTTATTTTCCTGTTCAAAGAGATGTCTTGATTTGTGAAGAAGGCATTTTATAATGTTTATCCATGTATATCTAAAATATGAACTGTTTCTAAGCTAAAACTGTTGATCCGCGTGACTCGCGAATACCAACTGCGTAGATCAATCTCCTTTGCAGAGAGACGCTCTTTACACTCACTTACAAATAGTTAAATCATATGCGATTTAAAATGTTTATTTGGTTCGAAACAAATGAAGAAAAGAACAAACCGAGATAAAACTGGTTTTAATAGAAAAATTACTTTGAACGAACACTCTCTGCCTATAAAGAGAGTTTCAAGAACGACACCTCTGCGAATAAGAAAGAATCGGGTCTTTCGTACAAAAATTATTTCGTCCTTGACACTTTTAAATGTGTCATTTAATTCCCTAAAGGCATATTGCTTCCGATCTGCATATTACTATGCATCATTGACACAAGGGCGCTCATCATAATATAATTTTAAAACATGAGTAGTTTGTTATTTTCATTATGAAAAGGGAAGGAAAGAATTAAAATAAATTAACAATGTTGTAGGGCTCAGTTTATGTTCGAAATTAAGTTTAAATTATACAACAATTTCAATGAGATTTAACTGTTTAGTTGATATTATATTTCGAAGGTGGTTTAATTTATAAATATTGATCTACATTTCAACATTTGTTAAAGTATGATATAATTAGGATGCCAAGCTAATATCATCTTGAGAAAAAGAGAAAACTCATGTCTTCAGCGATTTAACCCTTATCTCATTGTTTTAAAGTAGATTGCTGCAAAAGTGTCCACTGTTGACTTTAATAGAGGAAAGGTAAAATGACGTGCTATTGCATGCAAATCCTAAATTGTGGTTTTATTGAACAAGAGGCCCAAGAGGGCCAGTATCGCTCCACGGCCATAAGGCAAAAATAAAATCTCCAAACAGCCCTGCCCCGTGGTGGCTATTTTTTTTACCAACCACCATGGCTTAAAGGAATCTTGTAGAGTGTCACCAAAGGAATGTTTCTGCAAAATTATTTGAAAATATGCCTGACACTTTCGGAGGAGAAGATTTTTTAAGTTTTCACTATGGTCATATAAGTCAAAATAGCCCCGCCCTCTGGCGGCCATGTTTTTCGACCAATCAACATGGCTTGAAGGAATCTGATAGAGGGTCACCCAATGAACATTTCTACAAAATTATTTGAAAATCGGCTGAACACTTTCGGAGAAGAAGATGTTTTAAGTTTTCACTATAGCTATATAACGCAAAAAAGCCCCGCCCCCTGGCGGCCATGTTTTTCGCCCAATCAACATTTCTTGAAGGAATCTAATTAAGGTTCACACAAGGAACATTTCTACAAAATTATTTGAAAATCGGCCTGACACTTTTGGAGGAGAAGATTTTTTAAGTTTGCTCTTTAGCCATATAGGCAAAATAGCCCCGCCCTGTGACGGCCATGTTTTTTTACCAATCAACATGGCTTGAAGGAATCTGATAGAGGGTCAACCACGGAACATTTCTACATAATTATTTGAAAATCTGCTGAACACTTTTTGAGAAGAAGATTATTTAAGTTTTCACTATAGCTATATAAGGCAAAAAAGCCCCGCCCCCTGGCGGCCATGTTTTTCGCCCAATCAAAATTTCTTGAAGGAATCTAATAAAGGGTCACCCAAGGAACATTTCTACAAAATTATTTGAAAATCGGCCTGACACTTTCGGAGAAGAAGATTTTTTAAGTTCTCACTATTTTTTTCTTTCGGTTGCCATGGAAACCAGAATTTTGAATGGATCAAAAACATTTGAAGGAATTTAGTAGAGGACATTGAGAGGATGCTTCCCATGAAGTTTCAACCAAATTGGCCAAGTGGTTAGGGAGAAGAAGTCGTTTAAAGGAAAAAGTTAACGCACGCACGCACGCACGCACGACGGACAATTCGCCATGACATAAGCTCGACTGGCTTTCAGCCAGTGGAGCTAAAAATAATAAAATTCAAATATTCTGACAAACATCTTAGTTGGTTGTGTGTATGGTCAACCTACTTTGGAATGGGGATTGATCATAAACAATGAAAGGCTTCAATTATCATTCACTTCGTTGACAAATTAATGCAAATTTGTATGATACATTTTCACTTGACCCCACCCCTGATGTTCCAATATGCGCCTCAGTTGATAACTGTTTATTCAACTACTATAATGTTAGTGTTATGCATAACTGCAGTATGGATTTCCGGCGACATTGATGCGTTGCATCAACTTTCTCTTGTATATACATATACTTGTTAAATATTTACAATCCTCTTATAGTCGTGAATATCATGGCGTGATTTTCCGGTATAATGTTATTATAAAAGGACTTAAATATATAGCTTATTCAACACCATTTAAATTAATCAATGTTTCCCTCTCGTCAAATGCGCTTATTAAAACGTTTGCTACAGCCAACATACTGCTTCATAATGCTATAGAATGTTTGAAGGCAAGTTGTTTTACTTAACAAACGGGCCATGAAACATTCTAGTCTTATAAAGTTTACAAACTAGAAAGAAAAATCATCTAAAACTTGTATCAGGGAAAAGCGTATGATTGAGATGAAAAGCCATATAGTATGACTCCTTCTTGGAACAGCCATGATAAAAACAGGGGACCACATAAGGCAGAGTGGACATATCTTGCTTCCGTGATATCTCTTTTAGCCCTCATTAATTAACCCTTTCTCACTCATATAGACGCTTTCTGACGCCTCTGTGGCAGACGGCTTTTGGAAAACATAGTGACAAAAGAAGAAATTGCTCAAAACGAGCAATTTCTCCTTTTGACACAATGTTTTCCACTTTTAGTCATATGTTATCCATTCAATTATGGAGATTTTCTATTTTTTTAACAAAATATGTTCAAAGTCGTCTACTGCAGAACTGTCGTATGAGGGAAAGGGTTAAAACTTATGTTGTTGGCACTCAAAATAATCAGATTTGTTTTCAAGTAACAAAAAACATTTTTTTTTTAAGTGAAATAAGGATTTTATAACAAGCAAAACTCCCATTATCTAGAGATCTATAAACACCAAAATAAGATTCACATACCATTGATGGAGTGATGAGAATTATAAACACGATGATGACAGCCAGCATAAGGCGGGAAAACTCTTTTCCAGTTGACATCAGTAAGTCCCTATCCCGATGTTCCTGGTCATAAGGAATGGAGCGGGTTAAATCTACCTTTCGTTGCATATCTCTCAGTCCGCACATCACACCTGCGTTGCATAATATCAGAATAGTGACCAGAACTACATCTTGTACAATTTGCAGAACGGTAAATCCATCCGTATGAAACGGGAGTCTTTCGCGATAAATTGCTGGGTTGTTTCGAACTCCATACTCAAAAGTCAGAAATAACTTATGGCATCCAAGATGAATAAACGTGTCTGGTTTCATAACGTTTTCAAAAACAACATATTCAAAATAAACTGAGATTATTGCAAATATAAGAGCGTAAGAAACTAATGCAACTTCAGTTACACAAAAGGCTTTCAATGTGCATTTCCGAATGTAGAAAAACGGTGCCCGAATTGATATACATCTTTCTATGCCCAACAAAACTACCATCAATTTTGATAAAAAGAAGAACAGCTGTGAGCAAAATCCTGCAAATGTGTACACAAAAATAGTCGTTGCACTAAAACACTGGCCTGTTCCTGTATAGATCAACAATTTCGGTAGGATTCCTAAAATGGAGGACAGTATATCATTTCCTGCCAAAAACAGTATCAGCATCTTGGGCTGTGATATCCGTTTCCGAGTCTTCCAGATTTTTATTTCAATGAGAATTAAACACAAATTGGCGGTTGTAGTTAATGTCACTATCAGTGTATTTATTATTATATCGGCAACCAATAAATTGGAGACATCAGTCAGGTCCGACACACTGTTTGTTGAATTAGACCTCAGCACAGAAGTTTCATTCATAGTTATTCGAGGATACTTGTATCAAGATACAGATGATAGTGTCGTTGTACTCCCAATAATAGCATTTATGTTATGCTAAATCATAAAATCCATATCACTCACTGATATCACCCACACTGTGAGTGATATATACGTATGCCGGAACTACCTTTTTACTTATAAAGGGAGGCCACTTGTTTCACTGACACTCTACAATTTTATCTTTATTTTCACAAAAACTGATAAACTTATCTTGACAAATGTATAATTCCGTATTCCGTAAATTTAACAAATCGGACTTATTGTCATTGTGAAGTAAACAATATACATATATATTGTGATGCGAGTCTGAGTACATCCTTTCTATTAGCGCTAGACTAAAACTATATGTAGCATACCACCTATCTATTTTGGGAAATCAATAAATAGATATCATGTTTAAAATAGACCCACTAACATGTTCATGAACGTAGATAATGTCTTATATATTATGTCCCTGATATTTCTGTTTACTTTCACAAATTTTCACAAGTCTTATATCTACTTCCCCGATGTGTCTAAATAACCGTTTGCTTGCACACATTTTCAAAGCTTTCGTTATTTCTTTCCATAGGATGTTTTCGATCCATTGCTATAACAATTTCTCAATATACGTATTGTTAAATATCAAAGTTATTCCATATAATACATGTCAATATCCACAATAGTGTCTCCTGACTTTAATTTAAAGTTCTCCTTCTAATAAATATCAGCTGTAAAAACCATCATACCATATGTCTTTTGTTCTTTAGGTCACAATGTTCAAACCATGAAATCTATTTCAGTTATTGCTTAAAGTCAAAACTAAGCAGATCAATGTCAAACTGATTCTAATTTAGAATTATTGTTATGTAAATTTTATTTTGTAGAACTGAACATTTGCTAAGGAAAATACATATTACCATAAATCACATGTTTTATCCCTTTCCCAATTACACCATATCAACAGCAGGAAATTCTCTGTTGATGGAAATATAATTATTGAAAAGTGTTGAAATAATTGTGGCAAAAGGAGATACTTATCATTATGAGCAATTTAACTTTTTGTCATAATGTTTTTAAAAGTCGTCTGTTGCAGAGGCATCAGTTAGCGACTGTGAGTGGTAAATGCTCAAGACACAACTAAACAATATATATTTCCATTTTTAAACAACCAAGTGTTGTCAATATAATCCTTTCTATAAATAATCAAAGTACAATTAAGCACATTCAGTTGTTTTTGACCCAGTATTGTGAAAAGCCATATCTCCAGCAGGAAAGAAGGAATTATCAGTAGCAACCACATACAAGCAGCAGCGCAGCTCACATAAAAACCAATACGCTGCAGTCTTCGGAAGTAATTTCTAATCTGTTAACCTTTAACCCTTTCCCTCATACGAAAATTCTGCAGCAGACGACTTTGAACGTACTTTGTCAAAACATAGAAAATCTCCATAATTTAATGGATATCGTTACTATGACTAAAAGTGGAAAACAGTGTGGCAAAAGGAGAAATTGCACGTTTTGTGCAATTTCTTCTTTTGTCAGTATGTTTTCAAAAAGCTGTCTGCTGCAGAGGCGTCCGAAAGCGTTTATATGAGGGAAAGGGTTAACCTTTTTCACTGCCGAATTTCATAAAGTCAACTCTTCCATATTAAAAATTGGACCTCTCCATTTTACGTCCAATAAGAAATTTGGTAAATTTAATGTCTAAGTGGCAATTAATGCAGATTTCAGGAGAGACAGCTCGTAAGGACCTGTCGCACATGAATCTGCATGGTTTGGAAAAGCCTTTATTTTCCATTGGAAGTGAACAGGTTAACTCTTTCCCACAATCAAAACAAATCTTCAACAGGCAGATCTTGAAACTCCTTGGACACAAATGTGGTAAACCTCTATAATTGAAAGAGAGTTGAAATAGATGTCAGGTGGCAAAACGTCTGCATATTGGAAAGGTACAATCAACACAATATTTAACGAGAGGGCCATGATGGCCCTGGATCGGCCCTGGATTGCTCACCTGGGTAATGCATAATACACTGTGATATGTCATGCCAACAACATTAACTCATTGTGAGGTCAGACCCAAGAGGACCAGTATAGCTCCACTGCCACAAAGCGAAATAACCCATATCCTATGCTGTCTGTCTTTAATCAAATTAATATGACTAAGAAGGTCACAAAAAAAAAACAATGCTGATGTACTAGTTAGCATTTAAAAATCAGACATAGTTTCTTAGGAAATAGTTTTCTAAATCTTACACTCTGGGCACCAAGGGTAAAACTGCCCTTGGTGGAATCAGGTAGAGGGTTAGAAAACAGAGCCACCAGGAGGGTCCTTCCTGTAGGAATGCTCTGAAATATTAGCACAAGGAGATTTATAGACCTGCCAGTGTGATCAAATATCCGGATTTCTCTTTGTCCTTACTAGTCTATTGGATTGTTCTTGGATGCTTAAAAATCAGACGATTCTAATAATGAGTATGTCAGGCAGAGGTTAACCCTTTCCCTCATACGACAAGTCTGACAAGTCTGCAGCAGACGACTTTGAACATATTTTGTCAAAAATAAAATCTCTATATTAATTGAATGGATAACCTATGATTAAAAGTGGGAAACATTGTGGCAAAAGGAGAAATGCTCGTTTTGAGCAATTTCTCTTTTTGTCACTATGTTTTCAAAAAACCGTCTGCTGCAGAGGCGTCAGAAAGCTTCTATATGAGGGAAAGGGTTAACAAAACCTATTACAGTACAAAAAGCCTGTAGCAGACCACTTTGAAAACATCTGTGAAAGTATAATTTTGTAAATATTATGACAAACAGAGAAAGTGTGCATAGTGAGCAATTTCATCTTTTGTCACAATTCAAGAAGTTGTCTGCTGCAGATAGGTCAAAATGCGCCTGCATGCGGGAAAGAGTAAAGGTAAGAAATGCTGTCAGTAAGTCTGATGTCTGATGTAGATAGGTCAAAATACGCCTGCAGCTTGGAAAGAGTAAAGGTAAGAAATTCTGTCACTTAATCTGATGTCTGCCAGGAAAACATACCATGATTAATAGGCAAAGTTAACCCTTTCCCTCATATAGATGCTTTCTGACGCCTCTGCAGCAGACGGCTTTTTGAAAACATAGTGACAAAAAAAGAAATTGCTTAAAAACAAGCAATTTCTCCTTTTGCCACAATGTTTGCCACTTTTAGTCATAGGTTATCCATTCAATTATAGAGATTTTCTATTTTTTGACAAAATATGTTGAAAGTCGTCTGCTGCAGAATTGTTGTATGAGGGATTTCAAGGGTAAAGAGAGGAACTACTGTGATCAGTATATATCAAATATCATCTAATTTTGGTATACAGGTATTTGTACTATTTGATAAATTCATAAAAAAAACTAGAGATTGCTTTTTTGAAAAAGCGATTGTCTCCCCATTTGTGTGGTCGTAGGGGAGGAAAAGAAATGATGGAGATGAATTGTGTAGTTTTGGACTGGAGATGAAGCAACAGTGACAATCCTCAGTTATTGAGCGGAAACCATTTTTCAGCTGAAGGTTACCATGACCTTGGCCTTTGACCTAGTGACCACAAAATCAATAGGGGTTATTGCTGCTGGTGACCAACCTGCAAACCAAGTATGAAGTTCCTGGGCCCAAGTAATCTTCAGTTATTGAGCGGAAACCATTTTTCAGCCCAAGGTCACCGCGACCTTGACCTTTGACGTACTGACATCAAAATCAATAGGGGTCATCTACAGTTTATGACCAAGCTGCACAATAAGTATGAAGTTCCTGGGCATAAGCGTTCTTGAGTTATTGAGTAAAACACATTTTTTCAGCTGAAGGTTACCGTGACCTTCGGCATTTGACCTTGTGACCTCAAAGTCAAACAAATTCAATAAAGGTCATCTACTGGTTAGGACCAACATGCACACCAGGTATGAAGTTCCTCAACATAAGCATTCTTTAGTTATTGAGAGGAAACCATTTTTCAGGTGAAGGTAACCATGACCTTGACCTTAAACATAGTGATCTCAAAATCAATAGGGGTCATCTGCTGGTGATGACCAACCTGCACACCAAGTATTAACTTCAATGGCCAAAGCATTCTACAGTTATTAAGCAAAAACAATGTTTCAGCTCATTGTTACTGTGACCTTGACCTTTGACCTTGTGACCTCAAAATCAAACAAAAAATCAATAAGGGTCATCTACTGGTTAGGACCAACCTGCACACCAGGTATGAAGTTCCTCGACATAAGCATTCTTTAGCTATTGAGCAGGAAACCATTTTTCAGCTGAAGGTAACCATGACCTTGACCTTAAACAAAGTGATCTCAAAATCAATAGGGGTCATCTGCTGGTGATGACCAACCTGCACACCAAGTATTAACTTCCATGGCCAAAGCATTCTACAGTTATTAAGCAAAAACAATTTTTCAGCTCATTGTCACTGTGACCTTTCAGATCAAGGTCACTTTGACCTTGACTTTGACCTCAAAATCGAACTAAATGAATAGGGTCTTCAACTGGGCATGGCCAACCTGCATACCAAGTATGGAGTTCCTCGGCCCAAGCGTTCTTGAGTTATTGAGCGAAAATCATTTTTTACCTCACAAGGTCACCATGACCTTGACCTTTGACCTTTGACATCAAAATCGATAGGAGTCATCTACTGGTCATGACCAACCTGCATACCAAGTATGAAGATCCTATGCCAAAGCGTTCTTCAGTTATTGAGCGGAAACAAGTGTGACGGATGTGACCTTGACCACTGTGACCTTGACCTTTGACCTAGTGACCTTAAATTTAATAGGGGTCATTTGCTGGTGGTGACCAACCTGCACATCAAGTATGAAGTTCCTGGGCCCAAGCAAAAACTATTTTTCAGCTCATTGTCACTGTGACCTTTCAAGCTCATGGTCACTGTGACCTTGACTTTAGACGAACTGACCTCAAAATCAATAGGGGTCTTCTACTGGGCATGGCCAACCTGCATACCAGGTATGGAGTTTCTTGGCCAAAGTGTTCTTCAGTTATTGAGCGGAAACCATTTTTTACCTCACAAGGTCACCATGACCTTGACCTTTGACCTTCTGTTATCAAAATCAATAGGGGTCAGCTACTGGTCATGACCAACCTGCATACCAAGTATGAAATTCCTACGCCCAAGCGTTCTTCAGTTATTGAGCGGAAACAAGTGTGACAGACGGAAGGACGGAAGGACGGACGGAACGGGCAAAAACAATATGTCACCCCCATGTAATGGGGGAGACATAATTATGTCCCTAAGAGTGGAAATGAAATGATCCAATTACAAAAATGGAACAAGACGGATGTTTGATGCAAAGCATCAAAGAGAAGCCGCAATATTTCGTTTCACATGAAGGAATAAGAAAAAAGATCATTTAAATCCACAAACATTAGAGCAACTTAATCTGTAGTCAGTAATGCTGATATCGATTATTGAAGATATAAGTTTTATGTAGGATATTTAACCTGGCAGGGTCTGTGTTTTAAGTGAATGAGATAATTTAGAGTTAAATGAAAAGTGACATATGATACTAAAGATAAACGGACAAGAGGTTATGATAAATTTAAATTAGTACCAAAAACAATCAACTATTTGTACTGAACACACGCCCTGTTATGATGTTTTATCAAATAATGCCGACGACACACAGAAAATCTGTTTTTTGTTTGTATCGGTAAGTCATGATAGTGGATAAGGGTTACCCACATCAAACAAATCTGAAGTAGACGACTTTGAAATTATCAAGTCAAAAATATAAAAAATCTCTATAAAGGATCGTATGATAATTGAAAAGTGTTGAAATTATTGTGGCAAATGCAGAGCAATTTCTCCTTCTGCCACAATGATTTCAATGATGTTAACCCTGACAGACTTTAAAATCATCAAGTACAAAACATAAAAAATCTCTATAAATGATAGTAAGATAATTGAAAAGAGTTGAAATTATTGTGGCAATTGAGCAATTGAAAATCAAAGCTGTCGGATTACAAACAAACAATCTCGAGTTGACGAAACTGATGTGAACTCGTGTCGTGATTAGCATTCAGAAAATCAAGGAAACGTATTTCAATGTACACGTAATCCGAAAGACTGACAAGAGCTGCAGCGACTTTTGAAAACAATGTGACAAAAAGAGAAATTGATCACGAGGAATTCATCCTTTTGCTACAATGTTTTCTACTTTATGTCCATAAAATTAAACCTTCATTTAGAAAGACGTTCCAATTTTTATTTAATGTGTTACATATCTGTTGTATGTGGGAAAGGCTTAACAAACGAACTAGTTTCAATTTTTTTGAAAAACGTTAAACCAGTGCATGAAAATTTACTTGAATTTATTTCTCAAACTGTAAATTTACCAGTTGATATAAGAGTTAAAATGCTGTCTACATTTACAGTGATAAGTTAAATACAGTTCAGTTAATTTGATCACACTTTGTTTGTAAGAACCAAAAGATTTCATTTCATTTAAGTTTTCTGGATGTTCACATTTCATCCGTGATAAAACATGTTGTCAGCTAGGCAAAATACACCGATATCGTGTTTTAATACCGCGATATTCATGAATGTGAATCTGCAACAGCGAAAAAGAACGGAATTGATCTTGAAACAGATATTTCTGTGGTTTAAATCTTTTCATGTCTGCATTTTGCGATGACAATTGTACTCAAAGTTAACTTTGATTCAAGTATGTACTGAACATGAGATTCAGATTATTAAAAGCAAAGCAAATGAAAAATGTATCTGAAATTACGATAACAATGAAAATCTATAAATAGACTATAGATGAATGGAACTGTCTTTTATTTTAGCTCATAACTTGATTCAGGAACCAGAGTCGCTGCGCGGCCGCTTACGACATTTACAAACTAGACTAAATTGAGATCGGTTTAAAACGCGTTAGTGAATACGGATTAAATCTAAAACGTGGACTAAATATTAAGATTTAGATTTAATCAAAAATCTAAATTAAAAAGTTTAGTGAATACGGGACGTAGCTTCTTCGTCTACTTACGGCGTATTATAATTTCACTTAAATAAAAATGTACATAAATTCAATTAATATACTGGCCTTTGTCTTTTGTTTTTAATTTGTAAAACTCACACATGTATATAGAGCGTAAAAGGGATGCTTTAAAAGTCATTACCTTAAATTAATGTACTTAGTAAGGTAAAAGAGAAATCAAGATATGTGGTCATGCTGGCAGGTCTAAATATTCTCCTTGTCCGAAATTTCTAAGCATCCTGGCGGCTTCCAATAAGTAAATAACAACATTTTCAGGAGATAACAGCAGGACAATGTGTGTTCACTTTGGAGATTGAAGACAGATTTGCCCAATACTCGGTCTCATTTCCTGTTTGATCTCTGCATAACCCTTTCACCGATACAGACAACATTTGACTAAGCTTCCTTGCAGCAGATCAATTCTATTGAAAACATTTAAGGTTTAACCCATCCCAACATATGACAAATCTGCACCAGAAAGCGTCTGTATGTGCAAAAGTTTAACACCGTAATACTTCACACAGACGGCATTTGACACCTGGCATTGAGCATGACTTTTGAAAACATTGCAACAAAAATGTGAAATTGCTCAAAACAAGCAATTTTACCTTCTAAAGCAATATTTTCAACTCCTTATCAATATGAATCTTCCAGTTTTCTAGATTGTTGAAATTGTTCGTCTGATGATTGTAAAGCAGACGACCTTTGAAAAGTCAGGTGAAGCAATGGGTAAATAGGTTGTTTCTCAGTTGTTGAGGCTTAAATTATGATCGAAATGAAAATAATGACTGCCATTAGCAAAAATTATCAGATATTTATATGGATTTTCTCTATAAACCCTTATTATAACTTTAACTACCTTCATGTCAAGGCATTTAACCATTAATGTTAACCCTTTCCCACATACAACAAATCTGCTGCAGACGACTTTGAAAACATAGTGACAAAAACCTGAAAAATCTCCATAAAAAGATAGCATAATTGTTAAACAAAGTTAAAAGAAATTGGCCACAATGTTTTCAAAAGTCATCCGCTGCTATAATTGCGTTAAAAAGCGTTTGCAGGTGGGAAAGGATTAACTTCTGGAGCAGGCAAGTTTTGAAAACTATGCAGCAAATTGAGAAAATGCTCATAACTCTATTTGTTATATTTTAAAATTAACATTTTCCTTTTTGCTGGGAAGATCTTATTCTTAATTGTATTTACTTATATTGGCTTAACCCTTTCCCACATACAGTAAATCTGCAGAAGATTACTTTGAAAAAGTGTACTAAAAAATATGGAAAATCTCCATTATTGTAGGTATTATTACTGAAAACAAGAGGGCCATGATGGCCCTGGATCGCCCACCTTAATTATACAATGTACTGCAATGCAAAACACATCAAGACAATTATTCTGAATGCAACCTCCACAGTGTTAACAAGATTTTCCTTCATTTGGCCTAGTGATCTATATTTTTTTACCTGATATGACCCATATTCCAACATGGACTAGATATCATCAAGACAACCTTGTGACAAATTTTCAACTTGCTCAAAGTAAAAATGCGGCCTCCGGAGTTTGAACTTGCGGCATCGAAAGTGTTAACAAGATTTTCCTTCAATTTGGCCTAGTGACCTAGATTTTGACCCCGCATGACCCATATTCGAACTTGGCCTAGGTATCATTTAGCTCAACATTCTGAATAAATTTCAAGCTGCTGAAGCAAAACATGCAGCTTCTATAGAGTAAACAAGATTTTGCCTCAATTTGGCCTAGTGACCTAGTTTCTGACCCAATATGACCCATATTTAAACTTGACCTAGATATCTTTAAGACAAACATTCTGACAAAATTTCAACATGCTCAAATTGAAAATTGCGGCCTCTGGAGTTAGTCCATGGGCCAGACCAGATTTTGGTACCACCTGAGGTGGCAAATTATAGTAAGGTTTTTTGAAAGGGACTATACCTCTAGGTAATATTTCAACATGATAGCCGTTCCAAAGTGGTAGCTTAGTCACAGTTATCATCCTTCAAAGATGATAACCCTTATTCCAGATTATGAAAAAACGTGTTTCTTGCCACCTTGTCCCTAGTCACCAGAGTTTACTCCAATGACAAGTTAAATTGTGCCAAAATTATGCATAGCAATGTTCTCCATCATTCTTGAGGCAAAAATAGTTAATAAATTTGATAATTGTCCTAGAGAAGGCATTTTCAGGTGAAAATTTGTCAAAAAAACAGGATCGTTTTGAAATTCTGAACATGCATTTTCTCTTGTCAATTCACCATACTTTCATTTATTTTGACATATGATACACTAATTTAAGCATGAATTACCCTACTCTTCCATGAAATAAACTAGAACTATATTTTGTTATCCATATTCAACCAAATGACACTTTCTTGACCCCTACCCCCTAATTCAGCATTTTTGGGATAAAACCAATTTGTGCGTTTATCTCCATACATCTGGATTTTTTGTTGATTTGTGTGCTTCCTTGGAGGCATATATTACTCCTCCTATGATTTCTTCTGTAAATCGGCTATACGCTTGCACAATGTAGGAAATTTAAAGCAAACTACCTAAAGATATGGTACATGTTGAAACTCTTAAGAAGTATTATCTCTTTCTACTCAATAGTTCACACATTGGCCTATAGTACACTACATGTCTTGTCTATAGTATCCTATCAGAACATTCTTATACCAGAGGAAGATACTTATATAACCCCTACCCTTAATTTCCCCCATTTTTAGAATATAACAAACCTATGACATATATTCATTGACCTTGATGACATCAAACATACATTCACAAATGTCACTTTATTTTGACGTTGTTAACAATATATGTACATGTATTAAGTACAAATGCTGTTGAGTCATCATGATATTCATCATCATCTCATCTTTCTTCTGTTTACCACACATCATCCCAAATCGTACTTGTCATTATATGATCACTAAATAAAATACTTATACAATATATGTCGAAGGGTTTTATACTTATTATGCCCCCTTTTGAAAAAAGAGGGGTATATTGCTTTGCACATGTCGGTCGGTTGGTCTGTCGGTCCGTCTGCCTGTAGACCAAAGCTTGTCCGAGTGATAACTCAACAATGCCTTGACGTACAGTCCGCAAACTCGACATGGAGGTTTGGCCTGTCGAGTAGATGAACCCTATTTATTTTGAGGTAATTGGTTTAAAGGTCAAGGTCACAGTGACCTTGAAAACTAAATTCTTTTTAAAACTTGTCAGAGCGATTAACAATGCCTACATCTATGTTCCTCAAACTTGACATAGATGTAAGGCCTGGCCAGTAGATGAACTAAATATTGCCTGCACCCATGGTCCACAAATTTGACGTGGAGACTGGGGGTGACCAGTAGATGAACCCTATTGATTTTCGAGGTCATCAGGTCAAGGGTCAAGGTCACAGTGACCCTGAATTCGAAAAGCTTGTCTGAGTAATAACTTGGCATTGCCTGCACCGATGTCCCTCAAACTGTGCATGAAGGCTTGGGTGACTAGTAGATGACCCCATTGATTTTGAGGTAATTGGGTAAAAAAATGTCCAAATATTCCTGACAACATGGTACTCAGGGGCCATAATGTTTGACAAACATCTCTTGTTTATTCATCATCACTCTCCGGGGCATTCCCACTGTCATCATAGCTGAACAGTTCCACAGCAGCTTCTTCATCACCACTTTTCCTCTGATTGATGCCGGGGAAAGTGAATCAATCCACTACGCTAACGTTTTATACAAATTATTGTGATTTCTCCACCAATGCTTTAAACGTCTATTAGACATTTACAGACCACTCTACTATCTAAGTATCAGCTGAAACATCCTAAATCGGTTGTACAGTTGGAATCTACATCCGTGGTACGGTATCGGTTCAGCACTAGGACAATTTCAACGGGGTGTTCAGAGTTTGAGTTGTTTCGGAAGAGACGCTGAAACAGATAGGTCAAGAGATAAGTTGACACGTGTATAGGGTTGTTTCACAGGTGACAATATCTTAACTGAGACTGTGTACATTGTGGACGATATATATTATGTTCCTCAGGCTACGTGGCATCTGTTGATCTATGACGAAGTATCAACTCTATGGTCGCAGCCCAAACTGCCTTTGGTATGTGGTTTCAATTGTCTGTAACGGTGTCGAACCTATCTGTTCAGCGTATGGGAATCTATATATATCTCGTATATGTCTTATAGACGTTGAAGGCATTCATAGAAAAATCGCAGTATTGTAACGTCCGTCAAACAGGGACTGTATACGTTGGATTTGATAGCGGTGGGATCATATGACAACATCTCCTGTGTCAGACCCACGGGTTTCCCAGGCCAAGACTCGGAACGAGTCTTCTTGGAGTGGGATTTAGTAGTGTAATGTTCGTCAAACAGGGACTGTATACGTTGCATTTGATATGCAAATTAGCATCACTGTTTGGAAGTAATGTAATATAGGATTACATATAAAAGACACGTGGACCCCTTCAGGGTTGAGTATACTTTTCGCTGAAGGGATCTTCTGCGTCTTTGTAAACAAATCTTCCCGGCTTGTTACAGTATTTAGTGTAAAACGATAGTGTAGCGGCTCCTCTATTTTAGATGAAGGTACCCTGTTTCCTTTTGCTCAGCATACTCTCTTGGATCAAAACCTACCGGTCCCAAGGGTTCACCAGCCTCTATCCACTTTGTGAAGTCCATAGCTATATACCGATGCTGGTGTATGTTTTAATCTCAGCTTGTATGAACCAACTAAAACTATCCCGGACGAGCCCCCAATTTGTCAATATGTATCTGTTACCTCTGTCCTGAACAGGTGCAATCGGGCCGATGAGATCAACAGCTTCACGATGAAACAGAGTGTCTATAAGGGCCCACCATCAATAAAATCATGCTCTAGTTTCATAAATCTACCCCTATGTTGTTTTAGAACAACAATATGCTTCATCGTTGTAGTGATTAACCACGTTTGTGCTCAAACACCCTATATACAGAACATCCCTTATAACTATATAGGTGTATTTATTTCCACCCGTGGTCACATAATCTTTGTTGTTCCAGAGGTTCGACAACATATCATCTTCCTTCTGGGCCAGCTTGAGCTTATCAACATTGATTCCTGGACTATCTCGCAGTTTTGAAACATTCAAATGCAAGAAGAGGCATCTCTTGCTCCTTAGTGTGTGGGCCCTAGATAAAACGGCTCCAGCAAAACAGTCTTGTACCATACTGGACTTCGTCTTAAGTCGCTTCCATGACTTATCCTGGCTATCTACAACACCGGGGATATTTCCAATCACCAGATGCCTTTTGAGTCATAACTTCTATGTCGCCCCTATCGTATGGTGTATCAATGAATACCCTCGCAGCTAGGCGACCTTTGCCTTGCCATCTATATAGTGATCACCAAATACTTATCTAACAGCTGGTCATCTGGAACAAGATTTCATCTTACTGTGGCTAGTTCGCAGACAGTATCTCTCAAAACCTTAACCTGTTGATCAACGAAAAATCCATCTTATATCTTAAGGCTCCGTGCACCTTTCATATTTTCTAATGTGCAGAAGCCTGACACAACGGGGATCAAATCACCATTGGCAAGCTTCAACTTTCCGTTGTCTGTTTGAATGGCGGTCTTTCACAGGGCATGTTCACATGTGTAGCTGAAAACTTCTTACCACCTCTTTTGGCTTTCGGTTGAATTCTTTTCCCGGCGGACATTCCTTGCTAAGTGACTTTCCCTATTACAAACAAAACAACATCTTGTCTGTTTGTAAGAATTTGAGTCGGTCCTAACCTTGTGTGTCTTAAATGCCGGCATGCTGATTCCTCGGTCCTCTACAAACTGCTCAGAAAGTGTCATAACCTCATCTATTGATATTGTGGGGTTGTGGGTTCAAATCCCGGCTCGGCCAATTTTCTTTCCGACATTTGTCAAAATTCAATTTGACATGCGTCATTCGTCTTTCACCAATGGGTTTTGTCTATGTGGAAAAGCAGCCAGTTGCTTGGGAAGATTGTTGTGTGAAATACTGGTGTGAGAAAACCAGGAAATACGTGTGTAGGTGAAAAGGCCGTCCTGTATGACTGAGAAATTGTTAAAATCGGCGTTAAAGCCCAATAAATCAATCAAAAACAAGGTAAGTTCCGACAAACATGTGTCATAAGACTGCTCTGAAAGTATCTTGTCATTCCGCCTTTGTCCGGCCTGCTAGTTCGGAAGTTGTGCGGTAAACTGATTGTTTCAGCACAGCTATCTTTAAAGCCCTAAAGTCATAAGCTACATCTAGCTACATGCTAGTGTATACTTCCAGCCTCTTGCTTGTTAGCTCAAATATAGCTATTGTCGTTTGGTCCCATCCTTGACTACATTGTAGTTGCGAAATGCTCAAACCGCTCTATATAACCATTCATGTCGTCTTTTCCTACCTCAAATTTGGTATTTTTGACCTAGGACATGTACTTATATGCTCCAACATTGATTTTGAGCCTTCGGATTGCCATCTGTGACATAAGAATCAATATTTCCAAATCACGAGTGCTAATTTCGAGTGCACCCTTTGTTCTTTTCGTAATTATCGGACCTGTAAAGCCTCTTCTGTGTAGCATCAATTAGTTTCCCAATTGCATTGAAACAAATAATATGGTTCATAGTAAATTGTAATTTCTTTATTAACTTGTCCAAAGTATTCAGTGGGGGTAATATATATCCGACACTGTGTAATTGTGTAATTACAGATGTAGCCACTTTAAAGTTCAATGCATAAAAGGGGTGATATCTGCCTCCAAGGAAATTAAAAAAAATACTTTAAACATTCAAGTGTATAGAGTTAAATGGTGTCTACGGTTTTTCCTTAAAATTTTAAATTAGGGGGTAGGGATCAGGAAAGTGTTATGGAGTTGAATATGGATAACAAAACATACTTCTTGCTTATTTCAGAAAATAGCATGGTAATTCATGATTAAATTGGTGTATCATTTGTCCATATAAACAAAGGTATAGTGAAGTGACAAGATAAATTGCATGTTCAAAATTTCAAAACGAACCTGTTTTTGGACAATTTTCCACCCTAAAATGCCATTTTAAAGGATCTTTTCCAAAATGATTAAACTTTTTCATCAGCAGAAAGATGTAGTTCATTGCTATGCATGCTTGCCATTGCTTGGGCATAATAAAAATTATCCCTTGAGTAGGGACATGTGACAAAAACATGTTTTTTTCATAATCTGAAAGAAGGGTTGTCATCTTTGAAGGGTGATAACTGTGATTAAGCTACCACTTTGGAACGGCTATCATGTTGAAATATTACCTAGAGGTATAGACCTTTTCAAAAAAAGAACTTAGAATTTGCCACCTTGAGTGGTACCAATAAGCCAAATTCCTGGCCTGGGCCCATGGACTAAGTGTTAACAAGATTTTCCTTCAATTTGACCTAGTGACCTACTTTTTGACCTATGTTCGAACTTGACCTACATCTCATCAAGACAAACATTCTGATAAAGACGACTTAAAATATATTTTGTCAAAAAATAGAAAATCTCTATAATTGAATGGATAACCTATGACTAAAAGTGGAAAACATTGTGGCAAAAGGGGAAATTGCTCGTTTTGAGCAATTTCTTCTTTTGTCACTATGTTTTCAAAAAGCCGTCTGCTGCAGAGGTGTAAGAGAGCGTCTATATGAGGGAAAGGGTTAAATGTAAATGTCAGCTCTCAACTAAAAGGGGCATCTTTCACGTTTACAAATCCTTATTTGCCCATGTTAACCCATGTGATATTTATTACTTTTTGTCCTATTGTTTTATTGATGTATATACACATGTCAATATAATAAAATACATACTTACTAACTTACTTATTCAATAATTATATTTTCATTCATAAACATTTTTAATATTTTTGCAATGTTTTCAAAATTCAACTGTAGATTTGTTATGTGTGGGAAAGGGTTTAAAGAAAGGTATACGACGGAAGCTTTTACCAGGCTTGTGTAAGTAATATATAAACATTTTAGATCTTGATCAGACTGCTCAAATGCACAGGCTGATCTGGATCTATACTGCTCACAAAAGCCAACTTGTACCTTTTCCCATACACCGGCTGATTTGGATATACAGTATACTGTTCATAAAAGCCAACTTGTACCTTTTCCCATACACAGGCTGATCTGATTTTGGTAATATACCTGCAAACTATTGAAATTCTCTATGAAGAGAATTCTAACTATTGAATAGAGTTGAAAACATTGTGGCAAATAGAGAAAATGGAGAAAAGATGATTGCCATAGAGGCAACGAAATTGTCTTATAAGGACATAGACATATACAGAGACTACTATTCAGAGGGAAAGGGTTAGAGAACACCCATTGTTACATACATGCATGATTGCTTTAATGTAAATACCAGCTCTCAACTAAAAGGTGCATCTTTCAAGTTTACAAATCCTTATTTGCCCTCAAAACCAAGTGCTGTGGGTACTCAAAATAACCATCATAACATAGGGTTTAAGTGATCATTAAAAGATATTTAATTAATGACATAGATCCTTTTACTCCTACTTATGTTGGTATCTGAAATGGCACTAATGAGTGTTTGATCAAACGGAGAAGTCTTTCTTCTGTGATGTTTTAACCCTTTCCCTCATATAGATGCTTTCTGATGATTCTGCAGCAGACAGCTTTTTGAAAACATAGTGACAAAAGAAGAAATTGCTCAAAACAAGCAATTTCTCCTTCTGTCACAATATTTCCCACTTTTAGTCATAGGTTATCCATTCAATTATAGAGATTTTCTATTTTTCGACAAAATATGTTCAAAGTCGTCTGCTGCAGAATTGTCGTATGAGGGAAAGGGTTAATGTTTAAATCCCTTTACCACATACAACAAATCTGCAGCAGACGACTTTGGAAATCTCTCGGCAAAAATATGAAATAACTTCGTCAATGAAAATACAATAC
Source organism: Serripes groenlandicus (assembly GCA_031761405.1). Classification (NCBI taxonomy): domain Eukaryota; kingdom Metazoa; phylum Mollusca; class Bivalvia; order Cardiida; family Cardiidae; genus Serripes; species Serripes groenlandicus. The sequence goes on along the minus strand of JASEVX010000009.1, from coordinate 21,178,210 downwards.
TTGAAAAGAAATGAAAACATTGTGGCAAAAGGAGAAATTGCTCGTTTTAAGGCTTTAAGTATGTGTCTGTATGTTTTAAAGTGATGATTACTGAAATAAAGGTGAAAACATTGCAGAAAAAGGAGAAATTAATAATATTGAGCAATTTCTCCTTTTGTCAAAATGTTTTCAAATGTTGTCAAAAGTTGTTTGCGGCAGAAGCGTCAGAAAGTGTCCATATGTAGGAAAGTGATATGTTTTATACAAGGAAGAAGTGAACACGAAAGGCTTGTGAAAGACCTATTATGTAGATAATAAGTTCCATTAGCAATAAATTAGTAGAGATTTACTTTCTATTATAAAAATCCCATTATCACTGAACCCTTTCCCTCATACGACAATTCTGCAGCAGATGACTTTCAACATATTTTGTCAAAAATAGAAAATCTCTATAATTGAATGGATAAGCTATGACTAAAAGTGGAAAACATTGTGGCAAAAGGAGAAATTGCTTGTTTAGAGCAATTTCTTCTTTTGTCACTATGTTTTCAAAAAACGGTCTGCTGCAGAGGCGTCAGAAGGAATGACTTTCATCCAAAGGTCGATAGAAGACAGGGCGGATTGACCCTTTACCTCATATCAGGTTTTAAGAATCATCTGCTTTCAAAACATATGTGGGGAAAGAATTAAAACTAACATGTTCAATGTATATTTTTGATACACAGTAGGAAACCTTGTGGAAAAAGGAGAAAATGGTCAAAACAAACAATTTTTTTAAACTCCACTTTTTTTTCCAAAATCGCCTACTATCCAGGCATGGGTTCATAGATAACAGATAGGGAAACAAGAGGCCCATGAGGGCCTATGCTCTACTGGTATGGTTCTTTGGTCTTTTTCAATCCAGAGCATGTCTGTATGGTGAAGATCGGATAGTAAATGGAGGCTCTTTTGTGTTCACAAGCTGTGTTATAGCAATTTTGACAATTTCAAAGGCCATAATCCAGTCTTGCATGGGCGGATCTGGCTGGTTTGCGAAAGGAACTGAGCTCTCATCAATATTTAACTACTATCTAAGTTTGGTGAAGATCGGATAGTAAATGGTGGCTCTATTGTGTTCACAAGCTGTATTATAGCAATTTTGACAATTTCAAGGGGTATAATCCAGTCTTGCATGGGCGGATTTGGCTGGTTTGCGAAAGGAACCGAGCTCTCATCAATATTTAACTACTATATCTAAGTTTGGTGAAGATTGAATGGTAAATGGAGGCTCTATTGTGTTCACAAACTGTATTATAGCAATTTTGACAATTTCAAGGGCCATAATCCAGTCTTGCATTGCCGGATCTGGCTGGTTTGCAAAAGGAACTAAGCTCTAATGGATATCTAACTACTGTATAAGTTTGATTGAGATACAATCAAAACTGAAGACTTTATTGCGTTCACAAGCTCTATTATAGCAATTCTGACAATTTCAAGGGCCATAATCCAGTCTTGCATGGCCGGATCTGGTTTGCAAACGGAACCAAGCTCTCATGGATACCTAACAACTGTGTAAGTTTGGTGAAAATCCGATAGTAAATGGAGCCTCTATTGTGTTCACAAGCTCTATTATAGCAATTTTGACAATTTCAAGGGCCATAAATTATCCAGTCTTGCAATGGCGGATCTGGCTGGTTTGCGAAAGGAACCAATGTTTCCCTATATATCTCTTTAATAGTAAAACAGGTGACCAATGGGGCAGTGCCATTTTTTACCAAAGGGGCATAATTTGAACACTCTTGATAGATGTTTACCAGACAATGCTACACACCAAATTTCCAAGCTCTGGGACTTTCTGTTTCAGACAAGAAGATTTTAAATGTTTTTTAAAGTTTTTTTCTTTTGGTTGCCATGGCAACCAGATTTCAACAGGGAATTTACTTCTTTGAACAACTTTGAAAGAGGACCACCCAAGGATCATTCCTACCAAGGATAGTCAAAATCCAAACAGTCATTTAGGAGAAGATGTCATTTAAAGAACAGGAGGGCCAAGATGGCCCTACATCGATCACCTGATCATTTGTCTGGGAATGTAAACTGCAGGGAATGGACAGTCAACAAAACAGCTTATCAATTGAAGACATAAAATCATTTTGTCATTTTGCCCCTTTTCTGATGCCTCCTGAATGCCATATTTTTCAACTAAACAGTATGCCTTGAACAATCTTTGTAGAGGCTCACCCAAGGAACATTTCTACCAAACTATATTGGAATCTGACAAGCAGATTCAGAGGAGGAGATTTTTAAAGTTTGGACATTTTGCCCCTTTTCTGATGCTGCAGCAACCCTGGCGGCCATGTTTTTCAACGGATCAGACATATTTGAACAATCTTGGTAGAGGGTGCCGCAAGGAACATTTGTGCAAAATAATTTTCAAATCGGGCCAGCACTTTTGGACAAGAAGATTTTTAAAATTTTAACAATGCACATATAAGGAAAAGAAGCTCCGTCCCCTGGTGGCCATGTTTTTCAACAGATCGGAAATATTTGAACAATCTTGGTGAAGGGTGCCCCAATGAACATTTGTGCAAAATAATTTTCAAATAGGGCCAGCACTTTTGGACAAGAAGATTTTTAAAATTTTAACAATGCACATATAAGGAAAACAAGCTCCGCCCTCTGGTGGACATGTTTTTTAACAGATCGGAAATATTTGAACAATCTTGGTAAAGGGTGCCCCAAGGAACATTTGTGCAAAATAATTTTCAAATCAAGCCAGTACTTTCGGACAAGAAGATTTTTAAAGTTTTAACAATGCATATATAAAGAAAACAAGCTCTGCCCCCTGGCGGCCATGTTTTTCAACGGATCCGAAATATTTGAACAATCTTGGTAAAGGGTGCCCCAAGGAACATTTGTGCAAAATAATTTTCAAATTGGGCCAGTACTTTTGGACAAGAAGATTTTTAAAGTTTTAACAATGCACATATAAGGAAAACAAGCCCCGCCCCCTGGTGGCCATGTTTTTCAACGGATTGGAAATATTTGAACAATCTAGGTAAAGGGTGCCCCAAGGATCATTTGTGCAAAATAATTTTCAAATTGGGCCAGTACTTTTGGACATGAAGATTTTTAAAATTTTAACAATGCACATATAAGGAAAATAAGCTCCGCCCCCTGGTGGCCATGTTTTTCAACGGATCCGAAATATTTGAACAATCTTGGTAAAGGATGCCCCAAGGAACATTTGTGCAAAATAATTTTCAAATTGGGCCAGTACTTTTGGACAAGAAGATTTTTAAAATTTTAACAATGCACATATAAGGGAAACAAGCTCTGCCCCCTGGCGGCCATGTTTTTCAACGGATTGGAAATATTTGAACAATCTTGGTAAAGGGTGCCCCAAGGAACATTTGTGCAAAATAATTTTCAAATTTGGCCAGTACTTTTGGACAAGAAGATTTTTAAAATTTTAACAATGCACATATAAGAAAAATAAGCTCCGCCCCTTGGTGGCCATGTTTTTCAACGAATCGGAAATATTTGAACAATCTTGGTAGAGGCTACCCCAAGGAACATTTGTGCAAAATAATTTTCAAATCGGGCCAGTACTGTTGGACAAGAAGATTTTTAAAGTTTTAACAATGCACATATAAGGAAAATAAGCTCAACCCCCTGACGGCCATGTTTTTCAACGGATCAGACATATTTGAACAATCTTGGTAGAGGGTGCCGCAAGGAACATTTGTGCAAAATAATTTTCAAATCGGGCCAGTACTTTTGGACAAGAAGCAGCAACCAAAGTTCTCAATGGAATATAAATTTTTGAACAATTTTGAAAGAGGTCCACCAAAGGAACATTCCTGCTGCTTTCAAGCTGCTGAAGCAAAAAATGCGGCATCCAAAGTGTTAACAAGATTTTCCTTCAATTTGACTTAGTAACCTAGTTTTTGACCCTGCATGACCCATATTCCAACTTGGCCTAAATATCATTCAGCTCAACATTCTGAACAAATATCAAGCCGCTGAAGCAAAACATACGGCTTCTACAGAGTTAACAAGATTTTCCCTTAATTTGGCCTTGTGACCTAGTTTCTGATCCAATATGACCCATATTTAAACTTGACCCAGATATCTTTAAGACAAACATTCTGACAAAATTTCAAGCTGCTGATGCAAAAAATGCGGCATTCAAAGTGTTAACAAGATTTTCATTCAATTTTACTTAGTGACCTAGTTTTTGACCCGGCATAACCCATATTCGAACTTGACCTAGATATTTTTAAGACAAACATTCTGACAAAATTTCAAACTGCTTAAGCAAGAATTGCGGCCTCTGGAGTGTTAACAAGATTTTCCTTCAATTTGACCTAGTGACCTACTTTTTGACCTGACGTGACCCATGTTCGAACTTGACCTACATATCATTAAGACAAACATTCTGATAAAGTTTCAACATGCTCAATTTAAAAATGTGGCCTCCAGAGTGTTAACAAGATTTCCCTTCAATTTGACCTAGTGACCTAGTTTTTGACCTCATATGGCCCAGTTTCGAACTTGTCCAAGATTTTATGGAGATTGGATGCAAAATGTAGCCTGTAGAGTGTTAACAAGCTCAATTGTTGACGACGCACGACGCACGCCGAACGGACGCCGGACAAAATGTGATCCCAATAGCTCACCTTGCACTTCGTGCATAGGTGAGCTAAAAACAATTATTGAATAAAAGTGAAGCAACTGTGGCAAAAGGAGTAATTGCTCATTATTAGCAATTTGCCCTTTTGCCAAAGAGTTTTCATAAGTTGTCTGTTGCAGAGGCGCAAGAGAGAATCTGTTTGTAGGAAAGTGTTAACATTTTTGCCACTGACAGATGCCGTATAATTACTATATTTCCAGGAATTAAAGATGTGACATTTTCTTTGTCAGATGTTTGAAAATCAAAGGACTCTGATTATATCATATCCGCTTCTTAATTGCTAAAATAAACATAATTTCCAAGAGAAACTACCTCAAACATGACACTGGTCTTTAAAAATATATGAACAGTCAAACCTGTTTTGAAGAGACCAGCCAAAGGAAATGACAAAAGTGGTCTTTCAAGACAAGTAGTCTCTTATTAATGCAAAAATGTATTTTGTGATTGTAGGTGTCTTATGTATATTACATTGTACATGTTTTAATATGTCTTACCTCTTATCATTATGTATCTTCCTGTTGTAGTCTTCTGTCATAAAAACATGTCTTCAAAATAATCATCAAACTCTTCTTCTCTGAAATTGGATAATAACAAAGGAATCATTTCTTGACTCACATAATTTACAACCTTTTTTCCTTTAACCCTTTATCTGTAGCAGACACATTTGAAAACATGTTGGCACAAACCTGAACAATCTCCATAAAAGATAGCTTAATGGTTAAATAAAGTTGAAAACATTGTGGCCAAAGGAGAAATTGCTCATCATGAGCAATTTCACCTTTGGCCCCAATTTTTTCAAAAGTCGTCAGCTGCTATTGCATCAAATTGCGTCTGCAGGTGGGAATGGGTTAAAACAGTGTCAAGAAACAATAAAATTTAGTCTAACTTAGAGGTTTTTAAAAAAAATTCTTCCTTTATTTCGCAAAATCTCACCAAAAGGTTTCCACATAAAATCTAGCTTAAGCTGCAACATGCGGTCAACTCTTTGCTAAATACCACCTTTGTTTAGCATTTCCCTGTCTAAAGCAACCACACTTTTAATTTCCCAATTACTCGTTTTTCTGTATAAATGACCCTGTAATTAAAGACCAACTGTGAACAAAGACCTGGATTGTTCTCTTCCCATTTGTGGTCTTTAACCCTTTCCCTCAACTTTCAGACGACTTTGAACATATTTTGTCAAAAAATAGGAAATCTCTATAATTGAATGGATGACCTGTGACTAAAAGTGGAAAACATTGTGGCAAAAGGAAAAATTGCTCGTTTTGAGCAATTTCTCCTTTTGTCACTATGTTTTCAAAAAGCCTTCTGCTGCAGAGGCATCAGAAAGCGTCTGTATGAGGGAAAGAGTCAAACAGAGGTTGGACTGCTCATCTAACTTATGTATATGACCCGTACATGGGTATCTATTTTTATGATAATTTTTTTCTTTTAAATTTACAATTTATTCAGTGTCAGCCATTTAATCCTCAAACCTTAGCATACCATCGAAAATTAATTACCTCGACTTATCCTCCACAAATTTGGCAGGTCCACTCCAAATATTTCCTTCTTCTTGTTCACTTTTCTCCTGTTCTTCAACGTCTGGATCAGTTCTTTTGTTTTCAGCAGTTTTGTCGGGTTTGTCATCGTCACTGTCATCATCGGAGTGGTGATGACCTGGAAAAAATTGTATAAAAAAAGTCAATCCGGTGAATAGACAAATCAAAGGATTTAATCCTATCCCACATACTGATTGATTGATTGGCGTTTTTTGCTGTTTTAAAAAATATTTCAGTCATATCACGGCGACCAGTTAACCTACTCATGTGTTTGCTGGTTTTCCCACACCAGTACACCACACAACATACTTTCCAAGCAACTGGCTACTTTTCCACATAGACTGTTAAACAGCCCATTGATGAAAGACGAATGACGCAGGTCACAGTGACTTTTGTCAAACGTTGGAAAGAATGTTGGCCGAGCTGGGATTCGAACTCACAACCCCTGGATTGACAGCCCGCGTCGATACCGACTGAGCTACCGGGCTCGGCTTTTCCCACATACAACAAATCTAGAAGACTTGAAAAACTTCTAGAATGAACCTTGGACAATCTAGATAAATGAAACTTGTGTATAAAGTTCAGACCATCAATAGGAAGAGAACAATCTGGTCTTTCATCACAGTTGGTCTTTTATTACAGGGTCATTTGTTCAGAAAATGACTAATTGGGAAACTAAAAGTGTGGTCTCTAAAAGATGGTGAATTGCTATAACAAGGTCATCTTTAGCACAGGTTCATCTGTATATGTATAATTACTGGAAAAAATTAAAAACATTGCGGTAAAAGGAGAAGTTGCTTGTTTTGAACAATTTCTCCTTTTGTCACAATGTTTTCAAAAGTTATGACTGGTTTGTTTACCCAGGGATCACGAGTAAATGAACTTCCATTATGATATAACTTAAATAATGTTGAAAACAGCGTTAAACCCCAATTAATTAATTAATTTCTCCTTTATCAACAATTTTTACTGCAAAATTTCAAAAAGTCATCAAAGTGGGAGTTAAACATCAAATCTGCAGTAGACGGCTTGAAAAATGTTGCAAAAATGTGAAAATTCTCCATGAATGCTACTAAAATTAGAGTTGAAACCCTTGTATGAAAAAATGAGACATTGCTCTCAATGAGCAATTTCTTTTTTGGCCAAAGTGTTTTCAAAAGTTGTCCGCTTCAGATGCATCAGAAGAGCCCATTTTCGAGTGGAAAAGGTTTAAATGTCACCATTAAAAAAATCCTGTGACTAAATTTCATCAACACTTTCTATTAAAATGAAGAGAAAGGAGGACTTAAAAGTTCCTGTACAAACCTAGCCATAATACTCACCCTTCTTTGTTTTCTGTTTCTTTGATTCTTTGTGCCTTCCTTTGTTTTTCTCTGGTTTTATTTCCTTTTTCCTAAACAATTAAATACAACATTTGGTCATATTGATATTAAATAGTAAAACATAAGATGTTTGTATTTGAAATATGTGGAAGGAAAGATTTATTAAAATTATATTACTTGTCAGCCCAAATTTTATAACCAACAGTGACCTTGAACTATGAGGCACTAGGTCCAAGACCTATATAAGGCCTCATTGAATGTGATCATCAGGTCGCTTCTGCAACATTGAAGATGTGGTTGCCAAAAAACTGCTATATCATAGATAAAACACAACTTTACAATACATTTTAAAACAGTTTAAATATATGTCTAACAATAATATTTATAATAATTACAATAATAACTTTATTTTGAAAAGGCAACTCAATTAATCAAGGTCTATTCTTCCATGAGGCCCTGACCTTGAGTGGTTTTTTTTTTAACCCTTTCCCTAATATATTTGCTTTCTGATGCCTCTGCAGCAGACAGCTTTTTGAAAACATAGTGACAAAAGAAAAAAATGCTCAAAACAAGCAATTTCTTCTTTTGTTACTATGTTTTCCAAAAGCCGTCTACTGCAGAGGTGTCAGAAAGCGTCTATATGAGGGAAAGGGTTAAAGCCAAAGACAGTCATAGAACCATATGAGGTAAATACCTGACTTACCTGTGATGGTAATTCAGCTTGTACGAGCAGTCTGGACATAAACCTGCAGTACATAAGGTTGATTGTTTGGTGTTTTAAGCCGCTTTAAACAAATTTTCAGTTATATCAGGGTGTTTCATTGGTTAGTTACAAGTACTACTAGTCCAGTTATCACCAGCCAGTCAGTTATTGTGCTAACCTCACAATCCTGAGCGCCAAGGAGGGCAACCATCACTAAATGTTTAAAGTCTTTGGTATGACCCGGCCGACAAAACATAAGAAAAAAATATATATTCATAAGCTCAAACTAGCTACATTATAAATTAACCGTTTCCTACATATGTCAAATCTGCTACATACAACTTTGAAATAGTCTTGATTAAAAACAGAGAAACTTCTTTATATCAATTATATCGATTAGTTTTAGAATTGAGCTGAAAACATTGTGGCAAAAGGTGAAGGTGTTCATTATGATAGAAAAAAATGCAAATATGATCTACAAAAACATTGTTGGAAAGGTAAGATTTTCTCAAAGAAAACAATTTCTTTTTCCCATAATGTTTTTGAGGGTAAACTTCTAATTTTCCTGACCTGATTACTAGCAGCTGCAGCATATAATGGGTAAAACAAAATTTAAAAATTTCAGTATGGAAAAAGAATATCATAATTATTATTGAGATTTCAATTAAAAAAGAATGAAACTAACACAAAGATGGCACGACGAGTTACTTAACAAGAGTGCCGCGGAGCAAATGCCAACACTTGTCTGTTTCTTCATAGTCGAAAAAGGGGCATTATAACTGAATAATTATTAAAGCCAGAGTTGTGTGACTTGGTATAGACATGCGTATAATTCCTAGGAACATCTGTACCAAGTTTCATTTGAAAGAAGTGAACAGTTTTCGAGTTATGAGGTAAGTTTTAAGTTAGGTGACGATGCTTAGGGTATCACAATAGCTCAACTTTATTTTCTTCGAAAAACAGACAAGCTGAAAAGGATAAAGGAACTTACGTAATTTTACAAGGGCATTTTTCTTGTTTCCCTCTTCAATATAGGCAAAATTCACCTCCCAGCTTCGTAATCCTTCACACTCGAGGCATTTCTTATTACCACAGATAAACTGACCTGATGGATTAACAAAATATATATAATTTCACCTTATGTTTTAACCCTTTTCCTCATGCTTATTTTGTTGGGGTTTTAAGCCATTTTACAACATTATTTCAGTTATATCACGGCGACAGTTCACTTATTCATGATCCATAGGTAAACAAACCAGTACTAGGCTAGGAAATGTGCCTTGCCCAAGAGCACTCCACCATGACCACAGCACCGCAACTGGGTATCGAACCTTGGACACCTGGTTCCAAATCTGCAGCGCTAACCACCCAGGTGCGGCGGACTCCATTTTCCCACATGAAAGAAATCTGCAGCAGACCACTTTGTGCAAATCTTTAATTAAGAATGTGGAAAATCTTTATAAATAAAAGCATAATTATTGAAAAGAGTTGAAAAACAGTGTGGCAACAGGAGAAATTGCTCATCATGAGTAATTTCTCCTTTTTGCCACAATGTTTTCAAAAGTCGTTGACTGCAGAGGCGTCAGAAAACTTCTGTATCTGGTTAAAGGTTTATAACTTATTTCATACAAAGAATTTTATAATGCTTTACCCTTTCCCTCATATAGACGCTTTTAGAAGCCTCTGCAGCAGATGGCTTTTTGAAAACATAGTGACAAAAGAAGAAATTGCACAAAACGTGCAATTTCTCCTTTTGCCACGATGTTTTCCACTTTTTGTCATAGGTTATCCATTCAATTATGGATATTTTCTATGTTTTGACAAAATACGTTCAAAGTTGTCTGCTGCAGAATTGTCGTATGAGGGAAAGGGTTAATACTTTTAGCCCACCATGTATCACCTCAACAGACACATTTAAACCGATATACAATTAAATTTTTCTCTGATATGAAATGTTTAGACCCATCAGTATCATACACATTTCAAGTGAAGTATATCACGAAATGGAAACAAAAACATTTACAGACACAGCAGAAAGGATTGTGATAAAAGGAGAAATTGTTTACAATGGTTTAATGACATTATAAATCTAATCATAAAGAGCATATTATATTACCACAGAAAAGCAAGAATACCAAACCGTCACAATTTAAGCTCCCACAGGGGCCATGACCCTAGAAAAACTGACAGACATTCATATTAAGCTAAGATTTAAGCCATTTCTCCTTTAATAACAATTCTTTAACCATAATTTCATCATGAGCAATTTCTCCTTTGGTCACAATTTTTCAAAAATTTGTATGCTGCAGAGCCATGGGAAAGCCATGTAAACGGGTTAAATTCATTCAATTACTTTAACATGTACAGTCCAACCTGTGTTTAACCCTTTCCTTCATACGACAGTTTTGCAGCAGACGACTTTGAATGTATTTTGTCAAAACATAGAAAATCTCTATATTTGAATGGAAAACCTATGACTAAAAGTGGAAAACATTGTGGCAAAAGGAGAAATTGCTTGTTTTGAGCAATTTCTTCTTTTGACACTATGTTTTCAACAAGATGGCCATGATGGCCCTGGAATCGCTCACCTGATTTTTTTTTTTTTCACTTTAGCTATATAAGCCCCACCATCTGGCGGGCAGTTTTTAACCAATCAACTTGGCTTGAAGGAATCTGATAGAGGGTCACCCTAGGAACATTTCTACAAAATTATTTGAAAATCAGCCTGACACTTTTGGAGGAGAAGATTTTTAAGTTTTCAATATAGCCATAAAAGGCAAAATAGCCCCGCCCCCTGGCGGCCATGTTTTTGGACCAATCAACATGGCTTGAAGGAATCTGATAGAGGGTCATTCAAGGAACATTTCTACAAAATTATTTGAAAATCGGCCTGACACTTTTGGAGGAGAATTTTTTTTAAGTTTGCACTATAGCCATATAAGGCAAAATAGCCCCGCCCCGCCTGGTGGCCATGTTTTTCGACCAATCAACATGGCTTGAAGTAATCTAATAGAGGGTCACCTAAGGAACATTTCTACAAAATAATTTGAAAATCGGCCCGACACTTTCGGAGGAGAAGATTTTTTAAGAATTTTGATTTTTTTTTCATTTCGTTGCCATGGAAACCAGAATTCTGCATGGATCCCAAAAATGTTAAGGAATTCTGGTGAGGACATTGAGAGGATGCTTTCTGTGAAGTTTCATCCCAGTTGACCAACCGGTTACAGAGGAGAAAATGTTGACGGACGACGGACGACGGACGCCGGACATAGGGCGATCACAATAACTCACCTTGAGCACTTCGTGCACAGGTGAGCTAAAAATAGAAAATCTCTATAATTGAGTGGATAACCTATGACTAAAAGTGGTAAACATTGTGGCAAAAGAAGAAATCGCTCGTCAGAAAGTGTCTATATGTGGGAAAGGGTTAAGCATTATTCACCTTTTCCTTCCTCTACTTCTCTTTCTATTCTCCACCTCATGGCTATCTTTTTCTCCTTATATCTGCTTAGGTCAGATATACAATATTCTTTAAACAATTTATCATAGTACTTCTTTGCAAGTGCTTTAGCCCTGTAAAATTAATCAGAAATAGTTTTAACCCTTTCCCTCATATACCCACTTGCTGACGCCTCTGCAGCAGACACCTTTTTGAAAACATAGTGACAAAAGAAGAAATTGCACAAAACGTGCAATTTCTCCTTTGGCCACAATGTTTTCCACTTTTTGTCATAGGTTATCCATTCGATTATAGAAATTGTCCTTTTTTTGACAAAATACGTTCAAAGTCGTCTACTGCAAAATTGTCGTATGAGGGAAAGGGTTAATATATATATATAAGTTCTATTCCACATAGGGAATTATTAAAATATGTTTCACAATAAAAGCACTATTTTATTCAATATTTCAATATTTGATTGATTGGTTGATTGATTGATTGATTGATTGATTGATTATTTGGTGCTTTATGCCGCTCTAAACAACTTTTCAGTTATATCATGGCGTTTCCTTGGTAAGTTACCAGTACTACTGGTCCATTTAACCTGACCTGCCAGTCTGTCGTCATGCTAACACCGCAACCCTAAGCGCCAGGGAGGGCAGTCATTACTATTATTTTTATGACCCTTTGGTATGACACTTCAATATTTGAATAAAAGAGTGTTTATTATTGTGAGAAATGCCTTAAACTATCTCCACAATTATAAAACCAAACAACACCATAAAGTACAGTGAAGCTTCTATTGAGAACTTTTTGCTAAATATGCAGCAGATGAATTTTGAAAACATTGTTGCAAAAGGAGAAATTGTGCATATATATATAGTGAGCAATTTCTCCTTCAGCCTCAATGTTTCAACTCTTTCCAATAATTAAACTCCAATTTATGGAGATTTATTATGTGTTTGCCAATATATTTTCGAAATCTGCTGCAGATTTGTTGTAAGTGGGAAAGGGTTAATCCTTACCTACATGAAAATGTATTTTGACTTTGACCCAACTACAGCAAAAGAAGAATCTCAAATAGGGTCACCCAAGGAATATCTGAAGATTGGCCCCATAATTTAGGAGAAGAGAATATTTTTCACTAAAGCTAATATAAGGCAAGACAGCCCTGCCCTGGCGACCATGTCTTTTTTATTTTGACCACTCAACATGGCTTGGAGATTTTAAAAGTTTTCACTTTAGTCAGATAAGGTAAAACACTTTTTTGATCAATCAACAAGGATTTAAGGAATCTGAATGGGTGTCACCGAAGGATCATTTCTACAAAATATTTGAAAATAAGTAAACAAGCTTGGGAGAAGATTTATAAGTTCTTTTCTTTTGGTTGCCATGGAAACCAGAACTATGCATGGATCAAAAGGAGTTGAAAGATTTTAGCAGAGGTCATTAAGAGCATGCTACCTATGAGGTTTCATCCCAATTGGCCCATTAGTTTCAGAAAAGAATTCATTCAAACACAAGGACACACAATGGACAATCCGCCATGACATAGGAACTAAAAAGTAAATTTTGCTCATTTTGAGCTCATTACCCACATTGTTTTCAAATTTCATCTGCAAAAATCATTCAATGAAAACCCTTTTTAGTAACAAGAGGGCCAAGATGGCCCTAAATCGATCACCTAATTGATAGTAAATTAGTAGCAAATATTTAACTGCAAATATATGAGAAAATTTGATCAGGGAGTGCAAATGAAACTGAAAGGAGTGGACACTTCTCAAGAAACAGCTTATCAGTAAAGGCCATTTATATCTTGAAATCTAACAAGAACTTTAATAAGAATGGAATTATAAAGTTTTTGTCATTTTGCACCTTTCCTGATGCTGCCTTGCTGCCCTGTTTTTCAACGAAATCAATATGGCTTCAACAGTTTATTTAGAGGGTCACTTAAGGAACATTTCTACCAAATTATCTTGCAATCGCACAAGCAGATTATGGAGGAAAAGGATTTTAAAATTTGGGTATTTTTCTCACTTTCTGATGCCGCAGCAACCAAAGTTCTCAATAGAATTTTAATCTTCGAACAATTTTGAAAGAGGACCACCAAAGGAACATTCCTGTGATGTTTTGTGGAAATTGGTCTATTGGAATTGTAGGAGTTGGTTGTAATTTGTAGCTAAAAGTTCAATTTACCCCTTTTGTGATGACGCCTGGTTGCTATGATTGTGTAACCAATCAAAACGGCTTTAACAAATTAAATAGAGGATCATTACAGTAAGATTTGTATTATATTTTCTTAAAATCAGACAAGCACTTTTATAAAAATGGAATTTTGAAATTTTGTCATTTTGCCCCTTTTTTGATGCCGCCTGACTGCCATGTTTTTCGACCAATCCGTATGGCTTGAACAACCTTTATAGAGGGTCACCCAAGGAACATTTCTACCAAATTATATTTGAATCTGACAAGCAGATTCTGAGGAGAAGATTTTTAAAGTTTGGACATTTTGTCCCCTTTCTGATGCCGCAGCAACCAAAGTTCTCAATGGAATTTAAATCTTTGATCAATTTTGAAAGAGGACCACCAAAGGAACATTCCTGTGATGTTTGGTGGAAATTGTTCTTGCGGTTCAGGAGGAGATGATGTTTAAAGCTAAAAGTTAACGCTGGACGGACGGACGACGGACAAAAAGTGATCAGAATAGCTCACCTTGAGCCTTTGGCTCAGGTGATCTAAAAAACAGTTGAACTCCAAGTTTCATATCTCTACATCAGACACTTTTAATGACATTTAAAATATCTTGCAGAGCTGTAGATCATAAATGTATTTAAACTATTTCCCTCTTATAACAAATCTGCAGCAGATGTCTTTGAAAATATTTTAGTTTAAACTTATTTATTTTACATGGATTGCGAAACAAGCTTTCAGCTATATTAATCACGCTTGATGTCTACTTCCTGGAGACTGGAGACTTAACCCTTTCCCTAATATAGACGCTTTCTGACGTCTCTGCAGCAGACGGCTTTTTGAAAACATAGTAACAAAAGAAGAATTTGCACAAAACGTGCAATTTCTCCTTTTGTCATAGGTTATCCATTCAATTATAGAGATTTTGGATTATTTGACAAAATATGATCAAAGTTGTCTGCTGCAGAATTGTCGTATGAGGAAAAGGTTTAACTAGCACTCGCAATGTTTGTTTGGAAAATTCCCAAAGTCAGAACCCGCATATCACAGGACATGAACCTGGGACCTTTGGTACGAGAGGCCAACACTCTAATTGTGCACCACTGTCTTCCACATTTTGGCAAATATATCTCTATGAACCCTTTCCCTCATATGGCAATTCTGCAGCAGAAGACTGAACATATTTTGTAGAAAACTGGAAAAATCTCCATAATTGAATGGATAACCTATGACAAAAAGTGGAAAAAATTGTAGCAAAAGGAGAAATTGCATGTTTTGTGCAATTTCTTCTTTTGTCACTATATTTTCAAAAAGCCGTCTGCTGCAGAGGCATCAGAAAGCGTCTATATGAGGGAAAGGGTTAATGAAAGTATGATAATTGAATAGAATTGACAAAGTTGTGTCTAAAGGAGAAATTGCTTGTTATGAGCAACTTTTCAATTTGCCACAATGTTTTAAAAATTTGAAAAGATGCATCAACTAGTTGAAGAGGTCTAAAATAAGAGTTATATTTTCCTGCAATATCTTATTTACTCCCCCAGAATCAGATAAACCCTTTCCCACTTACAGCAAATCTGCAGCAGACGACCTTGAAAACAATCACGCCAAAACATGGAAAATCTCTATAAATGAAAGTATTATTACTGCAACAAGTTGAAAACATTGTGGCAAAAGGTGAAATTGCTTGTTTTGAGCAAATTTCTCCTTTTGTCACAATGTTTTCAAATGTCATCTACAGGTGGGTAGGGGTTAATGATAGTTGAATTACCAGGACTCATCATCTTCGTCATCCTCTGTCCATAGGAATTTGTGATTTTCTCGAATAACATCCATGTCTGTTTTAAACTTGGTGCTGAAATTGATGACAAAAACATATAATTTACTTTATATCATTAAAACTCTTTAATAATCGAAATTTTGACCACTTGGTCTTTATCAGGATTAAAACAAGAGGGCCATGAGGCCCTGGAATCGCTCACCTGAGAATGGGCTATTAAAGACTTAACTCTTTCAGTGTCAATGGAAATATCATCAAGACAAACTTCCTGACAAAGTTTCAAAATTTTAAGCTGCTCATGTCAACAAGATTTTCCTTAAATTTGGCCTTGTGACCTAGTTTTTGACCCGACATGACCTATATTCGAACTTGGCCTAGATATCACTAAGACAAATATTCTGACAAAGTTTCAACATGCTCAAGCCAAAAATGCGGCTTCAAGAGTGCTAACAATATTTTCATTAAATTTGGCCTAGTGACCTAGATTTTGACCCGACATGACCTATATTTTGACCCGACATGACCTATATTCAAACTTGGCCTAGATATCACTAAAACAAACTTTCTGACAAAGTTTCAACATGCTCAAGCAAAAAATACGGCTTCCAGAGTGTTAACATGATTTTCATTAAATTTGGCCTAGTGACCTAGTTTTTGATCCGACATGACCCAGTTTCGAACTTGGCCTAGGTTTGATGGAGATATATGTTCTGATAAACTTTCATGAAGATTGGATGCAAAATGTTGCCTCTAGAGTGTTAACAAGCAAATGTTGACGGCGAACGACGAACGACTGACAAAAGGCTATCACAAAAACTCACCTTGGGCACTTTGTGCTCTGGTGAGCTAAAAATACAACAGATATTTATGTGCAGTCCATTCTTGTGTCGAAGAGATCAGGTTGTGATCATATAGTTTACTGTTTGCACATTTGTAGCATTCACACATTTATCTCAAAAGGGATATAAAGACCTGTCAATTTAGTTTGCAACTTTATCAGAAGTTGGTTAACATTTTCCCACATGTAGATGCTTTCTAACACCTCTGCAGGCTGCCAGATGACTTTTGAAAACATTGTGGCTATAGAAGAAATTGTTAATAGTGTTTTCCTTTGCAACAATGTTTTCAACTCTTTTCAATGATAATACTTTAATTTATAGATATTTTTCAACTCTATTTCGTGATTATACTTTCATTTAATTAAGTAAAAAATTTAAATACATGCCGGGTTAAATGTTAATCAAATAAGCTAACTACAAATCATAATTACTTAATAAATGAATGGACTTACTTTAAACTGGACTGTATGTCTGTGTTTTTACCACCATAGAACATCAAATAATTGTTGATCAGCATTTTATGTTTGTCAAACTATGAGGTAAGTTAAGGCTTTTTTCAGTAGACATGTCATATGTTTTTCTATGTATATAAATGATGTTTGCAATACTTATATATAATAGGTAAATGGCCAAAAGAAAAATGCTTGGAAAAGAAACTGAAACTTGAAACTATTACTCGAGTTTTTGAAGGAACATGTGAAAATGCCTGACAGTAAGTGAACGAGTGACAGACAGATGGGTGGAAAGACAAAGGGGAAGTGGTCCCTATGTGTCATCTGGCCATTAACCCTTTCCTTCATATAGACGCTTTCTGACGCCTCTGCAGCAGACTGCTTTTTGAAAACATAGTGACAAAACATAAACAGGTTATCCATTCAATTATAGAGATTTTCTATTTTTTGACAAAATATGTTCAAAGTCGTTTGCTGTAGAATTGTCGTATAAGGGAAAGGGTTAAACCTGATAAACTATTCCAGAATTGTCTTCTTTAACCCTTCCCCACTTACAAACAAGTGGGCCATCTTGGCCTTATTAAATCGATTAGCTAAGTGAAAGAATAGTAGCAAATGGGTAAATGATTAAATTGCGGGAAATGTGATCAAGAGTGGGAATGCAACTGCAAGGAGTGGACACTGTAAATAAAACAGCTTATCAGTAAAGGACATTTGTAGTATTTAGACAACAACTCTTTGAACAGATTTTGTCACATTGTTTTTAAAAGTCGTCTGCTGCAGAGGCGTCAGAAAGCGTCTATATATGGGAAAGGGTTAAATTATAAGTCATCTTCAGATTATGTTTAAGCCAAATGCACTTCTGCAGCAGAAAAAAAACCAAATTGCTTATAGTGAGCATTTTCTCCTTTTACCACAATGTTTTCAACCCTGTTCAATGATTAAACTTTAATTTCAAGATATGTTCTATATCATTTCAAGATATGTTCTATATCTTTTCAGATGTCTTCTGCAGATCTGTTGTATATCAAAAGGGTTATAAAAGCAATTCATAAACAAAAATAACTTATGAATGTGCCATGAAAGTTGCCTTCTCTATATTTGATGTGTACCTATCTGGAAAACAATAATTATATATTTCACTAGTAAACTTATACACCACTGTCAACAGATGTCCAGATAAGGAGGCGTAAACAGCTCTTTGCCTCATAATATCTCTTGTATCATCCAATCAAACCCTATGATGTGGGTACTCAAAAGAATCGTCTCAATGAGACGATTCTTTTGAGTACCTACAACATAGGGTTATAAGGTCAAATAAGGGTTTTCGGAAATGATAAACGCACCTTATCTATTATCTAGATCTATTATCAATTAAAACGTTGTGGAGAAAAGAAGAAATTGCTTATCTTTTAAAACACTCCTTTTCCGTAATATTTTTAAAAGTCATCTGATGTCTGTATGAGGTAAATGGTATAATTATATACATTAAAAGGATTGTATCCGTAAAAAGGGTGATAATTATATGATACTTGATAAATAACACAATTACGCTTAGAATGACGCACATTTTATGGAGCTGTGAATTTCTTGGTTTTTAACATCAATATCTATAGCATGATGATATTTTAATATAAAGGGCTAGGTGATTAAAATAATAAACTCTAATGCTCTCTCTCACCTTGGCGCCCCCCCCCCCCCCCCCCCCCCCCCCCCCCCCTTATTTTTGTCACTATGTTTTCAAAATGCTGTCTGCTGCAGAGGC
The DNA here is from genome assembly GCA_031761405.1 of Serripes groenlandicus. Classification (NCBI taxonomy): domain Eukaryota; kingdom Metazoa; phylum Mollusca; class Bivalvia; order Cardiida; family Cardiidae; genus Serripes; species Serripes groenlandicus. The sequence continues at coordinate 21,159,528 of JASEVX010000009.1, read as the reverse complement.
ATCAGAAAGCGTCTATATGAGGGAAAGGGTTAAACCTTTCCAACTGCAGACATATTTTGATGTCTACGAAGCAGACGACATTTGAAATCATTGCTGCAGAAAAAATATTTTCCTCATGATAAGGAATTCATCCTATTGCCACAATGTTTCCAACTTTGTCCAATAGTTGTTCATTAATTTAGAAAGAGATTCTATAATTTGGACTGAATGTTTTCAAAGTCGTCTGCTGGATATTTGTCGTATGTTGGAAAGGGGTTTACACTCATCTCACATTATTACTAAAAGTCATTAAAGCCAATCAAGTTTCTCTAAGCATGTTTTTCAACCTTTCCCACATACAGCAAATTTGCCGCAGACATCTTCGAGAATGTCTAAGCAAAAATAAGGGAAAACTATGAATAAAAGAGCAATTATTGAATAGCTGGAAACATTGTGGCAAAAGTAGAAATTATGAGTAAATTTGTTCTTTTGCAACAATGTTTTCAAGAGTTGTCTGCTGCAGATTAATCAGAAAGGGTCACAATGTTGGGGAAAAGGTTAACACTTTCCCACCTAAAGACGCTTTCTGAAGCTTCTGCAGCATACAACTTTTAAAAACATTGTGACAAAAAGAAGAAACTGCTCAAAACAAGCAATTTCTCCTTTTGCCACAATGTTTTCCACTTTTAGTCATAGGTTATCCATTCAATTAAAGAGATTTTCTATTTTTTGACAAAATATGCTCAAAGTCATCTGCTGCAGTGTTGTCGTATGATGGAAAGGGTTAATTCTTTTATCAGGTAATCTGTTCAGTAATACAAGAGGATCCTGATGGTCCTGTATTGCTCAAAGTATTAAACAGAACTTTGATATTGTACTGTACTTGGCATGTCTCATATTCCCTGATGCACTCATGTTATGGAACTATGGTGTGATCGAGGTTTGTACTGATGACCTTAAGCTGCATAAACTATATAAAAATAAGGAAAATGAGCCCAACCCCTTGGTGACCATGTTTATCTAAGAATAGGAAAAATTTCAACAATCGTGGTAGAGGATAACCAAAGTAACACTTATGCAAATATATTTTTCAAATTGGAACAGCTTTTTTGTACGAGAAGGTTTTTTAAAGGTTTTCTATATACAAATGTACATGTACATATAATAAACATGGGAGCCACGATGGCCCTAGATCGCTCACATCAGATTTCTAATGCAAAACACATGACAAAGTCTAAAACTGCTAAAATAAACAAGAGCACCGCGTACGGCACAGACGCTCGACTGATAGAAAACAGAAAAAAAGCTGAGCTGAACAAAAAACCTTAACTGGACGACCACGCCGCCGCCGACGACACAAGGGTCATGACAATAGCTCTCGTTTTTTCAAAAGTCGAGCTAAAAATGCAGTCTCTACAGTGCTGAAAAGATTTTCCTTCAATTTGGCTTCCTAGTTTTAGAGTCAATATGACCCATATTCGAACTTGACCTTGATATCATTAAGACAAAATTTCAAGCTGCTGAGGCAAAAAATGCGGCCTCTAAAGTGTTAACCAATTTTCTTTAAATTTGGTCTTGTGACCTAGTTTTTGACCATACATGACCCATGTTCAAACTTGGCCTACATATCATCAAGACAAACATTCAGACTAAGTTACAAAATGTTGAAGTTAAATTTGACAAAGTGACCTATTTTTTGACCCAATATGACCCTTATTCATACTTGGCCTAGATATTATTTATACAAACATTCTGAAAAAATTAAAGCTGCTGAAGAGATTTAACCAGATTTTCCATCATTTTGGCCTAGCGACCTTGACTGGACATGACCCATATTCAAACTTGACCTAGATATCATTTAAACAATTATTCTGACAAATTTTAAAGCTCCTGAAGCAAGAATTGCAGCCTCTATAGTGTTAACAAGATGTTCCTTCAATTTGGCCTAGTGACCTACTTCTTGACCCGACAAGACCCAAGGGTCATGACAATAGCTCTCGTTTTTTCAAAAGTCGAGCTAAAAATGCAGTCTCTACAGTGCTGAAAAGATTTTCCTTCAATTTGGCTTCCTAGTTTTAGAGTCAATATGACCCATATTCGAACTTGACCTTGATATCATTAAGACAAAATTTCAAGCTGCTGAGGCAAAAAATGCGGCCTCTAAAGTGTTAACCAATTTTCTTTAAATTTGGTCTTGTGACCTAGTTTTTGACCATACATGACCCATGTTCAAACTTGGCCTACATATCATCAAGACAAACATTCAGACTAAGTTACAAAATGTTGAAGTTAAATTTGACAAAGTGACCTATTTTTTGACCCAATATGACCCATATTCATACTTGGCCTAGATATTATTTATACAAACATTCTGAAAAAATTAAAGCTGCTGAAGAGATTTAACCAGATTTTCCATCATTTTGGCCTAGCGACCTTGACTGGACATGACCCATATTCAAACTTGACCTAGATATCATTTAAACAATTATTCTGACAAATTTTAAAGCTCCTGAAGCAAGAATTGCAGCCTCTATAGTGTTAACAAGATGTTCCTTCAATTTGGCCTAGTGACCTACTTCTTGACCCGACAAGACCCATATTCAAACTTGGCCTAAATATCATCAAGACAAACATTCTGATAAGGTTTCAACATGCTCAAATTAAAAATGTGGCCTCCAGAGTTTTAACAAGATTTTCCTTCAATTTGACCTACCGGTAGTGACCTAGGCCCAGTTTTTAACTTGTCTAAAGATTTGATTGAGATGAATGTTCTGATAAACTTTCATGGAGATAGGATGTAAAATGTAGCCTGTAGAGTGTTAACAAGGTAATTGTTGACGACGTACGATGGACAAAATGTGATAACAATAGCTCACCTTGTGCTCAGGTGCAATATTATTTCAGTTATATCAGGGCAACAATTAACTTATTCATGATCAAACAAACCTGTACTTGACTAGGAAATGTGATTTGCCCAAGGGCATTCCACCATGACTGCTAGGACTTTGAATCGAACCCAGTTCAAAATCCCTGATGCTACCTGAACTACCATTGAGGGCTCCTCACAAAATTTTTGCCTGCTTTTAAGTTAAGCTTTTGAGAGACAGACTAACAGACAGACAGACAAGCAATGAATATGTGTCACCCAGCCATGGCAGGCAACAAAGGAAGGAAATAAGATGGTTGTCAAACATTATGCGTCCCATCTTTGTGTTCAAGGTCACCGTGACCTTGACTTTCAAACGGACGACCTCAAAATCAATATCATGTCATCTCATTCTCATGCCCAACCTTCCTGCTAAGTTTGAGTACTGCAGGTCTAAGCATTATCCAGTTATCAATCAGACAAGTTTTGGTCTACCGATCGACTTGTGCAAAGCAATATATCCCCTCTTCTTCTGAGGGGGTTATAATAAACTCATATCAAGGATACAGCATTCATGCTGACGATTCTATGTCTCATTATTCTGCCTTCTTCCCTGAAAGATAAGATAAAAGTGGATTAAATTCAATGCTTTAACCCTTTCCCTCATATAGACGCTTTCTGACGCCTCTGCAGCTTTTTGAAAACATAGTAACAAAAAAAGAAATTGCACAAAACCTGCAATTTCTCCTTTTGTCACAATGTTTTCCACTTTTAGTCATAGGTTAACCATTCAATTATAGAGATTTTCCATTATTTGACTAAATATGTTCAAAGTCGTCTGCTGCAGAATTGTCGTATGAGGGAAAGGGTTAAAGAACCATAACTAGAACTAAATCCATAAAACAATAATGCACATTTGTCAGTGGATTATTGTGCGCTAAATGCATCTAGAAATATCACTTAAGGCGATGAATACCCCCAGCTGGTGCCTGACAATATACATATGTATGAGAAATTCAAGGGGCCATAACTCATTTAAAAATAATTCCAGTGCAACAGGCCGACAATATGCACAACTAGGCTTTGTATCGATCATTCTTTTGTAGTTATATTGATTTCTCATCAAGGGTTGCTGAGAAATAGTTTTCACAAGAAATGTCCACAGACCAACGGACCGACAAATTTGTGCATTTGTCATTTGATTATTGTGCACTAAAAACAATAACATCTTGTATTACCAATGCAAAAATCATACCCATATGAGTTATGTTTGTTGATGTTAAACCTTTTCAAACATGCTGATGCATTTTTAAAACATATTGATTGGAAAAATAAAGGAGAAATGCTCATTATCATCATGGCTTTCATTTTGCCTTAATGTAACTCTCTTCAAAAATTATACTTTCATTTAAAAAGAATCTGATTATCTCCATATCATTTCTGAGATGCGTTCAAAGTCATATGTTGTACATTTGTCGTAAGTGGGACGCTTTCTAATGCTTCTACAGATGGCTTTTTGAAAACAAAATGTTTTCCACTTTTAGTCATAGGTTATCCATTCAATTATAGAGATTTTCTACTTTTTGACAAAATATGTTCAAAGTCATCTGCTGCAGAATTGTCGTATGAGGGAAAAGGGATAACTGCAGCTTAAAGGCCGTCTTTAATAAAGTAAGGCATAAAGTTGCATTTCTCCCTCTGTACTTGGTTTCCTGTATAATTAAAGCCTTTCCCACATATAGATGCAGTTTGACACATCTCTGCAGCTGATGACTTTTGGAAAAGACGTCTGCTGCAGAATTGTCGTATGAGGGAAAGTGTTAAAATGATCAGTTGATATCTCTGCAGCAGATAGATAGAATAGAATAGAAATTGCACAGTAACATTTCCCTTTATAATTGATAAATCTATCTGTTGATGCAAGAGCATGGTTTTGCCAATTCAATTTTGAAAGGTATTATTATTATTTTGAATTATTTTTGTTATTGTTACCATACTACCGTAACCCTTTCCCACATACAAAAAATCTGCAGCAGACGAATTTCGCAACATGTGGCAAAAATATAGAAAAACCCTATAAATGAGGGTATATTTTAACATTGTGTGGCAAAAGGATAAATTGCTCATTTTGAGCAATTTCTTCTTTAGTTGCCATGTTTTCAAAAAAGCAATCTGCTGCAGAGACGTCAGTTAGCATCTACATGAGGGAAAGGGTTCAAAACACAATGGCTTCAGCACTGTCAGTATTTATTTATTTCAGTTACTGTTTTAACTCTTTACCACATACAGATTCTTTTCTGATGCCTCTGCAGCAGACATCTGTTGCAAACATTGTAGCTAAAGGAGAAATTGCTCCCCTTTCCCTCATATAGACGCTTTCTGAAGCCTTTGCAGCAGACAGCTTTTTGAAAACATAGTGACAAAAGAAGAAATTGCTCAAAACAAGAGATTTCTATTTTTTGACAAAATATGTTCAAAGTCGTCTGCTTCAGAATTGTTGTATGAGGGAAAGGGTTAATGATAAATTTCTCCTTTTGCCATAAGTCTTTTCAACAATTAATTAATCTATTATTTTTTTTTAGATATTCTCTTTTTTTTGTGGAGATGATTTCAAATCAACTGCTGCAGATTTGTTGCATACATCATGTGGGAAAGGATTAAAAGATGTCTAGAAAAGAAATATATTACTGTCCTTATTATGTTGCAGGAATTCCAAAAGAGTCTTCTTTCTGTGACAATTCTTTTAACCCTTTCCCACGTACGACAAATTTGCAGCAGATGACTTTGAAAACATCTTGACAAGAGTATGAAAAAGCTCTATAAATGAAATTACAATTACTGAAAAAAGTTGAAATGTCTATGTTTTCAAAAGTCGTCTGTTGAAGAGGCGTAAGAAAGCGTCTATATGTGGGAATTATTTTAATCCACGCCCATGTTTTCCAAGTCTTCTGCTGTAGATTTGTTGTATGTGGGAAAGGGTTAACAGCACTTTATCTTACAATATCTCTTACTGCTTTATTAAACTCTATGTTGTGATGCTTAAATGAAACACAGTGTACATGTATAGACAGAAACCAGACCAAATTTCGAGATCTTAAAAAAAGGTTGGGTAACTCTGGTCATACTTGCTATATTCTTCTTCCAACTCTCGCTTATGCCCCTTGGACGTTTTCTTGCCTTTGTCTTTCTTTGCCAGATCTTCATACTTCTTCCTGCAAAACCAATAAAATTAATTCACAACAATTTGTTATCTCAAGATAAAAAGTCAGACAGATCCCTTTTCTGTATTCAAATATTTACCAGATAAATTTAACCCTTTTCCTCATATTGATGCTTTCTGACCCCTCTGCAGTAAGACAACGTTTGAAAACATTGAGACAAAAGAAGAAACTGCATTATTATTATAGTATATATTATAAACCATATAGAGATATGTGGTTGCAGTCTTTTGTGGGGTTTTCACAATTTTCTAAAAAAAAATCAGAACGTCATTTTTATTATTGTATATGCCGAGCATTTGCAGCACAGTCGGTAGGGACGCCGGCTGTCAATCCAAGGGTTGTGAGTTCGAACTCCAGCTCGGCCAACATTCTTACCAACGCATACAAGAATCATTTGTCTTTCACCAATGGGAAAAGCAGCCAGTTGCTTGGAAAGTATGTTGTGTGGAGAACTGGTGCGAGCAAACAAGGAAACATGAGTAGGTGAACTGGCCGCCGTGATATGACTGAAAATTGTTGAAAACAGCGTTAAACCCCAAACAATCAATAAATCAATCAATTATTATGGTATATGAACCATTAGGAACGTAGGCTTATCTACGTCCCTGGAACAATATAGAGAGACTATTTGAAGCAGCTTAATTAACCCTTTCCTTCATGTTGACGCTTTCTGACGCCTTTGCAGCAGACAGCTTTTTGAAAACATGGCGACAAAAGAAGAAATTGCTCAAACTAGCAATTCCTCCTTTTGCCACAATGTTTTCCACTTTTAGGTTATTTATATAAATCCATTCAATTATAGAGATTTTCTATTTTTTGACTAAATATTTTAAAAGTCATCTGTTGTTGAATTGTTGTTGAATTGTTGTATGAGGGTTGTATGAGGGTTGTATGAGGGAAAGGGTTACAGTCACATTAACAGACACATTCTGAAGCATCTGCAGCAGACGTAGTAACTTTTGAAAACATTGTGACAAAAGAAGAAATTGCTCATGATGAGCAATTCCTTTATTGCCTATATGTCATCACAACTGTATTCTAAGATTATACCTGCAATCACAGACCATTTCCTTATTTTTGCCCAAATGATTTCAAAGTTGTCTGCAGCAAATTTGAAATTTGGTAAAGGGTTAACCCTTTCCCTCATATAGATGCTTTCTGACGTCTCTGCAGCAGACAGCTTTTTGAAAACATAGTGACAAAACAAGAAATTGCTCAAAACGAGCAATTTCTCCTTTTGCCACAATGTTTTCCACTTTTAGTCATAGGCTATCCATTCAATTAATGAGATTTCCTAATTTTTTACAAAATATGTTTGAAGTAGTCTGCTGCAGAATTGTCGTATGAGGGAAAGGGTTAATATGTTTACCTTTTTCTCTCTGATTCACTGTCATATTCAAACTCGGAGTCATATGTGCCAACCCTATGGACCTGTAAGCAAAGTAAAAAGAATAAAACTTGAAAGGTCAGTCACTTCCATAACTACCGTACTTAACCCTTCCCCGACACACGACAACTCTGCAGCAGACGACTTTTTGAAAACATAGTGACAAAAGAAGAAATTGCTCAAAACGAGCAATTTCTCCTTTTGCCACAATGTTTTCCACTTTTAGTCATAGGTTATCTATTTAATTATGGAGATTTTCTATGTTTTGACAAAATACGTTCAAAGTCGTCTGCTGCAGATTTGTAGTATGAGGGAAACGGTTAAATGATAAGAGTGATATTGTGGGGAAAAGAGATGTATACTCCTCCTTATCTGGACCTCTGCAGCAATTATATTTGTGTCTGAACTATTACAAAGATAATCCATTTAGCTATAGAGATTTTCTATTATTTCACAAAATATGTTCAAAGTCGTCTGCTGCAGAATTCTCGTATGAGGGAAAGGGTTAAACTGTTCCATTGGCGAAGCGTATATATTTAACCCTTTCCCACATATGACAACTCTGCAGCAGACGACTTGGAAAAGAATTTGGCAAAACTATGATAAGTCTCTCTCAATAAAAGTAAAATTACATGTACTGAATAGAGTTGAAAACATTGTGCCAAAATAAGGCTTTACTAAGGATGAGCAAATTTTCCTTATGCCACAATGTTTCCAAAGTCGTTTGCTAAAGATGAGTGAAACCACCCCGACTTACAGACACGCTTTAAAGCATTTGCAGGAGTCAGGACATGACTTTTTAAAATCAAGAGGATCACTCAATTGAATAACTAGAACTTCATTAGCTAGTTTTCAATGTCCTTACTCACTACACATATTTTAAACCTTTCCCTCATATAGATCATGCTTTCTGACGCCTCTGCAGCAGACGGCTTTTTGAAATCATAGTGACAAAAGAAGAAATAGCTCAAAACGAGCAATTTCTCATTTTGCCACAATGTTTTTCCACTTTTAGTCATAGGTTATCCATTCAATTATAGAGATTTTCTATGTTTTGACAAAATATGTTCCAAGTCGTCTGCTGCAGATTTTTGTGTTATATGAGGGAAAGGGTTAAAGATATGATATGCAAAGTCTCATGTCTCTAATAGGAATTTCAGGACATGTGATGTTCTGAGTCATCTGCTGCAGATTTGTTCTATGTGGGAAAGGGTTTCCCCCGTTTATACCACTGCTCCACACGTATATAATCATATTGAAAGTAGAAAAGAAGAAACTTTTCTCTCAACTTGGTATCAGTTTCATGTCATGTTTTTTAACCCTTTCCCTCATATAACAAAAAGCTGCAGCAGACGACTTGGAACATAGACACTTTCTGACGCCTCTACAGCAGAAGGATTTTTGAAAACATATGAGGAAAAGGGTTAAATGGTTGCAATTTTGATGCAGCTGGTTGTATGTTGATGACTGCAGCTGTCAACTTTTTGAAAGATGGTGGGAAAGGCCTGAAATAAACCGCCTCCCTCTCCATATCAGAAGCATACTTTGTATTGTTTATAGGTTACCATTTCTGCCTTAGATGTTTTCAATAGAGAAGACTTTAGCCTGGGATACTAATGTACCAGTTTTTAGCAGAGTATCAGATTGATTGTTTCAACAAACTAATAGCAAACACCCAAGCTTTTATTAATGGTATGTTCACATTTTCCTACTGTATGTATCGCAGTCAAGAGCCTTCCAACTTTATGATCTAGACTTTATGTTAATTCCTGACAACATTATTTTCCCATGACTTTGTATTAGCAGTCAATTGAGAAGTGTGTAACTATTTTCTGAAGCCTAATGATTAATTTAGTATTCGACAATGTAGTTTATTCAAATGATTGTAATGCTTCTGTAAATTGGGAATTAGTTAAGACTTTTTTGTTTCTCATTTTATCATCTGCGTATGCAGGATAATACGTGTGAAAGCTTGAGCCGAAGGCTCGAGCGAAGCACGCCTATAGGTTACACGTACGAACACATCATACGAGATCAAAACAACGAGAATTCAGTACAATCTTACTGTTTTTCACATATCAAATCTCAACCCCATAGCACTTTTTTTCGGCCATTTTGCTTCCGGTCTTACTGGTGAATGTAGAGCGCCTATGTAATAGAGAGTGAGAGCGCCTATGTAATAGAGATTGCCAAATGTGACGTCATTGCAACGAAAAGTAACGTCATTGTAAGGCAAGTAATAAATAAATAACAAAAGGAAAACGACAGGAATGGTAGGAAAAGATAGTTTGACTCGTCACAAATGGATTTCATTCACTGGAAGGACTTTATGAAGGCTAAGTCGACTATTCTTTTGTACCTGTCATCATTATTTCATGGATTTTATATCTTTGCAATATAGAGAAGCAATAAACACTTGAAAATGATTGTAAATAATTTCAACGGAAGTTATCGTTCGTTACACTGGCCTCGGATATTATTTTAACTGAAAAGGACGAACAATTCTGTTTCTGTATCGGCATAGCTTTATTTCAAGGTAAGCTATTTATTATATCAATAATTTGCTTAAAAATATAACTTCATTTCTAAATTATTTGTTATATATCTGTTGGGAACGATCCACGATGCTTTCGTCACATCGCGTGACGTCACATGGTGTGTATCGTTTATGACTGTATCTGTCATTTGAAGCCGAAGCCGTCTTGTCAAATGTTGACTCCACTCAAGAAAATAGCTATTAAAACTATCATATCTTCGACTGTCTAGTTGTATTGACTTTAAGACGTTTATCTATTTATTGCAGTAAATGTAGCAAACAAACAAAACTACAGTCAATTTCAAATTATTTGCCTTCAATTTACATTATTTTTTTACATTGTACAGTTTAACAGTTTATGTCTATGACCTAGTCTTTGTCAAATCATGAAAGTATGACCAGAATCAGTTCACCCTGATTTTGGGGTATACATAGTAAATGTCTTAATGTCTATATCCTCCAACCTGAAAGAGAGGAAAACACTTTCATGCCTTCAAATGAGTCTATTGTTTTAAAGAAATGATGTTATATGTGGACTATCAGTAAAACACATAACTTTTCTTTCAATAGGCTGAATTTCTAGTAGTTTCATATTTTTTTTTATCCAAAATTTGTTTATTGATCAAACTCAAATGAGTCCATTGTTTTAAAGGAATGATGTCATATGTGGGCTATCAATAAAACACATTTAATACTTTTCTTTCATCAGGCTGAATTTCTAGTAGATTTATCTTTTTTTTTATCCAAAATGTGTTTATTGATCAAACTCAAATGAGTCCATTGTTTTAAAGAAATGATGTCATATATATGTGGACTATCAGTAAAACACATTACTTGTCTTTCAACAGGCTGCATTTCTAGTAGATTCATCTTTTTTTTAACCAAAATGTGTTTATTGATCAAACTCAAATGAGTCATGATTGTTTAAAAGAAATGATGTCATATGGGGGCTATCAGTAAAACACTTTACTTTTCTTTCAACAGGCTGAATTTCTAGTAGTTTCCTTCTTTTTTTTTATATCCAAAATGTGTTTATTGATCAGATTGGACAAACTTGGTACTAAGAATTTAAACATTATTTTCACTAGGTTATTTTAAATACTCTGCATGTATGTATTCAAACAATATTTGAAAAAGATTCAGCATCTATTGACAGCACTATTTTCATACTTGGGAGCACAACAACCAATGATGTCATAGAACTCTTCAAATTGAAGAGCAAATGCAAAATAAAAGCCTTTTACGGTCACCGATTTAGGTCCGTCTATGAAACAGGGCAATGTACACTAACTATATCAAACTCAAATAAGGTAAAAACAAACTGAGCATTGAAATCTGTAGATAAAGAGGATCAATCTCTTTTTAAATTCAACAAACACTCAAAATACTTTTTATTCAAATAAATTTGTATAAACATTTTGGTTGAACAATAAAGAAAACGTAATCTGTTTTTCAACAGAAAAAGGCTATAAGGCAGTTCATAATTAATGTCAGTTATGTTAGTCACCCAGTGACCTCACATAAGTGTTCTGTCCTCTGATATAACTGAAATACCACAGAAATGTATCTGTTTTCTATGTAATTTATTGTGAAATCCATTTTTCTGTGTGAAATTGTATAATCTATACAATAGAAATGGTAAAATTTAAATTGGTATACATTCATTGTAACAAAAAAATTCTTATACTTTACTGGTAATAAAATTACACATATTTTCATGAACTGCTGCTCAAAATAAAAACCTATACTGTAGTTTAATGGTAAAACACCTGGTCTAACAAGAGTTCTAAGATCAAATCTCAGCAGGTACATGTTTTGAAAGAGGCAACTAAACTTAACAATGTATACATGAAACAATTATGTTGTGGGGAGTTGTCTTACTTAAACACTTATTACATTTTTATCCAGGCTTCTAGTGAAAATAGTTTACTCCCTGTACCCTTTTCAAAAGCTTTTATAATTGAGCAATAACAATTAAAAAAAGGAATGTTTATCAACATTGATAACTCTGAGAATCTGTACATGTTCTAGGTTTGATCCAGCTTTGATAACCATTCTAATATCAAAGTTTTAACGAAATTTATACATCATATTTTTATAATAGTGCAATTTTAACATAATCACTAACAATGTTAAATTATTGCAAATTCTTCTGGAAAATCCATTTCTCTGTTTGTACTTTTTATAATTTCTTTATTTGCTATAAACATACTGTTTATTGTTTTATGCAATAAAATGTATATTGAATATATTGATCAGATCTTATATTATCCATTTTTTTTCCAAACAACATATTTCAGATACATGTATATATATTCAGTAACTGTTGTTGACACTAAGTCTGGTACTTATTAACAAATAATCTGATGCTGTTTTCATGTTTTACAAATTAAAAACCAGAAAAGGAGATAGGTGTTCAAAGTGAAAATGTTGTTGAATAGGAACATATTGTTCATTTTGGATATGTTCATTTTGGATCAATTACACCATTCCGACAATGTATTCGGATTAGTCACAGAAATCAAGTAATTTACATCAGACAAGGCCGGCTAAACTTTAACCTTTCCAACATACATCATTATAAATGGGACTTTTGAAAATATTTGTCAAAAATTACATTTTTCTCAGTCATCTTAAATTGTCTCAAGATTATACATTCAGCCAGATCATGCAAAGTTAGCCATCTGCCTTGTAAGATTGTTGTGTGGAGTAATGTTAAGCGCAAGTCATTCAATCAACCATGGTAAGAGTCAGTTTTCAATTATATGTATTACTAGTTTACAAATAACTGGCATTTGTAAAAATAAATCAGAACATTCTTCAATGCCTTCTAGTGTTGTTTTCCATCAACATCCTTGGAAATCTTACAGTCTATTACAATCCTGACCTAATAAAAAATAAAACAGATATATATGTACAAATTAAACTTAAATGCATGCTAAGTTTCGTTTTTTTCAATATGTTTTTCAAATTCTGTTTTTGTAACTTAAATTTCTACAATTTGCCTATTAATTTGTTTCTTGTTGGGGGACAGACAGTGCTTAATTAATTGTTCTTGCTTTCACACGACCTAGGCTTTGCCTATTAACATATTAACAAAATGAAAAATGAGCATACGCGATTTCTTTTTTTGTAGAACTACTCTCTAGGGAGACCAGTAGATATGTAAGAAACAACTTTAAATAGAAAGTAAAGAAGATATAATGAAAGAAGACCAACGCCACTCCCCCTACCCCCCAAACCAACATTTATGAAGATGGCATTATATCACACATTTGCTAAGATGTGAACAAACGATATCACGAGAGAAATTACAACAATTTGAGCAATGAGAACGAAATATATCAGGGGCGAAACAGCACAATTGAGTATCATTAAAGCTCGGCCCATGCCTTTCACTGTTTGTTACATATAATTTACATATTCTATGGTTTTAAAAGGTCTGTGGAGGCGAGGGAAAATATCAAAATGACTTTATTTTATCTCCAGACCAAATGCAATCAACAAATTACCAAATCGTGCGAGTTTGAAGCCATTTCGACAAACGTAGACAAACAAGCGTCCAGGGATTGCCTGAAGCGTCTGACTAACTTTGATCATGGGAAAGACCATTTTCACTACTTGGGTTATCGGGTTAAAATCCAAATAGATGTTTTATTGAGTTTTTACGCCGTTTTCAACATTATTTCAGTTGTGTCACGGCTACAGTTCACTTATTCATGATCCCTGGGTAAACAAACCAGTACTAGGAAATGTGCCTTGCCCAAGGGCACTCCACAATGACATCGTATAATTTAACAAAAATGTGTTGGAAAAATTGAAATTATTGTGGAGTGATCGAAATTCGGTTGCAGACAACACTTTTTTAGCCAGTTCAATCGAAAAGATACACATTGACAACTTAGGGCAAATTAAAGATACAGATCAGCCTGCGAAATCCGCACAGTCTGGTCAGCATCTACATAGCTAACATATTCTTACACAAGCTTTTTAAAAGATTCTGTCAACATGTGTAGATTCTGATAAGACATAGAAGGTGGACAAGATGATCTGAACCTGCACTGTTCAGAAAGGCTAACTTTCAACAATTATTAAATACATATCACGTCGATCGATTACTGGGTAAGTTACCAGTACTACTACTCCTTACACCAGTCAACCCTGAGCGCCAAGAAGGGCATCCGGATCATTACTACCATTTTTAAAGTCTTTGTTATGACCCAGACGGTGATCGAACCTACGACCTCCTGCACCTGAGGCGGACGCTCTACCACTACGCCAACGAGGCGGTTTTATTCTGATGCACTGGCTCATACAAATAATGTTATCCACCTTTTGGCTTACATGAACTTGCGGACGGAAAATGTTTGATCCCAAACTGTGACCATGACCATGATTGGGTGGCTGGCCGATATGCATGACAGATACTCTTGTAATTGAGACTATTTCCGTGAAATAATATCAAAATCCACTCAAGCATGTGGAAAATACAGCCTAGACGGGTAATGTTTGAGCCCAAGTAAGTGACTGGTGGATGTGCATGACACATTATCTTGTTATGGAGAATAATTGTGTGAAGTAATATCAAAATCCATTCAAGCATGTGGAAAATACAGCCCGGACACGAAATTTCAGACGGACTGAAGGAAGGGCGCGAGCAAAGCTAGGACCGGTAGGGTACTAATACGATTGGCTCCTGTCCATACATTTACAGCAGTGTTTATAGTAAACGTAAACGAAACGACTAATTAAATACAGCAATTAACATTTTGAAACATTTTGAAACATAGCTCTGAACTATTCTTGCGACTTTCATTCGAACATGCCGTATGATGTTTTAAATTCCGTGGCCGAATTACTTTTGTAAATCTTATGATTTATATAAACTGTTAAACAATTTTGAAGTAACCTTGAGGTATTTTAACTTTGACAGTATGCAAAAGTACACGGCATGAAATAGAGCGTCTTATGCAATGTCACACTATATAACGCCCCCTCTGTCAAATGGCGCAAATAAACTGTTTTCTATTTCATTGAAAAACTTCTAGCAGCATAGCTTCAGCTGATAATAATTATGGAACATTGTAATCATAAAAATTCCGCGTGAAAGATCCCTTGGTTCACGCGAGGCATTTTTTCCTGGAAGGACAAGTACTTGACCTCTAGTTGAGCGCGAGACACACCTTATAAAAACCCAGAAGCCAGATCTTGTTAGTGTATTAAAACACACAGGTTTCTCTTCCGGGAAGACTGGTTCCACTTACGTGGACACAATAGCAGAACACTGCGGGAATAATAGGTCACGTGCTCCTCCATGGTAAAGATTTTAAGCCACCGTTAAATGCACGTAGCTGATGCGCCGCGTGCGTAATAAATACTTACTCACTTATGATTTATATGCATATTCAGTTTTAATTCGTTCAATTTTATTGTGACCGATGCAGAATTCTGCTTGCCACGGCAACTTCAAAATGCTTTTTTGTCACAATGTAAACTTATGCTTTTGTGTCACAATGTAAACTTTTGCATTGCAGTCACATGTTAGTTTTATAATTATCTATGTCCTCTTACACCAATGGGCTTACAGTATATGTGGGAAAGCAGCCAGTTGCTTTGAAAAGACTGTTGTGTGAATTAATGGTGTGATAAACACATGGGAAGGTGAGTGACCGCTGTGATATGACTGAAAAAGCGTTGAAAATTGCGTTTAACCATAAGCAAACAATATTTTAAGCCTCCCGAGCACAAATTGCGGGATGAGCTTTTGTGATCACTTACCGTCTGTCTGTTCACATTTACCTACAAACAACTTATCCAAAACCAAGTCCAATTGAAAAATAATAATGCGCTAATATCACTGATGAGCGAAGAAAGACCTTCATTTATTTTGACGCTATAACTGTGAAAACCAGGATTACTATACGTATAAGACCTGTCTGAGGTTCAACGCTAAAGATTCAAATGAATTCTGCATTACAGACGTTTCTTTAACTTTCTATGACTTATTTGTGTATAGTGCAGACCCTGATCAAAATACGCGGATGCACTAGTTGACCTTTATATACACCGGTCACAACTGCCTTTCAGTTATTTTTAGGACAGCCCCGCTCATATGAACACTATGAAGCACTAATGAATAATTTAATAATCTGTCCATTGGCAGTAAATAATTCAAAAATATTCCCTTGTATTTGCATGGATAAGTGTATTATTGTTGAAACAATGTGACTGTACACATACATGTAGCACATGTTACATGAGTATTTAAGGATGCATGGGACTTAGAAACAGGGAGGAGAAAGAGATGAAAACCGACGAGAAATGGCATATACACAATTTGCAGACAAACATTTTTGTTAGAGGAAGGTTGGATGAAAAGTTTCATTTGAGAAAAGTTGAATGAATTGACACACGAATAAATGAACGGATATATCAATCAATCAATCAAATTACAATCAATCGATCAATAAATAAACTAATCAATCTGGTTGAATTTATAAACAACAAAAGGGACAATCTTAAAAAAAAAAGACAAAAAAAAAGACAATAAAACAACAACTAAAACAAGTGTAAGGATTACAGCTTAGAATACTACGTCTTATCACCATTTTCCAACAATCATAGTTTCATGTGAACCAATTGAATAGTTTTATAGCTATTGTCCCGTCTAAAAAGTTTGAAATTCCAGAAAAGGGCATACGAACAGACACATATGTATGCTTTCCAGCACAAGGGTATACTAAACTCATGGCTAATCACATCATAAACAGTAATGGAATTGAGTAATCTTGCCAATCATTAGTATTATTATGTATACAGTGCTTTCATTAAGGAATAATTATAAGATTTGTGAATTCCACATACACTTTTTCAAGATTTGAATTGTATCATTTGTCAAAATTTGAAAAAAGCACAAAACAGAAAATTTAGGATTTGCATGCAAAAGCACGTCATTTTACCTTTTTTCTGTTAAAACCAACATTGGACACCTTTGCAACAATCTACTTTTAAAACAATGAGAAAAGGGTTAAATTGCTGAAGACATGTGTTTTCTCGTTTTCTCAAAATGATATTAACTTGGCATCCTAATTATATCATTATATGTAGAGAAAGTTCATTTAAAGTCATATTTCTATTAAAAGCAGTTTTATGTCAATTTGTTCTTTTCTTCATTTGTTTCGAACCAAATAAACATCTTAAATCACCTATAATTAACTATTTTAGGACGTGTACAATTAGTTTAGCATCTTTTGAAGTTTTCCCACGTGTGTCCATTTCTTCCCTTCGTAGCTTAACACAGAGTAGAAACAGTCTATACATTTTACTATTACAGATATAAATTCAGAAATATTGTATGAAATCTACACAAATCAATACATTGTTTTAACCTTAAAAGAACGTTCAGTAATAAAGAATACTGTTAAAAAGCCAAATGGACGTTATTTTATGGTGATATTATATTGATACTTGGTTGTAAAAAGTGACGTGTGCAAAACCAGCTTTTCATTGGTTATCTCACACCCAGTGAGAACAGTAGTAAATAGTTAAGTGTGCACAAATTACAAATCTACGCAGTCGGTATTCGCCAGTCACGTGATCAACAGCTTTAGCTTAGAAACAATTCATATTTTAGATAAACATGGATAAACATTATTAAATGAATTATTCACAAATCAAGACATCTCTTTGAACATGAAAATTACGTAAGTTAAAGTTACTGTTTAAGGTGGAATCATACCTTTGAAATAACGTCGTTTTGACGTCAAAACGTACGTTTTTTGCGACAATGACAGTGTTGTTAAAGAAATCGCCATGGCTTTCTCGTTTGAAGTGGTATTTGGAAAGAGTTAACACCAGACCGAAGAAAATAAAATTACCTACGTAGTAATGTAATTTCCATACAACTGCCAAGACAATTAACTTAACATAAGGGGAGTAAAAATGAAACTTTCGCTAAAATATTTTAACAGTAATTCGGTTATTTCAAATTTATAATAAATTCGCCCGAGAGATTTCTTTTAAAAACTTATATAATTTAGAACAACCTTTTGTCTACCATTTACCAAAGTTTCAAGAAAATCTATCGTGCAGATCTTTAGTAAATCGCAATGACGTTAAAGCTCTGTCACGCGACAAACCGTACACTGCGGAATTTAAATGGAAACGTACTCCGGGTTATTAAAATGAACTCCCGACTTTTCATAAAAATAATCAATTTTATTCTTTTACGAAAGTGGTAAATTGTATCTATTATACTCCTTCAAATATTAACTATGTTTTATATAAATTGACCTGTATACTTCGCTGTTTATCTGTTAAATCATGTTTTCACATTCCATGTATTAGTCTCAAACCGTCCCTTGCAGTTCTTATAGATATATTTTATTTCACTTACTCGAATACATGCAATTCGTCATTTACATACATACATTTACATAAACAAATTGATACGGGAACATCAAATAGTAATTCGATATTACATGAAGTTTCATGATTTTACATAACCCAACATTTCTGATACGAAATTCTCCAAACAAGAGCATCGTCAGAATTATCATGGAAGAAATTGTTAATATATTTTATTATTACTTTCATATTTGTCACTCTAGGTATTTTGTGATGTATTTTCAGATAACAGTAAATACAGAATGCGTTTCTCTTAATCAGGCAAAAAGCAAGTTTCAGAACTTCAAAGATTATAACTGAACAGCATGCAAAGCTTTCTATCTATTCTATCCGTGATCATGCTTTTGTAATTTAAGGAAACACTTTATATGATAAAACATCGAGGATAACTATTTGACTTTCTTCCCTTTGGAAAACCTTATGTACAAGATTTTATGAAAGTTTTGACTAGATTGTATTCACACAGCTCCGCAGTTCAATTCAAACTAGAGCTGTTTGAAAACAGGTGTTTATTGACAATATTTTCCTGCAGTATAGTTTGGGTAAATAACCCACTATTATTGTCTACATACATATCCCGTGGAGTGCTATCACATCGTTGTCTGCACTATGTAGTGAGCCTTCGATGTCAATGCACAGGTGTCTAGAAATTGTAGACAGTTTATAGTCGAGTAATGATACATTTTGTTTTATTATTGGAAGTGTGTCGACAACACAAGTAATTAGATACGAACATGTGACCAAAGGTGTGATCTTCTACGGTGTGATGGCATTGTGATTTACTTAAAATCAACCCAATAGCTTGTCTTGAAATTTGGGTTTAGGGTAAAAAACAATTCTCAAGACAAAACGAAGGACTGGTAGTTTTAAAATAACGGGGACATATGGAGTAAAAAAAGAAAGATAGAAGAATGGATTTGTGGCTGTGTTTCATTTCCAGTTCCACAATGCGGGTACCGGCGCTCGTCAGCAGTATTACGGCATAGCGTTTTACTAAAAGTCCGCCCGATATATTTCCAACAAATTTGAGTAAATTGGAGAAATAATGGTGTTCTGAATTATAATGATTTCTTTTAAAAGAAATATCTAGGGCATTTTTTTGATAGTAAATTAGACGTAAGGTAATAATTGTATTATTAGTCAGCGAGTTTGTTAAATAAACCAAGTTTTGCTTCAAAATTATTTAAGAACAAATTATGAACTATATATCATGACGGAGTTTATATTATTCGCTTCAAATCGATGTTAATATAAGATGAGATAGTAATGGTCATTCCTTTAATCACACATAACTGCGCAGCTGTGTAAACGCAAATTACAATTTAATCAAAAAATTGCCGCAAACGACAACAGTATTATCACGGATAGAATACCAAGAAAGCTTTGCATGACAGGTATAGACTTCGAAATTCTCAAAATTGCATACTGAGAACAACATTTGTATACTGTTATCTCAAATACGATACAAAAAAACAAGGGTGACATATAATATTTGTGATAATTATATTTCATATATAGAACAACGGTTGAACAGGAAAGTTAACGAGTCAGTTTATACATATGACAAATCCAAATATTATTTTGTTGTTTTTTTGCTAAATCATTTACGACCGTAATTACTTTATTTCTTTAAATAGAAACACATATATACTACCTACAATTATTCTTTAGGGGACAGCTTAAATTTAGAATGAAATTGATAATTATAAGGAAAACATAAGTATTCATTTTAATTACCCTGTATGCGTCTCAATGTTTACTTCCGCAGTGAACGTTACGACGCACACAAGAGGTTTAACGCCATTGTGATTTATTAAAAATCGACACGATAGATTTGCTTGAAAGTTTGGCAAATGGTAGATAAATAGGTGTTCTATGTTATATTTTATTTTAAAAAAATCTCTCGGGCGAATTTTAAATAAATTAGAAATAATCAAATTACTGTTAAAATATTCTAGCGAAATTTCTACTTTAAGTCGCTTTATGTTACGTTAATTGTCATGACAGATGTATATAATTGATATTATCATACAGGTTATTGTATTTTTTCAGTTTAAAGTTCATTTTATCCGAATCCAAATTGAACTGAGGAAGTAATGGTGATTTCTATAACAACACTGTCATTGTCGCTAAAACGTACGTTTTGACGTCAAAAACGACGTTATCTCGATATTGACAAATTACAGTCTGCTGCTAGTCTAATAGGGACTCATTTGTCTTTGTAAATAAGACAAAAAACAAAAACAAAAATGAGAGTCAAAATAAAGAAACTGCAAATACTTCAAACATCGGAAAATTTATTTTATTTTAGATGTGGCATAACTTAGTGTTTTTAAACAAACGCAATTGTAATTCCAAATCCTTCCGCCAGGTTCAGCATGGTTGCGGCGAAAGTTGGATTTTCGAAAGCAGGCCTGCTATGAGCCTTCGCTCAAAAACCGGAAAGTTCCCTGTTGTTCATCTTTTAAAGTTATTTAAATAATTTCGTTTTGTTGCTGCGGCATCAGAAATAGGGTATAGGCCAACACTTTGAAAATGTTCTTATCCAAAAGTACTGGCCCGATTTGCAAATAATCTGTCGTCACAAATGTTCCTTTGTTGACCTTCTTTCCTGTTTGTTCAAAGTATTCCAATCCAATTGAAAAACATGGCTGCCAGTGGGCGGTGCTTGTTTTCATTATTACCCCAATGAGCACGAAGTGGGGGTTAACTATTATGATCAATCACCGGCTATCGTCGTCTTCACATTTTCCTACAAACGACTTCTCCTCCTAAATCAATGAGCCAAATCTTCCATCATCAATTTCTATTATTTTAATTCATAAATGTTGTCGCTGCGTCATCAGACAGGGGGCAATAACTAACGTGGTTACAAGACTATTAAACAAAAGGGCCATAATGGCCCTTGGTGGCTCACCGTAGTTATGCAATGTCTTTTGTCATACCAACACCACAGTCAACCACAATAACTCATTTTGCATTCAGGAAAGCTTATATTACAGCTATCACAGAATATGATAAATACAGCCAAACAGGATAGGATTTCTTTAAAAATGGACGCTTTTTGGCTATGAGAAACAGTCCTTATTCGCTAGTTAAACAACTGCATTTTATGTACAATAATTAAGGAACAATAACTCTTGTCAATACAACGAACAGGAATGTACATCTCCTCTTGGTACAGAAGCTTCCTAGTAAATGTCATTGAATTTCAGAAATAACGCCGGCAAGAATGTTGGTATATACAATGTTGTATAATAATCAATGGGGCCATACCGTTGTCAAAAACATCCAACATGAAAGTCATTAGCACATCTCCTGTTGGGATAACAGCTTCCTATACATTTCCATTGAATTCAACCCAGTGATTGCTGAGAAAGTGTGAACAAGAATGTTGGTATATAACACTTTGCAGAATAATCAAAGGGCCATAACTCGATAAAATCCATCCAACTTGAAAGTTATTTGGCAGTGCACATCTGTTGGTATACAAGAGGGCCATGATGGCCCTATATCGCTCACGTGATTTAATAGAACTTCAATAGTTTTGAAAGTGTTTACTCTATACACATAAGGAAAACAAACAACCCCACTGTTGGCCATGTTTTTCAATGGATCAGAATAAATTGTACAACCTTAGCAGAGGGTCACACAAGGAACATTTGCGCCAAATTATTTTCAAATTGGGCCAGTGATTTAGTTAAAAAAGATTTGTTTAAGTTTTCACTATATTACATATAAGGAAAACAAGCCCCGCCCTCTGGCGGCCATATTTTTCATCAGATCGGAATAACTTAATCAATTTAAATCAGGCAGGTACTTTTTGACACGAAGATTTTTAAAGTTTATACAATGCACATATAAGGAAAACAAGCCCCGCCCTTGGTGGCCATGTTTTTTAACGGATCAGATTTATTTGAACAACCTTGGTAGAAGGTCCCCCAATGAGCATTTGTGCCAAATTATATTTAAATGGGGCTGTAACTTTAGGACAAGAAGATTTTTAGAGATTTTACAAAGCACATCTAAGGAAAACAAGCTCCGCCCCCTGGCGGCCATGTTTTTCAACGGATCAGAATTATGAGGGTTACCCAAGGAACGTTTATATCAAATTATCTTTAAATCGGGCCAATACTTTTGAACAAGATTGTTAATAGTTTTAACAATGCACATAAAAGGAAAACAAGGTCCGCCCCCGGGCGACCACGTTTTTAAAAGATTGGAACAATTTGAACAATCTTGGTAGAGGGTGGTGCCCCAAGGAACATTTGTGCAAAATAATTTTCAAATTGGACCAGTACTTTTGGACAATAGGATTTTTAAAGTTTTGGCAATCTTCCCCTTTTCTGATGCTGCAGCAACTACAGTTCTACTTGGTATTAAATTCTTTGAACAACTTTAAAAGAAAACCACCTAAGGAACATTCCTGTGAAGTCATTTGTAGGAAATTATTAACAGACGGACGTACAGACGACGATGACGTACGCCAGACGGTGAGTGATCCAAAAGCTCACCATGCACTTCGTGTTTAGGCGAGCTTAAAAGCTTCCTAAATATTTCCATTGAATTCCACCCAGTGATTGCTAAGAAATAGCAGAGACAAATATGTTGGTATTTAACACTTGGTATTACAATCAAGGGGCCATAACTATGTTGAAAAACATCTAACTGAGATGCCATCAGGTACTGCACATCTCCTATTGGAATAATAGCTTCCTATAAAAGTGTGTTGAATTCCAACCAGTGAATACTGAGAAATAGTATGGACAAATAAATCCATCCAACTTGAAAGTTATTAGGCAATGCATATTTCCTTTTGGTATAAAAGCTTCCTATAAATTTCCATTGATTCCACAAAGTGATTGCCGAGAAAAAGTGTGGACAGGAATGTTGGTCTATAACAGGAGTACTTTTCACCTCCTGTGGATTTTCTGTTTCAGGAATCTTTACTCTATACCTCTATCTCCCTGAGATGGAATGTGTCAGCCCAGACCAGTCTGCATGGACGGTGCAGGCTGATCTGGTTAGATACATTACGCAGAGGCCATACTGTTGGTTTTCTCGTAGGATGTCTTATAAGGCAATGCACATCAACTCTTGGTACAAAAATCCTATAAGTTTCCATAAATTCCACCCAGTGATTGCAGAGAAATAGTGTTGACACGAATGTTGGTTTATAAAACTATGTATAATAATCAAGGGGCCATTACTCTGAAAAGCATCCACACCATATGCGATCAGGAAATACACATCTCCTCTTGGTATAGAAGCTTCAAATAAAAGTTCATTGAATTCCATCTGGTGGTTGCTGAGAAACAGCATGGACAAATAAGCGGACCAACGATTCACACGGTTTTTGGGGTATAACAAGAGAACCAGTATAGCTCCACTACCACAAGGTAAAATAACTCAACCCTATGATGTCTGTCATTGGTTAAATTAATATGACTTGAGGAAACTGATAGACTGTCATCAAAGAAATTATTATGTACCCGTCAGCATTTCAAAATCAGGCATTTATTTTCTTAGAAGATTATTTTCTAAATCTTACCCTATGGGTTAAACTGCCACAGCCCCTGGTGGTCAATTCTTTTGACCAATCCATATGGCTTAAAAAATTCTTGTAGAGGGTCACCAAAAAAACATTTCTGCAAAATCATTTGGAAAAAAGCCGGATTTTTAAGTTTTTACTGAAGCCATTATTAAACGAAACAGCCATGGCAGCCATGTTTGCAAACAATCCACAACATGGCTTTAAGGAATCTGTCTTCAAACATATTTGAAAATCAGCCAGATATCTTTGGAGGGATTGAATTTTGTTAAGTTTCCATGGCCTGTAAGGCAAAACAGACCTGCACCCTAGTAGCCATGTTTTTCAAACAAACATGGCTTGGGGATTCACAGATGGAAATTTCTACAATTTGTCAACTGGGTTGGAAAGAGATAAATTTTGAAGTGTTTTTCTCTCATTTACCATGGAAACCAGAATTTTGCATGGATCTAAAGTGTTCCTCTCAACTGACCCACTGGTTACAAAGGAGAAGATATTCATGGCGGACGAGGGACACAAAGCAAAGGGCGTTGACAATAACTCGCCTTGAGCACTCCTGCTCTGGTGAGCTATAAAAAATAACAAAGCAGTTATTAAATGATAATAATATTTATCTTGAAATAGACAAAATGATATTCATTTATCAGATCTAATGCAATTATGACAACATAACACACTCACAGCTTACAAACCACAAAATTAAATTTTTCAAACGGCAAAGTTACACACTTATAAATAACAAGTAACAAAATCTTACATTATATTAGACCGTTCTATGTATCAGCAATTTCTCCTTTTGCCATGCTACAATGTTTTAAAAAGTTGTCTGCTGTAGATGCTTCAGAATGCATCTGCATGTGGGAGAGAGGGGTTGAAACAAATTCTGGTGCAAAGTGTAGACTCATAGCTAAATTTATCTAACAATTATTTGAAGAGAATCCCTTCCCTGTTTCAGATGACCTTGGACAATGCTGTGGCAAAAGGTAAAATTGCTCATCAAGATACAAAAATACGTTGCCTGTAGTGTGTTAATAAAGCCATTGTTGACAATGCATGAAGGCAACACAAAATGTGATCACAATGGAAAACAGAATGGAAAATATGAAAAAAATCTCTATAAATAAAAAATAGAATTGAAAATATAGAAAATCTCTATAAAAGAAAATAGAAAACCCTCAAGGCAAAACTAGAGATTGCTCAATGAGAACAATGTATCTTTTTCCCAAAATACTTTCAACAGAGGACTCTTGCAGAGACATGTTTAGATATGATAAAGTGTTATTACTAATGTCAATGTTTACCCTTATACAACCGTATGTTACATATGACATTTAAAATTGACAATAGGAATACAACCACGAGTATTTCTCTTACCCTGATAAAGAACATTCTGCCACTATGGAAGACGATTTGTTTGTAAAAAAATAGGATTATTGAATAGAGTTGGAAACATTGTGTCAAAAGGAGAAATTGCTCGTGGCGAGCTATTTCTCCTTTTGCACGATGTTTACAATTCTATTCAATAAGTCAATTTTTATTTACATGTAAAGATGTTTGAAAAGTTGTCGGATACAGATTTGTTTTATGTGGGAAAGGTTAATTTGATACACGTAGATTATATAAAAATCAATCTGCATATTAACTCTTTCCCTCAAATAGACGATTTCTGAAGCCCATGAAGCAGAAGACTTTTGAAATCATTGTGGCAAAAGGAGAAATTACTCATGATGAGCAATTGCTTCTTATTGGCCACAATGTTTTCAACTCGATTAACCCTTTCCCTCATATAGACGCTTTCTGAAGCCTCTGCAGCAGACGGCTTTTTGCAAACATAGTGACAAAAGAAGAAATTGCACAAAATGTGCAATTTCTCCTTTTGCCACAATGTTTTCCACTTTTTGTCATAGGTTATCCATTTAATTATGGAGATTTTCTATTTTTTGACAAAATATGTTCAACTGCAGAATTGTCGTATGAGGGAAAGGGTTAAATAATTACACTTTCAATTATAGAGAATTTTTAGATATTTATGAAGCATTTTTCAAATTCGTCTGCATCAGATTTTTTTAATGTGAGAGAGGGTTAATTCAGGCAACTCTTGTTCTATACCAAAGGTGATTTCATATTTCAACAAAAAAATAAAATTCAAAAGATATAAAAAATTTAACAAAAATTGCATCACCTTCACCACTGACAGCATTACAATGAAACTCAAACATCCTCTTTTCTAACCCTTTCCCTCAAATAGACGCTTTCTGACACCTCTGCAGCAGACGGCTTTTTGAAAACATAGTGACAAAAAGAAATTGCTCGTTCTGACAATGTGAACATACCATTACCAAAAGCTTGGGTGTTTGCTATTAGTTTGTTAACCATTTCCCCATATTTAGCTTTCTGACGCCTATGCAGCAGATGGCTTTTTGAAAAAATAGTGACAAAAGAAGAAATTGCTCAGAACGAGCAATTTCTCCTTTTGCCACAATGTTTTCCGTTTTTAGTCATAGGTTATCCATTCAATTATAGAGGTTTTCTATTTTTTGACAAATTATGTTCAAATACGTCTGCCGCAGAATTGTCGTATGAGAAAAAGGGTTAACCCTTTCCCACACACAATAGATCTGCAGTAGACGACTTTGGAAACATCAAGACCCAAGGAGAAATTGCTTGTCTTGAGCAATTTCTACTTTGGCCACAATGCTTTCAAAAGTCATCTGCTGTTGAGGCGTCAAAAAGCATCTGTATGTGGTAAAGGATGAAAGTGACCACATGTACATGCTTCATTTGCATTAACCCTTTCACTCATATAGACACTTTTTGACGCCTCTGCAGCAGACAGCTTTTTGAAAACATAGTGACAAAAGAAGAAATTGCTCGATTTATCCTTTTGCCACAATGTTTTCCACTTTTAATTATAGGTTATCCATTCAATTATTTTCTATTTTAGACAAAACATGTACAAACTCGTCTACTGCAGAATTGTTGTATGAGGGAAAGGGTTAAGCCAATCCCTGAGAAACCAATACAGAGTGTAAATTGGCCTAAAATTTAAACATAAAAATAAATCAAAGTACTGAAGTACTGGTAACGAATTATTTTGAACATTTGTAAAATCTAATTTATGAATGCAATTGATCATGCTATTGCACAATTTAGTCTATTTTATTATTATTAATATTTTTGTCCAGAGATTTTTTTTTATCAGTTGACAGTTTTAGTAGATGTAGCATTTCAACGGCGATGCGAGCGTTTAACATGCACACTAACTCTTTCACTGAGCTCTGCGTAAAGTCTGTCAAAACACCCATGGCATATTTGTGAGATTTACATTGTTAGTTCGATTTGTTTTCGTCACCAGGGGCGGATCCAGGATTTCGGCTTATATTATAACTATGTTTCATGTGAGTGAATTAATTATTATAAATCTATAATGTTTAACAAATCGCATAAAATAAGAATTAAAAAAAAAAAAAAGAACAGTTCCTATTAGGACTCGAACTCGCGTCCATAAGTAGTCCATGATTAGTAGTTCTACACGCTCTCCATTGCACCACGGTACTTTGATACAACTTTGAGCGTTACTTTCGTATATATATTAAGCTAACTGAATGCGCGCGTATGTAAACCATGATCTATAATTAGAAAGCCTCTTTGATCATCGTTATCATGTTGGAAAAAGAAGAAACAACGGCGATGCGAGCGTTTAAAATGCACACTGACTATTTCACTGAGCTCTGCGTAGTGGCATATTTGTGAGATTAACATTGTTCTATACAGCGTGGGGTCGACTTCTAGTGAATGGGCATACGACTAAAATTCATACTCGTGGCTATACGTACCTGCCGACAAATGAAATATATATGCGCGTACTGTTAATTTGATATTTTCTAGAAAATTGATTATCTATGATGATTCGATAGTATAATTATGACTTCACTGTATTGAAATAACACGTAGAAGTCATTTTAATATCGAAAAAATACTAGGACTATTTAGGTGCAGCGAATGTGTATTCTAAGCGGAAGTGTAGTTTAACCGTGACTTCCGGAAACAAAAACGATCGCGTTAACTGTATTATTTTTTGAGAAAAAATAATTCGTTAAAAAGGAAAATCTTGTCAAATAAATCTATTACTTTGAACAAGAAGCCCGCTGCAGAGAAAATAAAAGACGTCTGCATCAGGTTATTGGTAGTTAAATAATACGAGAAAGATTTATTATAGCGCTTATTCCATACAGTTTAACCCTTTACCTCATACAGATGCTTTCCGACCACTTTTGAAAACAGTGACAAAAAGAGCAATTTCTCCTTTTGCCACAATGTTTTCAATTTTTATTAATCAACAATACTTCATTAACAGAGACTTTTCATATGTTTGCCAAGATACTTTCAAAGTCGACTACTAAGGACTACGGATGTGTTTTATGTGGTAAAGGGTTAAAGATTCTTTCATACAAATGGCAGCTAGGCTCTCAAATCCATTTAAAAGAAAATCTTTGTTTTTAGCAAAATCTCCTTTTCCTACAATGTTGTCAAAAGTAAAGTACTAGAGATGTATGTAAAGATATCTGTCTTAACCCTTTCCCTCATATAGAAGCTTTCTGACACCTCTGCAGCAGACGGCTTTTTGAAAACAAGGTGACAAAAGAAGAAATTGCACAAAACGTGCAATTTCTCCTTTTGACACAATGTTTTCCACTTTTTGTCATAGGTTATCCATTCAATTATGGAGATTTTCTATTTTTTGATGTCTGCTGCAGAATTGTCGTATGAGGGAAAGGGTTAAATAAAAAGTAAGTCAAACAAGTCAATGTAAAAAATACAAGCTAATTTACAAAAATACTGAAAAATCTAAAAGATATTTTATTCCTCTAGTATTACAAATTACTATTTCACCATTTTCCACATATAGACGCGTTCTGACGCCTCTGCAGCAGACGACTTTAAAAAACATTGTGACAAAAGGAGAAATCGCTCAAAGCAAGCAATTTCTCCTTTTCCAACAATTTTTCAACTTATTTCAATAATCATACCGGTACCTTCATTTATAGATATTTTCCGTGTTTTTGCCTAGATGTTTTAAAAATCGTCTGCTGCTGATTTTTTTGTAATGTGAAACAGGGTTAAATCCGCCCATTAGACTTTGTTAACCCTTTCCCTCATATAGACGCTTTCTGACGCCTCTGCAGCAGACGGCTTTTTGAAAACATAGTGACAAAAGAAGAAATTGCACAAAACGTGCAATTTCTCCTTTTGACACAATGTTTTCCACTTTTAGTCATATGTTATCCATTCAATTATAGAGATTTTCCATTTTTTGACAAAATATGTTCAAAGTCGTCTGCTGCAGAATTGTCGTATGAGGGAAAGGGTTAAAGCAGACGGCGTTTTGAAAACATAGTGACAAAAGAAGAAATTGCACAAAACGTGCAATTTCTCCTTTTGACACAATGTTTTCCACTTTTTGTCATAGGTTATCCATTCAATTATAGAGAATTGTCGTATGAGGGAAAGGGTTAACACGTTTATTTCATATTTACAGTGCTGAAGGCCGGTTATTGTGTCCTGCTGTCAATATATCAGTAATATCAAACCAGAAAGTAACTGTGCTGTCTGAGAGTCAAAATTCAGTAATCTTCACACGCTCTCATAAGACAAATGGGATGATATGTCGCTCGCTCATCTAACCCTTTCCTTCACCTTCTGACCCCTCTGCAGCGAAAGATTTTTGAAAACACTGTGGCAGAAGAAGAAATGGCTCATGTTGAACAAAATCTCCTTTTGCCACAATGTTTTCAACTCCATTCAATAAATAAATTTCATTTTACACGTATTTTCTACACTTTTGAAAATATTTTTCCAACTTCGTCTGCCGCAGATTTGTTGTATGTGCCAGGGAAAGGGTTAAAAGACAATGTCACTGTAATGAGGTAACCATTGGTTACCATCACAACTCTATATCTTCATTCCCCGAAGCCTGGTCGTACGGGCGCTCGGGGTCGGGTAAAAATGGAATGTATTTGAGAATGTTTGATGATTTTAACTTCTGAGGCATCCACGGTATATAGAGACTGTCGGACTCTAGGTAGTCACTATCAGCCGGTTGCACACTGCTCGGATTGGTCCAGGCTAGTATTCCACGCTCTTCTTTGGTCCCTGAAATGAGTAATGTAGACTTAAGAGTAAAATTAACTATTATGTACAATACAACACAATAAACTTTATTGCATATTCGTAAGACAGCGTGCTCGACTATTCCACCGCTTTGTAGTTACTGAGATATGGACTCTAATGTAATTGCATGCAAAACCGAATTTCTAAGTTAAACAAGAGGGCCAAGATGGCCCTAAATCGATCACCTAATTGATAGTAAATTAGTAGCAAATATTTAACTGTAAATATCTGGAAAATTTTATCAGGGAGTGCAAATGAAACTGAAAGGAGTGGACACTTCTCAAG
Source organism: Serripes groenlandicus (assembly GCA_031761405.1). NCBI lineage: Eukaryota > Metazoa > Mollusca > Bivalvia > Cardiida > Cardiidae > Serripes > Serripes groenlandicus. The sequence goes on along the minus strand of JASEVX010000009.1, from coordinate 21,129,126 downwards.
AAACAGCTTATCAGTAAAGGCCATTTATATCTTGAAATCTAACAAGAACTTTAATAAGAATGGAATTATAAAGTTTTTGTCATTTTGCACCTTTCCTGATGCCGCCTTGCTGCCCTGTTTTTCAACGAAATCAATATGGCTTCAACAGTTTATTTAGAGGGTCACTTAAGAAACATTTCTACCAAATTATCTTGCAATAGCACAAGTAGATTATGGAGGAAAAGGATTTTAAAATTTGGGTATTTTTCTCACTTTCTGATGCCGCAGCAACCAAAGTTCTCAATGAAATTTAAATCTTTGAACAATTTTGAAAGAGGACCACCAAAGGAACATTCTTGTGATGTTTTGTGGAAATTGGTCTATTGGAATGGTAGGAGTTGGTGGTCATTTGTAGCTAAAAGTTCAATTTACCCTTTTTGTGATGACGCCTGGTTGATATGATTGTGTAACCAATCAATATGGCTTACACAAATTAAATAGAGGATCATTACAGTAAGATTCGTATTATATTTTCTTAAAATCAGACAAACACTTTCATAAAAATGGAATTTTCAAATTTTGTCATTTTGCCCCTTTTCTGATGCCGCCTGACTGCCATGTTTTTCGACCAATCAGTATGGCTTGAACAATTTTTATAGAGGGTCATCCAAGGAACATTTCTACCAAATTATATTTGAATCTGACAGGCAGATTCGGAGGAGAAGATTTTTAAAGTTTTGACATTTTGTCCCCTTTCTGATGCCGCAGATACCAAAGTTCTCATTGGAATTTTAATCTTTGAACAATTTTGAAAGAGGACCACCAAAGGAACATTCCTGTGATGTTTTGTGGTAATTGGTCTATTGGAATGGTAGGAGATGGTTGTCATTTGTAGCTAAAAGTTCAATTTACCCCTTTTGTGATGACGCCTGGTTGCTATGATTGTGTAACCAATCAAAACGGCTTAAACAAATTAAATAGAGGATCATTACAGTAAGATTCATGTTATATTTTCTTAAAATCAGACAAGCATTTGCATAAAAATGGAATTTTCAAATTTTGTCATTTTGCCCCTTTTTTGATGCCGCCTGACTGCCATGTTTTTCAACCAATCAGTATGGCTTGAACAATTTTTATAGAGGGTCACCCAATGAACATTTCTACCATATTATATTTGAATCTGACAGGCAGATTCGGAGGAGAAGATTTTTAAAGTTTGGACCTTTTGCCCCCTTGCATAATACTCAGATTGATGGTCTAAGGGAGGTAACACTTGGCAGAGTCTCTGCCAAGTGTTACCTCCCTTAGACCATCAATCTAATAACCATATGTCATTTGAAGCAAACAGTTAATTTTACTTCTTTTCTGATGCTGCTTGGTTGCTATGCCTTTCAACAAATCAATATGGCTTGACAAAGTATGTAGATGATCAATGAAAGAACATTTCTACAAAACTATCTTTAAATCAGACAAGCACTTTTATAAGGATGCTTTATTAAAGTATTGTCATTTTGCCCCTTTTTTGATGCCGCCTGACTGCCATGTTTTTCGACCAATCAGTATGGCTTGAACAATTTTTATAGAGGGTCACCCAAGGAACATTTCTACCAAATTATATTTGAATCTGACAGGCAGATTCGGAGGAGAAGATTTTTAAAGTTTGGACATTTTGTCCCCTTTCTGATGCCGCAGCAACCAAAGTTCTCAATGGAATTTAAATCTTTGAACAATCTTGAAAGAGGACCACCAAAGGAACATTCCTGTGATGTTTGGTGAAAATTGTTCTTGCGGTTCAGGAGGAGATGATGTTTAAAGCTAAAAGTTAACGACGGACGACAGACGACGGACGACGGACGACGGACACAGAGTGATCAGAATAGCTCACCTTGAGCCTTTGGCTCTAGGTGATCTAAAAAGGGCCATAATTTGTATGATATGGTAGATAGAGTTATCTTACTTGATTGTGTATATAGGTGTGATGGTTGGGAAGGGCTGTATACAGTTTCAATAAAATGCTTCAAGTAAATACTGAGATATGGACTCTTATAGTACATGTAGTTGCATGCAAAACTTTAACCCTTTCCCTCATACGACAATTCTGCAGCAGACGACTTTGAACATATGTAGACAGAAAATGGAATATCTCAATAACTGAATGGATAACCTATGACTAAAAGTGAAAAACATTGTGTCAAAAGGAGAAATTGCACGTTTTGTGCAATTTCTTCTTTTGTCACTATGTTTTCAAATAGCCGTCTGCTGCAGAGGCGTCGGAAAGTGACTATATGAGGGAAAGGGTTAACCAGAATTTCAAAGTATCAAAAGGGCAATAAATTGCACTATATGCTGGATAATTATCTTACTTGATAATTTACATAGGTGTGATAGTTGGGAAGTGTTGTATTACGTTTCAATGCAATGCATCAAGTAGTTACTGAGATGTGGACTTTTAATGTAGTTGCACGCAAAACTTTAACCTGAATTTCTAAGACAAAAAAGGGCCATTACTTGTATTAAATGCAGGATAGAGTTATCTTACTTAATAATTTACATAGGCATGATAGTTAGGCAGGCTGTATCAATGCAATGCATCTAGTAGTAAATGAGATATGGACTCTAAATGTAGTTGCACGCAAATCTTTAACCAGAATTTCTAAGTAAAAGAAAGGGCCATAACTTGCAAAATAGGCAGGAAAGAGTTATCAAGTTTGATTATTTTCATAGGTGTGATGGTTGGGATGCATTGTAGAAAGTTTCAATACAATACATCTAGTAGCGACTGACGTCGACACCGAAATCGACGCCGGTTGAGCTAAAAACTTCAAGTTTTATAGTAAGTTTTAACAAAATCATGACAAAAGACAATGGATTTTCTTCTTATTGCCACAATGTTTTCAACTCTATCCAATAAATTAATTTATAGAGATTTTCTATATTTGGGCCTAAATAATTATATTATATATGATAAGATACTTCGAGTCATTTTCTTTTTGAAAAAACTGTGTGAGGATGAAAATGTAACATCTGGAAATGTGTTAACCCTTTCCCTCATATAGGACGCTTTCTGACGCCTCTGCAGCAGACGGCTTTTTGAAAACATAGCGACAAAAAGAAGAATTGCACAAAACGTGCAATTTCTCCTTTTGCCCACAATGTTTTCCACTTTTTGTGGCGATTGGTTTGACAATCGCCACAATGCTAACAGAAACAACAACGAAAAAGATATTACATAGTCGGTTTTTTTGAACAATCGGTTGATATTTTTTTTCCTTACTGCAAACTAATTTACTCACATCCGTTATAGGTTCCATCATTGATGCAGAGACGTGATTAATAATAATTATGTCAGTGCTTCTTTGGTACCGGATTGTTACTAATATTGAGTTTTATCGAGACATTATCTGCATAGAGTTAAAATATGTAAATATTATCTTCTTCGTGATTGGGCAGATAATAAATATCATTGCGCGTTCTATCTGCCTTGCAAATAACTCAAATCTGGAAATTCCAAAAGGTTCTATAAATAGCTCGCGAGACTCTAATTATCTCTATTTTCTACTTTTAGTCATTTAAGGTTTTAGGTTCCATTCAATTATAGAGATTTTCCATTTTTTGACAAAATACGTTTGAAGTCGTCTGCTGCAGAATTGTCGTATGAGGGAAAGGGTTAATTGATTGGTTGGTGTTTTACTCTGAAATCCAACATTTTTCCCCCAGTTATATCCCAGTCTCTCCTTGGTCAATAACCTGTACCAATCGTCTTTCTATCCCGACATCAGCATGTCACTCATAATCCTGGTCGCAAAATAGTTACTTCTGCACTGTGAGTGTAAATATTAATCAAAGACTGCTCAGTTATAATGCTAACCCCGAAATCCTGAGAACCAAGGAGGAAACGGAAATTTGATGAAAGTAAATTCGGTCTTGCCCTTTCCCCCATACAAAAATTCTGCAGCAGACGACTTTGTGACATATTTTGTCAAAAAATAGAAAATCTCTATAAATGAATGGATATCCTATGACTAAAAGTGGAAAACATTGTGGCAAAAGGAGAAATTGCTTGTTTTGAGCAATTTCTTCTTTTGTCACTTTGTTTTCAAAAAAGCTGTCTGCTGCAGAGGAGTCAGAAAGCATCTATATGAGGGAAAGGGTTAAATAGAAAACAAGAGTGTTTGGTTCGCAGCAACATGGGCACTTAACCCTTTTCCACACACATCAATTCTGCGGCTGATGACTTTCAAAACTTATTGACAAAAACATGAAAATCTCAATAAATGAGAGTTTTACTATTAAATAGAGTTGAAAACATTGTGGTAAAAAGGAAAAATTGCTTGAAGGAGAGCAATTTCTTCTTTTGCCGCAATGTTTTCAAAAGTTGTCTGCTGCAGTTGCCTCTACATGTTGCATAGGGTTAACAAGAAATGATTAATCCTTTCCCCCATTTGACCCAGTTTCAAAAACATGAGGGCCAAGATAATTGCCCTAAATCAGTCACTTTCATTTCTTTTGAGAATGAACAAGTTGGTCTTTAGGCCACTGTAACACAAAGAATTCAATTAGGATCGAAGTGAAAAATGGAGGCCTCTTTTCGGTTCAGACATGAAGATTTTCAAAAGATTCATATATATCTCTATGTTAAACAGGCGACCCAAGGGGCATAATTTGATCAATCTTGGTAAAGATTTTCGCTTATATCTCTTGGGCCAATTTTTAATCCAAGTGCATAATTTGAACAATCTAGGTAGAGGACCACTAGACAATAATATACATCAAATAGCTAAGCCTTTCTGTCTCAGACAAGAAGACTTTCGCCCAAGGAACATCCTCGAAGTTTCATCAAAAGTGACCAAGCAGTTTAGGAGGAGATGTGGTTTGAAGCAATTGCTTACGGAGGACAGACAATGGATGACTGATGGAAAGTGATCACAATAGTTCACCTTGGAGCAATTTGAGTTTAGGCGAGATAAAAAACCTAACAAAAAGATATTTCTTCCTTTCTCCTGTACAGACCTAATAGGAAAGTTGGTAAGGTCAAAAGGTCATCAAAAGATAAAGAATTCAAATCATTGTTCAGTAAACATTCTTTTCTGTAAACCCTTTTTCCCCCATGAAAAAAAATTGCAAAAGGAGAAAATTGCTGTGTAGTTGTTAAAGGGCCACCTTAAAAAGTAGTTGTGTTTAATCAGATGTTGTTCAAAGCAAATTGTTGGACGACGACCAGATGCACAGAGAACAATGGACATCCAACGCTCCTAAGGGCCAACATAAGCACTTTGGTACTGAGGGGTACTAATACAAAGGGTTAGTACTTTACCTGGTACGGTATTGTCCAGCACAAAAGCACATAGTGCACCAGCAAATTGGCATTACCAAAAAACATCTTTATAAAATTTTGAGAGGTATATTATCTGAAAAAGAAAAATATATATCAATTAACCCTTCCCACATACAGACACTTTCTGATACCTCTGCAGAG
>JASEVX010000009.1:21025713-21123471 GCA_031761405.1 Serripes groenlandicus | reverse complement strand
GGGTACTCTTCCCTTTACCGCATATAGACGCTTTGCTATGCACAGACGCTTTCTGACGCCTCTGCACCAGACAACTTTTGAAATCATTGTGGCAAAATGTTCTATATTTAGGACGGTTGCAAAGATAAAACTTGTCAAAATAACTTGCCATATAATGAAATTTCGTTTTTATTACGCAGTTTTCAACATTATTTCATTTATTTCGCTACGACAGTTCACTTATTCATGATCCCTGAGTAAACAAACAAATACTGGGCTAGCAAATTTGCCTTGTCCGATGTCATTCCACCATGCCCTATGCGACTGAGATATAAACCTGAGACTCTAGGTTCCAAATCCCTGACGTAAACCACTCGGCCAAGGCGTATTCCTTATTATTAAACAACGAAGCGGACGCCGGGGTTGATTCTGTTCGCCCTCCTTATTCTTTCGAATCTGTGTAACTCGCGTCTGTCCTCTGTTGCCAATGCGTCGAAATTCGGTACTTAATTGTAATGTGTTTCTTTCATCATAACAAGGGCTTGGCGTGAAACGGTTGTAACTAAAATAGGTATTTTTTTACCAAGGTTAATCACCATGCCATACAGTCTTTATAAGCGTTAAATCATTTTTCTTAGTAAACAATGGAAATTTAGGTGCCATTGCTCGTTCTGAGCAATGGCACCTAAATTTGCATTGTTTACAAAGGAGTCAAAATTGCCCCTAAACCAGTGTTTTCAAAATAGGTTTTTAGTTACAACCGTTTCACGCCAAGTACACCAATCGGAGGAATACTCTGTGGTCGAGTGGTAAAGGGGTTAGGGAGCTGAAACTGGGCGTCCCCGGTTCGATCCCCAGTTGCGGCGGGCAATGTGGAGTGCCCGGATGTAATGGTTGGTTTACCAGTTATCATGAATAAGTGAACTGTCGCCGTAATATAACTCAACTGATATTGAAAATAGCTTAAAATCCCAATTAAACATATTCGGTTCTAAATTGAAATGTGTTTTATTCATCATTGGACCTACATCAATCGGAACTCTTCGGCAGAACTCGTAAAGGCCTTTTCATATCTACCTTACGCTATTTTGGGAGTACGATTTCGCAGGCCCAGGGGACTGTAGAAAGTTCGTAGACACATTCGCAATACAACTAGACAGGTCCACAAAGGTCGTTGACACTGCAAGGCAGCTGTACGATGCATGTACGACAGTCTCGCACGGTGTTCGCACACTCAACATAGGAGAATGAAAGTAACATTTTGCATGGCAACGGCAAGATGCCCGTGCAGCTGTCGTGCACAATTGCAAGAAGGTCCAACAGCTGTCGTAAGAACTCGCTGAAGAGTATTAAGGCCACACACTCCGATACGTAAGATTTTGAAAGGCAGCATTACGAATGCCTTATATTGAACTATGGTTCATCGTTCAAATTCTCCCCGAGATGCAGGGTATAGATTCAAGGGGAAGCATCAAAATCCGTCATTTCTTCTTCAGCGCTTTTTAGGAGCACATCTCATCCGTGATGAACATCCCACCACAGAGGTTCCATGTTGCCGTGATAAGAAAAATGCTACGTGATGACGAAGAACGTCATGAAGCTATGTTGGCACTGTTAATTCATGAGCGTCAACACCAGAGAATGCTTTGGTTGGCCAAGTCATGAGTTGAGCGGCGTCAGCCGTTTGGGCAGTACCAGACCCTTTTCTTTGAGATACAAAGGGAGTCCGAGTGTGACTACATTAACTACGAAAGGATAAGCCGCGACATCCGAGTTGCTGCTACGGGCCATCCGTGGCAATGTATGCAGCTTCTGTATAATACATAGCATAATATCATGTGAGTCATGCGCTTTCTGTTTTCAGGGGTCGTGGTTCCGTTGATCCCGGTGATTACACTTCGCTTTCTGGCCACCGGGACGAGCTTCAAGTCCTGACAATAAGCATTCAGAGTTGCGCACCACACCATCATCATCTTTATTCCCAAGGTGTACCAGTCGACCGATGACGAGTATAGAAGTGAGCTCTTCACCCTGCCTTCTACACCCGATCAATGGCGTGAAGTGACGCAGAGGTACGGCAACCGGTGGAACTTTCACCATGCTTGTTGTGTCATAGACGGTAGACATGTCAACACCAAGACACTATACCGGTATGGGAGTGAATTAGTTCAACTACATGTACAAAGGGTTCTGTTACATTGTGCTGCTGAGTGTGGTGGATGCAGAGTACAACTTCCTGTGGTTGATGCAGCGTACACGTTCATGTATTTTCATTTAGTGCTCCCTACGGCCCGCGCCCTCGATGACATCACCATCGGTTTACCTCTGACCGAGCCACTCCCACAAGATGACTGCAACATTCCAACTTCATACTGGGAGATGACGCTTTTCTACTGCGGACCTAGTTGATGTGAATGAGAGGGATGACACATGAGCAAGGCTGATATGAAATAAGCTTGAGGAACATTCATGTGATTTAATTTAAAAATTAATTCCATTGGTTAAGGACGAGAAGTTGTTCATTTGTAGAGATGTTGATCCCTTGAAATTTCGACAGCATCTGATGGGTGACTACTATTTTGGTTTTATTTATCCTCTCCATGATGGGTGAGCGGTCAGATCTGCCTTATATAGAGGAAGAGGAACGCACAGTTGCCGCAGGCCTGCCGTGCGAATTTGTGCGGCTGTCTTACTTTTTTCCAGTAGTCTTGCGACAAAACGTAAGGCAACTGCAAGGTGTTCGTGCGGCTGGCATGAGGGTATCGCAAGGCAAGACTGACGGCTACCAAAGCCTAACTTCGTGGGAATTCGTACGTAGCTTGAGTGTGCGCCTTGAGGGCGCCGTGGGGATGCCTTTCATGCGCTGTGCAAACTCTAAAATCGCTTGAAATTCGAAAAGACATTTTGCATGTCGAGAATTTATCGACGTTGCGAAAGCCTTGTGACTTTGAGCATTCGTAAGGAGGTCTTGAGGCTGCCCTATGAAACCAAGCGATTTCCTCCAATAATGTTGTCGGATGTGAACAGGACCTAAATGTTTAGTCCTCGCACGTCGTTCTCATGTCATTTTTTATCAGGATTAAAGAAATGTAACTCTTCAATCCTTAACAGGGAGACAACACTATTTAACAGTACTTTAATGAATAATTTCTACCAAATTGATATCATAGTGTTACACGCGTCTATTTTGTAAATATCAATAAAGCACAACATTAACCTTTCTGGCTGTCCGATTGATTGATTGATTATGATTTTGAGTCATTAACATTTATATTGTTAAAAGATTTACTGTATTTATTTATTATTTTGTTATTAATTTATTATTTTTTATTATTCGATTTATTAATCGGGCGATTATGAATTGATTGAGTGCTCGATCTTTTATTAATACTTTCCAATTTATTTTGGAGTCATAAACTGCTGTATATTGAAATACAAAGATTACCTGGTTATTTTAATGGACAGGGGGGAACAAAAAGAATCCCACATATGAAGAAATTCCGAAGTTTAACGAGAATTCACGAATCTCTTTGGGTGGTCTGTGTCGGAAATTTATATAAATATAGCTGTTCTAGAATCTTCCTGCGTGTATAAATGTGATACTTTCGTTATGGTATATTCAGATATCTCATAATCAACCACAACAAAGACACTGATCATATTTTACTGTTATAGTATCAGTTTCTACAAAAAAAAATGTAATTTATAAGGTTTAAAAATAATCAAATGAAAAAAGCTCATAAAATGGTGCAGCAGTCGAAAACAGGTGCCCGCTATTACCGGAGGGAGGAAAATCAGAAGTGCAACAAAATGCCTTACAACCAGGCAAACATGGATGAACGTGACAATTATTTTGCACCAAATTATCAAAATTATCAAGTGCCAGTGACTCCACCTGGATTAGAAGCTATTTATTCAGCATGCCGGAAATTATACCCGGATCAGGCGAATCCTTTACAGGTTACAGCTCTCGTAAAGTACTGGTAAGTTGGTTTTGTTTATGTTGAATTTTCGATTTCGGTGGCCATGTTGGTCGAACTGTCAAAATCAACAAAGAACGGCATGATTGTGTTGTGAACAAAGTTTTACGGTTTCTAATTATCTTTGTTGTGTAATTTTATGATTGTCATGATCTATCAATTGTTTTCCAAACGTTGTCATTTCTGTTCAAGCTTAAATGTTTAAATTGCTTCTTCTTAAGTTCTTGCTTCTTGATGTTGAATTGTTCTCGACTCGGAATCTATATTAACTACAAAAAGATGAAAGTGGTCACTCAAATGTGTCTTCCTATCAATTGATTTCCATCTGAAATTGAAGACACAGACTTGAGTGAAACCTTTCACCAGGGTCTTTCGCCATGGTAAAAATGTTATGAAAAATAATGAAGAATTTAAGGAAGTTACAGTTACTTGTTTTTAAATTGTTGAAATCATAATTCACAAGTCTGTTATTTATAACCCTTATGCATATGTGATATCAAGCAGCAGATTAACTCTTTCCCACATATAGACGCTTTCTGACGCCTCTGCAGCAGACGACATATGAAAACAATGTAACAAGCAATTTCTTCTTTTGCTACAACGTTTTCAACTTTTTTTAATAATTTTACCTTCAATATGCTGCAGATTTGTTGTATGTGGGAATGGGTTAAACAAATTGTGACATTATGAGCAATGTTCCCACTTGTCACAATGGTAATTTTATATTTGGGCTACACATTGAATTGATTATTGAGACAGGAACATGATTGAAGAAAGCATAAATTTACAAATGTAGACAGAGGTCCAGAAAAGGAGGGATGTAAGCTCTTTTCCCCACAATATTTTTCATTTTATCAAATCAAACCCGATATTGTGGGTACTCAAAAGAATTGTAGTACACATAACATCTATGGGTTATAGTCAAATAATATTTTTAGAACTTGCAAAACGCCCCTTATCTAGAGCTCTGATGTAGTTTGGAACATTATAAAAAAATGAATCTAGTATAATAATTTGGGGTTTTATTGATTATCTGCATGTTGGAAGGTTAATTGGTGTCCGTTTTATTTTTTTGTCGAAAGATTGTCTAGGAATCAATATAGACTGACAGAGAAGGCTCTGTAGAGTCTATGCATAAGCACAGGCTTGTCTTCACTGTATGCAGATGCATTAATCCTTACCCTCATACAACAAATCTGCAGCAGACTACTTTGAACATATTTTGTCAAAAAATAGAAAAATCTCTATAATTGAATGGATAACCTATGACTAAAATTGGAAAACATTGTGGCAAAAGGAGAAATTGCTTGTTTTGAGCAATTTCTTCTTTTTGTCATGTTTTCAAAAAGCTGTCTGCTGCAGAGGCGTCAGAAGGCGTCTATATGAGGGAAAGGGTTGATACCCCAAATCGCGACAAGCAGCTCATGTGTATCAACTCGGCTATAGTATATAGTATATAGTATTTATCAATCAACGGTTAATTACATAAGTCTCTGTTCAGAATGGTTGTCATGTCTTCCCATAATAAGCAATTTACTCTGTATAAACAATGCCTTAATGTGTTCACTTGTCTTCAATAAATATACTTTCATCTTTTCATATTTTGGTTGAGATTCATGAATTCAAAGTTTACTGTAACAGGTTTGTTGTATGTGGGAAAGGTTTATGAGTAAAATTAATTTAACCCTTTCCCTCATATAGATGCTTTTGGACGCCTCTGCAGCAGACTGCTTTTTGAAAACATAGTGACAAAAGAAGAAATTGCACAAAACGTGCAATTTCTCCTTTTGCCACAATGTTTTCCACTTTTTGTCATAGGTTATCCATTCAATTATAAAGATTTTCCATTTTTTGACAAAATATGTTCAAAGTCGTCTACTGCAGAATTGCCGTATGAGGGAAAGGGTTAAATGAAATTTCGGTATGGAAGAATTTATCATACAGAGCTCAAGATAAGGGGCGTGTTGCATGTTCTAAACTCTTTAATCCATTTTCAAAACCTATGTTGTTGGTACTCAAAAAAAATCGTCTTAGTGAGACGATCCTTTTGAGTACCAACAACATAGGATTGGTTGAGTCATAGGAGAGATATTGGGAGGAAAATACAAGTTTACTCCTGTATCATATGTATATATATTAGAAGCAATTGCTTAAGTTCAGCTTCTGAGAATAAGTTGAAGCGGATCATAATTATGCAATTCATCCCCTCCTTCAGTCCTTGACCATCCATTTCCCACTTACAAATACAAGAAGTCTGCAGTAGACAACTTACAAAACGTTTGAGAATCAAAATCTAGAAAATGTCTACATAATGAATTGTTGTTTATAAGAATAGAGTAGAAAACATTGTGGCTAAAGGAGAAATTGCACATCATGAGCAATTTCTTGTTTTGCTACAATGTTTTCAAAAGTCATCTGCTGCAGATGTGTCAAATGTGTCTGCAAGTGGGAATGGATTAAATTAACTGTTAAAGTCCGTTATATTTAATCTACTGATTTTCTTGTCAACGAAGAAAGCTTGCTAAAACCACTTTCTTATCTTATAAATGTGAAATGCATTCTTGGTTGTTGATTACATGAAATTAAAACAATGTCTTATAAACCAGATCCTTTCTTGGGTGACGAGATTTCGTTGCTTTATTATAATTCAGTAATTACAAATGTCATTTTAACTACAACATGGAGGTCAACGTTAGAAAACTAAGATTTGAATGGGTGGCACAGTCATTTGGGAGGGTGTCGTATTTCACATACGATCATGCGAGAGAAAACCATTTGTTGTTACTTTAATGTTCTAATATCTCTCCCCCTAATCCCCAAAACTATCAAGTTTGTAAAATCTTGAAAGAAAATGTCTTGCTTCTTTAGGTTTTTGATGTTGTTGTTCTTTCTTTTTTAATATAAATCATACCAAAAACCAATACTCCTCATCAAAGGCTTTTTTAAATCAAGGCATCTGAAGATTGGAAGAAGTTTGGTTTTAAATCTTATTTTCAAGTTGTTGAATAAAGGAAGACATGGATAACAACCAGTCTGAAAGCCTGTACTGGGGTGTGGTGAAGCAATTCTTTTCCATTGAATACACTTCACAGCCCCGAAACACTTCTTACAAACTTTTTTTTTTAATTTGAGAGTTGAACTTGAAGGAAAAAGAGATATCTGCAGAAACTAAACGTATGCTTAGCCGAGCTCTTTTAACCCTTTCCCACATACAGCAAACCTACAGCAGACGGCTTTGAAAATATGTACTTAAAAATATGGAAAATCTCTATAATTATTGGTATTATTTCGGGAAAAAATTGAAAACATTGTGGCAAAAGGAGAATGTTTTCAAATGTTGTCTTTTCCGGATGCGTCAAAATGCAACTACAGGTGGGAAAGGTTTAAAGCTGAAGTATAATCCACCACTGTATTGTCAATGTGTTTTTAAGAACTTTATTACATTGTAACAAAATAAACCAATAGGTCAATGGGATTCACTGATTTTGCTACAATATTATCAGCTAAAAAATCGTGATGAATTTACAACCATAGATGATCGGTTGGTTGAGGAAAGTGTTTCGCCTTATTTTATAGCAAAACTGAAGCAAGAGATTTTGATAACATAATGCAAAGATATTCAAAATCTCCATAAATGAAGGTCTACTTATTGCATAGTGTTTAAAATATATTGAAAATTGGAAAAATTGCTCATGATGTGCAATTTCTCTTTTTTCCATACTATTTTCAAAAACTGTTTTCTAACTCGTTTTCATGTGGAAAAGGGATAATTGTTTATGAAATGTTCTTTCAGACTATTTAATCGAAGCATGTGCTCATATTTAAGTAAAAGTATATCTAGCCTTTTGATATTTATGACAATAGCTGTAACAAAATGTTTGGTTCTGCAATATGACTTTAAAACAAAGGAAGGTTTTGGTCACTCCTACTCTTTGTAACAACTTAACCCTCTTTCCCTCATACGACAATTCTGCAGCAGACGACTTTGAACATGTTTTGTCAAAAAAAAGAAAATCTCTATAATTGAATTGATAACCTATGACTAAAAGTGGAAAACATTGTGGCAAAAGGAGAAATTGCTCGTTTTGAGCAATTTCTTCTTTTGTCACTATGTTTTCAAAAAGCTGTCTGCTGCAGAGGTGTCAGAAAGCGTTTATATGAGGAAGAGGGTTAACTATTTATAATGGAAGGATTGTTTCCTTAACTATATTGTATTGTTTTTCCCACATGGCAAAACTCTGCAACAGTGGTCTTTTAAAAAAAAAAATGGCAAGTTATAAAAAATAATCTGTATTAATGAAAGTTAAATTAATGAAAAAATTTAAAAGCACATTGGCAAAAGGGAACTACTCATTATGAGCAATTTGTCCCTTTACCACAATATTTGTTAGTGTTTTTTGGTTTTCTTGCAAATTCCGTCTGCATGTTGGAAGGGATTTTAACTCTTTACCTGATATGATATTTAACACTTTCCCACATGCAGTGAATCTGCAGCAGACCACTTTAAACACATCTGGGAAAAATATGAAACATCTCTTTAGGCCGAAAACGATAAAATCTGTCATTTTAATTCATCCGCGATAGGAAGCATTTGACTGCAAAGTCAGTCAATCTCCTATTAGCAGTTTACAATCCAAACACTGACAGGCATTTTGATTCACATCTGTTTGGACCTAAATAGATAAGAATAAGTATGATTTTGAAGGCTTCAATACTTTTTATTTACCGTTGCAAAAAAATAAATCCCTTCCTACCGACCCATATTTATTTCAGGCCGTAACCAGAAACAAACCTATTTTTGCTTTATACCTTAATATATCAAAGTATAATTATTGAATAGGGTTAAAAACATTGTGACAAAAGGAGAAATGTGCTCATTATGAGCACTTTCTCCTTTTTCCACAATGATTTCAAAATTTGTCTGCTGCAGAGGCGTCTGTATGTGGTAACGGTTCAAGTAGGACATAAGACTGCTGTAAAAACCTTTAGGAAACAAATGATATACCAGGTTAATTGTAAGCATATTTATGATACACAGTTAAAAGCATCGTTTGAAAAGATTGAGTGCCCTTGGGCAAGGCACATTTCCTAGCCTAGTGTTGGTTTGTTTACCTGGGGATCATGAATAAGTGAACTGTCACCGTGATATCACTGAAAAAATGTTGAAAACGGTGTAAAACCCCAATAAAACAAACAAAATCTTCTACCAATTACTGTCCAGGGGATAGATATCCAATGCCACTGAAAGATTAGATACATAGCTCTAGACAAGGGGAGTTTTGTACGTTCTAAAATCCTTATTTGACCTTCTAACCCTATGTTGTGGGTACTCAAAAGAATCGTCTCAATGAGACCATTCTTTTGAGTACACTCAACATAGGGTTTGGTTGCATTATGCCATAATAAGAGAGATATTGCGGGGAAAAGAGCTGTAAACTAAACCCCACCTTATCTGGACTTTTGAAGATCTTACTTTGTGAGAAAGAATTTTGTACTATTAACCCTTTCCCTCATATAGACGCTTTCTGATGCCTCTGCAACAGACGCCTTTTTGAAAACATAGTGACAAAAGAAGAAATTGCACAAAACGTGCAATTTCTCCTTTTGGCACAATGTTTTCCACTTTTTGTCACAGGTTAATTCCATTCAATTATGGAGATTTTCTATGTTTGGACAAAATACGTTCAAAGTCGTCTGCTGCAAAATGTTCGTATGAGGGAAAGGGTTAAGTATTTGAAACTTGTTCTGAAATTTATTCTGTTCTAGAATTCTTCAGAAACTTGGATTATTGAGTTGTTCCATATTTTTACTTGAATAAATTAAAAACATATAGACTACTCCATGGTAGTTTAGTGATCACTTACATACATTTCATGCTATTTAATTTTCTTTGGATGTTACTAAATTCTTAAAGAGCTTTCTAGAACTACACCTGTGTGGCAATTTATGACTAAGAGAACATTATTTGATCAGCCATTGTTAATATAAAGGGTAATTTATTTCCTTATGGTGGGGTTATTAACATTGGTAACTTTATTATTTAAAAAAAACGCCCAAATCTTTTCTGTTATGTTTCTAAGGAAACCAATATCAATATGATACTGTAAATTTGATAAGGTATTTATTTTTTATTTTGAAGACGTGGTAGAGCGTCTGCCTCGAGTGCGGGAGGTCACGGGTTCGATCCCTGTCAGGGTCATACAAAATACTATAAAAATGGTAGTAATGGCTGCCCTCCTTGGCGCTCAGGGTTGGGTAAGCAATACAACTGACTGGCTGGCGTCAGGATAGATGGACCAGTTGTACTGGTAATATACTCAGGAAACACCGTTATATAACTGAAAATTGTTGAAAGAGGTGATAAACATCAAACAGAGAGACGTAATCAGAAAATATGATAAAAAAGGGTAGATTATGGGTATTTCATATTTCACTGTAGGTGGTAGAGAGAGGGTATTGTTTTCTCTAAACACATTTCACTGTGACGTCATTTCAATCAAGTATGCTTTGAATATAAGACACTATCAGAGCCAATCTTATCTATGAGATTGTTTATGAGCTGAGCAGGTAAACAAACAAAGGCTAGTTACTCTTTCTTATTTAGCCCTTTCCCACATACAACAAATATGCGGCAGACGATATTGAAACCATGGTCGTAAAAATACGTGAAAAAATCTTCATAAATGAGAGACTATTTATAAACACTTTCCCACATACAACAATTCTGCAGCAGACGACATGACAACAAATTTGTAAAAAATATGTGAAAAAATCTCTATAAAATTAATGAGAAATTAATTATTAAATGCAGTTGAAAGCATTGTGGCAAAAGGAGATAATTTGCAGAGGCGTCAGAAGGTGTCTGTATGCATGAAAGTGTTAAACTGTATCAAATTAAAAACAGCTGGCAAATCATCCGCTGTAGATGAGCATACTACATCTGCAAGAGGGAAAGAAATAACTCATGATCTTGCAGTATTTTCACATATTTTTTGGGTTGATGGACTATTATATTTTTTTGTTTATCACATATATAAAAAATAAAGAGAATCCAATTTGGTAACCACGCCCCACTCAGGGATGGTCTGCAATATATATCACAATTATACAAACATAAAGGTAAAAAAATTATATATCTTAAGAAAGATTGTATGATTATTGAAAGGATTTGAAAACATTGTGGCAAAAGTTGTTTGCTGCAAATAATAATTAAAGGTTGAAACTTATTTAAATCCTTTCCTACCTGCTGATGCATTTTGAGCATCTGAGGCAGATGACTTTTGAAAACATTGCAGCTATGAGGCAGAAATTGCTCATTTCTCCTTTTGTCACAATATTTTCAACTCTGTTCAAGTTCAATAAGTTTATTTTCATAATTTGGCTTAGATGTTTGCAAAAATAGCTACTGCAGATTTGGGTTATGCGCGAAAGGGTTAACCCTTTCCCTCATACAACAATTCTGCAGCAGACGACTTTGAACGTATTTTGTCAAAACATAGAAAATCTCCTTAATTGAATGGATAACCGATGACAATAAGTGAAAAACATTGTGGCAAAAGGAGAAATTGCACGTTTTGTGCAATTTCTTCTTTTGTCACTATGTTTTCAAAAAGCTGTCTGCTGCAGAGGCGTCAGAAAGCGTCTATATGAGGGAAAGGGTTAATAGTACAAAATTCTTTCTCACAAAGTAAGATCTTCAAAAGTCCAGATAAGGTGGGGTTTAGTTTACAGCTCTTTTCCCCGCAATATCTCTCTTATTATGGCATAATGCAACCAAACCCTATGAGGGAAAGGGTTAAAATAAAATGGTATAATTCTAAATCTGAAGAAGTTATGCTAGGAAATATAACATAAAAGAATTTGATTTGGAGCAACACGCTATATAATCTATCTATCAAAGTGCTGTCACTCCTGTGAAGGGAATTATCATTTTGCCACATACAACACATTTGCAGCAGAGGATTTACAAAGAATCTTTCACAATTTATGAAATATCTATAAATGAAAGTAATGTTTTTTTGAGCAATTTCTCCTTTTGCCACAATGTTTTACAAAAGTAGTCTGCTGCAGAAGCGTCAGAAGGTATCAATATGTGGGGAAGGGTTAATAGAGTTGAAAAGTATTGTGTCAAAAGTAGTCTGTTAAAGTTCATAAGTTGTGTCTGCATCTTTCAAATAGTTATCCGTCAGTTCAGTATATAATACTAATTAATATAGGGCTGTAGAAAAAAGTTAACTGCAGGCTTATATTTTTGAACTCCTGGTTTTAATCTGTTCCAACATATAACACAAAACTGCGGCAAAACTCTTTATAAATGAAAGAACTGTTATTGAATAAAATTGAATACATTTTATTTTTTTTGCAAAAGAGGAGCAATTTTAATATGAGCAACTTCTTTTTTAAAGTTTAAACAATGTTTTATAAAAGCCATCTGCTGAGGAGGGGTTAGAATGCGTCTGTATGTAGGAAAGGGATAATTATACAATTCTTTATTTCATAAAAGCATTGCTTTAATTTTCGTTAAAAATTGTTATGGGATTTTATTTTTATATACCTTGAGTATTTGTTAAGTTTGTGAGAAAAATGCATGGAAATAAATGGGACACTAGGTAGGGGGTATTTCAATGACTGGCTGATATGTTTTTGATACTAATTAAGGAAGAATGCTGTGTAATTATGTATCGTGATTTAATTGGACCTTACGCTTCTCGTAGTTATGCAACCAGGGCAGTCTGGAATTCAATATTTTACAATAATATATCAAACTTCCAACAGCTTTTGGCATTATTAAAAACATTGAATTGAAATGGAATTGCGTGTGTAATTATAAATGAACATTTTTTTCTTTCCTTCTGGAACTAAAATTTTTACCAAAGAAGATGCTTTTAGTGATATAATTATTAACCCTTTCCCTCATATAGACGCTTTCTGACGCCTCTGCAGCAGATGGCTTTTTGAAAACATAGTGACAAAAGAAGAAATTGCTCAAAACGAGCAATTTCTCCTTTTGACACAATGTTTTCTACTTTTAGTCATAGGTTCATTCAATTATAGAGATTTTCTATTTCTTGACAAAATATGTTTAAAGTCGTCTGCTGCCGAATTGTCGTATGAGGGAAAGGGTTAAACCTGTTCCCTCATATAGATGCTTTTTGACACGTCTGCAGCTGATGACTTGTGCAAACCTTTTGGCAAAAGGAGAAATTGCTCATAACATGCATTTCATCAAGTTACAACAAGTTACAACAATATTTTCAACTCTATTAAACCCTTTCCCTCATTTAGACGCTTTCTGATGCCTCTGCATCAGACAGCTTTTTGAAAACATGGCGACAAAAGCAGAAATTGCTCAAAATAAGCAGTTTATCCTCTTGTCACCATGTTTTCAACTCGTTCCAATTATTGTACTTTCATTTAACCCTTTCCCTCATACGACAATTCTGCAGCAGACGACTTTGAACGTATTTTGTCCAAACATAGAAAATCTCCATAATTGAATGGATAACCTATGACAAAAAGTGGAAAACATTGTGGCAAAAGGATAAATTGCACGTTTTGTGCAATTTCTTCTTTAGTCACTATGTTTTCAAAAAGCCGTCCGCTGCAGAGGCTTCAGAAAGCGTCTATATGAGGGAAAGGGTTAAAGGGGGGTTCAAATCTATTCCGGGTATGTTTTCAAAGTCGTCTGCTGCAGATTTGTTGTATGTGGGAAAGGGTTAAATATAGTAGGATCATGGACAAGGTGATTGATAAGAAGGTATCAATGCCAGGGTTTATTAACCCTTTCCCACATACAACAAATCTGAAGCAGACGACTTGGGAAAACAATCACTCAAAAACATGGAAAATCTCCATAAACAAAAGTGTAATTACTGAAAGAATTTGAAAACCTTTTGAAGGTGAAATTGCTCGTTTTTTTGAGCAATTTCTCCTTTTGTCACACTGTTTTCAAAAGTCATCTGCTGCAGATGTGTCAGAATGGGTTGCCCTTTCCCAAGCATACGACAATTCTGCAGCAGACGACTTTGAACTTATTTTGTCAAAAAATAGAAAATATCTATAATTGAATGGATAACCTATGACTAAAAGTTAAAAACATTGTGGCAAAAGGAGAAATTACTCGTTTTGAGCAAGTTCTTCTTTTGTCACTATGTTTTTCAAAAAAGCCGTCTGCTGCAGAGGCATCACAGAAAGCGTCTATATGAGGGAAAGGGTTAACACAGAAGGGGGTTAAACTTAATAAACAGCCTGGGCTGGATGTGCCTTGTAAATTATTGTTTGATTTTGGCAATGATGTTAAAATATAGTATCTCAATATTGTTTTATCGTTTCAGTCCCAACTCCGAGGGAGGGCTACTTTACAATTGATTGCATTAGTATGAAATGTAGGGCTATAGTACGCCATACAGGGGAGCCCAATGCCTCTTTTATTCATCGCCTGTTAACACATTTCGGGCATGACTTGAAAATTATCTGTCTAAGTAGATATCCCTATTGTGATGATTCAACAATTACGATAATTTAGTGGTGTAAATTGAATGTTTCTGGTTATATATTTTTCTCTGAAAAGTCTTTGTTAATCCTTCTTGTCTTTACCCTTTCCCTCATACAGCAGATCTGAAGCAGACAACTTTGTAAAAGTGGAGGCAAAAATATGGATAATCTGTTTAAATGAAAGTTTAATTTAATTAAAAAGAGTTGAAAAAAATGTGGCCAAATTTATCTCGGTATTCTAGGAATAAAACACCAACCAAAGTTTAAACCCTTTCCCATTTGTAGAGGCATTTTGACATATCTGCAGCATTCCACCATTGAGAAAATTATGTGTCTGTTATGCCAAAAGAAGAAATTGCTTACTGCAATGAGCAATTTCTCCCTTTTTTTGCAACAATGCTTTCAACTATATACATTCAATAAGTATTATCTTCATGTTTGGAGATTTTCCATGGTTTTGGCTATATGCTTTCAAAGTTGATTGATTTGGGTTTAACGCCGTGTTTAACAATTTCTCAATCATATCACGGCGGCCAGTTCACCTACTCATGTGTTTCCTGGTTTTCGCACACCAGTACTCCACACAACAATCTTCCCAAGCAACTGGCTGCTTTTCCACATAGACTTAGCCCATTGGTGGAAGACGAATGACGCATGTCGCAAAGACTTTTGTCAAACGTCGGAAAGAAAGTTGGCCGAGCCATGATTCAATCTCACAACCCCTGGATTGACATCCCGCATCGTTATGGACTGAGTTACCGGGACTCGACTTTGCTTTCAAAGTCTTCTGCTGCTACTTTGTTGTATGCGGGGAAGGGTTAAATGTGATGGACCTTTCCATATACAGAGGTATTCTGATTTAATTGTCAGCAAGCAACTTCTGATAATATTGTGGCAAAAGGATTATTATGAGCAATTTACCTTTTTCCACAATGATTTAACAATATTTCAATAATTGTTCTTTGATTTAGCGATTTTTCTAAAAATATTTGTCAAGTCATCTTATGCAGATTTATTGTATGTGGTTAAGGTTTTAAATTTACTGTTGGCAAAACAAAGTTTTTTTTTTTTGTACATTTCTTTTTAGTAATTTTGTCACTAGGTATTCCGTTGTCTGCTGCAGATATTTTGTTCTCTGTAGGGGATGCCCACTGTGGTGGATAATGTTTCTTAACCCTTTCCCTCATTCGACAATTCTGCAGCAGACGACTTTGAACATATTTTGTCAAAACATAGCATATCTTTATAATTGAATGGATAACCTAGCTATGACAAAAAGTGGAAAACATTGTGGCAAAAGGAGAAATTGCACGTTTTGTGCAATTTCGTCTTTTGTCACTATGTTTTCAAAAAGCCGTCTGCTGCAGAGGCGTCAGAAAGCGTCTATATGAGGGAAAGGGTTATTCATCAATATTTTATTTATATTATGGTGCCGTAATGGGCTCCGAATCAAAATAACCCTTTTCCTCATACAACAAATCTGCAGCAGATGACTGTAAATGTGTTGGTATAAATATGGGAAATTTCTATAAATGAAAGAAAAATTATTGAATATATATATAGTTGAAAACATCATGACAAAAACAAAAAATGCTCATAATGAGCAATATCTCTTTTTGCCACAATGAATATTCACTGCTGAAGAGGCACAAGAAAGCATCTTTATGTGGGAAAGAGATAATCCACTGGAAGGTTACTGTAGGGTTAACTCTTTCCCTCATACGACAATTTTGCATCAGACGACTTTGAACATATTTTGTCAAAAAATCAAAAAATCTCTATAATTGAATGGATAACCTATGACTTAAAGTAGAAAACATTGTGGCAAAAGAAGAAATTGCTTGTTTTGAGCAATTTCTTCTTTTGTCACTATGTTTTCAAAAAGCTGTCTGCTGCAGAGGCATCAGAAAGCCTCTATATGAGGGAAAGGGTAAAATGTTATCTTATAGACTCTTCCAGATGGAAAATGAAATGAAAGATCTTCTCATCATGACCTTTTGTCACAATGCTTTAAAAATCATCCGGTGCAGAGGTGTCAAACTGCGTCTGCATGTGGCAAAGGGTTGAGATGGGGGAAAAGTGTTTTTTATCTGTTCCCACTTGCAAACCTATTTGGATGCATTAGCAGCCGATGAATATTTGGTAATTTTGTAGCAAATTATGAAGAATTCCTTCTTTTGCAGAGATCTTTTAATCTTCATATAATAATTATACTTTAAATAATTATGAAATATAAAATACATAAAATATTTATGTTACATATTTTTCCCAAGATGTTTTCCAATGTTGTCTGCCTCAGATGTGTTGTATGTTGGAAGGGTTTAAACGAAGCTGTGTGGGGGATCCTTAAGTAAATAAATGAATCCGGCCCACAGTTCTATGAGCTTTGGTTGTTTTGTACTTATAAAAAATTAGTCTTCCTCTTTTACATAATGTACTCGCAAATTATTATCCCTTTCCCTCATATAGACACTTTCTGCCGCCTCTGCAGCAGACGGCTTTTTGAAAACATTAAGTGACAAAAGAAGAAATTGCTCAAAACGAGCAATTTCTCCTTTTGACACAATGTTTTCCACTTTTCGTCATAGGTTATCCATTCAATTATAGAGATCTTCTATCTTTTGATAAAATATATGTACAAAGTCGTCTGCTGCAGAATTGTTGTATGAGGGAAAGGGTTAAAGTAAGAATTGGTTCCTTTTTAGATCGGGCCAATTTACCAAAGACTTTAAAAATGGTAGTAATGGCAGCCCTCCTTGGTGCTCAGGGTTTTGGGGGTTAGCATTACGACTGACTGGCTGGTGTCAGGATAAATGGACCAGTATATAGTACTGGTAACTAACCCAGGAAATGCCATGATATAACTCGAACATTGTTGAAAGCGGCGTAAAACACCAAACATCTCTAAGTCTCTCTTATCTTAACAATCAATCAATCAATCGATCCATTTTAGATCACTTCGAGCGGAATGCTTAGGGTGATCTTTTCTGATTACTCTCATCCATCGTTAACTTTTTAGCTTTAAACGACATCTCCTAAACTATGGAATAGACCAATTTCAACCAAACTTCATAGGAATGTTCCTTTCAGCTCTCTCAGTGGAAACAACCAATAGGTGGGAAAGTGTTTTTAAGCTCTTTGCTAGTGGAAACAACCAATGGGGTAGGAAAGTGTCAGACACTGAGTGTTTGCAGCTCAACCAATGGGGTAGGAAAGTGTCAGACACTGAGTGTTTGCAGCTCAACCAATAGGGTAGGAAAGTGTCAGACACTGAGTGTTTGCAGCTCAACCAATAGGGTTGGAAAGTGTCATACTTTCCTGCATTGTTTTCAACTTTGTTTAAAAAATCCACTTCCAATAAATGAATTTACTAATTATTTTAATGATAATCCTTAAATGCATCTACAGCAGAGGAATTCCAGTCAATAATCATTTTAAACATAGATGTTTCCATATTTTGCCATGACATTCTCAGTCGTCTTCTGCACAGTGGTTATGTGGGAAAGGGTTTAATTCTGCAGCAGACGACTTAATTTGAACATATTTGTCAAAGAATAGAAAATATCTATAATTGAATGGATAACGTATATATATAATGACTAAAAGTGGCAAACATTGTGGCAAAAGGAGAAATTGCTTGTTTTGAGCAATTTCTTCTTTTGTCACTTTGTTTTCAAAAGGCTGTTTGCTGCAGAGGCGTCAGAAAGCGTCTATATGAGGGAAAGGGTTAAGATAATCAGAAAGCAGAAATGCACTTTTAACAATTTGAAAATGAGTTAGTAGTTGTGCAAAGTATTATGGTTAAGAAAAATAGTCAATCAACGATGACATTTTCCATATGACAATATATAGACTGATTAACTAAGGATAGAAAGAATGATTGGTTCATTGTGGGACTTCTTGGCTACAGGAAAACCAAAAGAGATCCACTGTTTAACTAACCCTTACCAACATACATATACAAATTTGTCTACAAGTGGGAAAGGGCTAATACAGATAACATTGCATTGGTGGCCCCCAAAGTATCAACTGTGCCTTCGGCTCTTCTATTAATTGGTATGCCATAGTCGGAGACATGACAAATTTGGAGCAGAAAAACGTTGTCATGGCAAGAAGGGTGGACCATGGGGGTGTACACTTAAATTGTGAATAAACAAAGCTGGGAGATCAACGGCCACTACCCATAATGCTTTGCTGTCCCTGGTTAACACCTTTACGCTTAACCCATAAATATCCAATTTACGTTAAGTTTAAACTGAGGTTACTTAAATGTTTTGATGGAATTAAATTATGGCATAGAATAGATCCGCTAACTTATTAAAAAAAAAGACCATGTGATGATACTTACACTTTCTAGGCTTAATATTTCAAAATGGCCTTGTCCATTGGAAAAATTCATAGACAATTCTAGGGATATCAATAAGATTAAAATGTTAAGCTTGACTAGTCAGCCCAAAGTATAGAGCCTGGTCTGCAGTGTGTATAAGCCGGCTGAATTGGTTCAATACTTGTGGCATTTGCTGCACAAAGTCATCTCAAGCAGTCAAGGTTTTAATGAAACACATAATGCTGATTGTATGATATTGTGGCTGGGTTAGATTTGTCTGCAGTGTGAGAAAGTGTTGATGTATTATTATAAGTACCATGCCTCGCTCAGATAGCAATCAGTAACTTAATGATATAAAATGTATTTTATGATTTTAAAATTGCAAGGATAAACAACGCCAAATGGACAATATCTCGTTCTTTCATGTCATTGCCTTTCTTAAATGTCCATGAATTACACAATTCATCATGTGCATGAAACTAGAAATGGATATAATGATAGTCTGGGTGAATGGGTTAAGGGTGTAATATGTGTATAGTATGTAAAGTGGAGTCCGCAGGGGGTATCGGCAGTAGTTCACCGACAATAAACCCTCAATGAATACCAGCAGATAATTATTCAATCCACTAAAGTTTAATCCAATACCTTTTATCCCCACTATTGCTATTGAACTCTTCAAATTTGAAAAAACAAAATCCCAAGAAATGATTGGAATATGTTGAAGCAAGAACATTTAACCGAGACTGAAGATGTAAAAATCTAAGTAAAGGAGAAGATAGCTTATTGAGTATTTATTTCTCTTCTTTAAACATCTGAAATATTTGTCTCCTGCAAAGATGTTCGAGGTTGAATCTGTCAAGTAAGGGTTGGAACACTACTAGGAGGGGGGCATTTTTCTTCGTTGATTAATTTCATAATTTTGCTTTCCATGGGTAGATGATTATCGGCAGATTTTCTATGCTGATCGCTCTTATTAAAGAAATGAAGGAATCTGCGTAGATTCAAGTAGTGTTAAAAAATGTTGATCAATTTCCCTTAGCACTTGCACCTGTAATTGCTATCACATATTTTTCAGATTTCAGTGTGCCTTTGCACAGTGATAATATGTATGTCACACTTTGACTCATTGGTTGGCGAAAATTTTCTTTAGACATTCTTGTTCTGCAAAATGAATTTGGCAGAAATGTTCTACGGAACAATTGCTTTACCCTTTCTCACTTACAAGAAATTCACAGCAGACAACTTCATAAATATCTAGGCAAAACTCTGAACAAATATAATTATTGAATCGAGTATGAAAACAATGTGGCAAAATGTTTTTTTCACACTGTTTTCAGAAAGCGTCAGTATACGTGGGGAAATGCCATTTTGTTTGGTCAAAATGCATGGCTACTCATGTTCCCTTACATGCTTGTAGTGCAACCTTTGAAAATCGACTTACAACAGCCGACTCTAAAAATGTTCACTAAAAATATGGAAAATCTCTATAACTGTAGCTATATAATTACTGGAAAAAGTTGAAAACATTTTGGCCAAGGGAAAAATGTTTTCAAAAGTCGTCTGCTGCAGATGCGTCAAATTGCGTCTACAGGTGGGAAAGGGTTAATGTCCTGTAAATATTGATCTTGTCATAGGGGGCAAATAACAGTGCCTCCTGGTCATCTTGTTATTTGGTCGGTTTCAGTTTTAACCCTTTCCCACATATAGACCATCAAGGATTTGGAACAGAAGTCCCAGGTAAGATCCCCAGTCGCAGTGCAACAGTTATGGTGGAGTACCTTTGGACAAGGTACATTTCCTAGCCTAGAACTGGTTTGTTGACTCATGAAAAAGTGAACTGTTTCCGTGATTTAGCTGAAATAATGTTGAAAACGGCATGAACCCCAATAAAACAAACAGACAACTCTTGAAAACATAATGTAGCAAAAAGAGAATTTGCACATTTTGGGCAATTTCTCCTTTTACCATAATGTTTTCAACTCTTGTCAATTATTATTACACTCTCATTACCAGGGACTTTTGACATTTTTTAACTGGATGTTTGTTAAAATTGTCTGCTGCAAATATTCTTTATGTGGGAAATGGGTCTATAAACACTCATTAACCCTTTCCCTCATACGACAATTCTGCAACAGACGACTTTGAACATATTTTGTCAAAACATTGAAAATCTCCATAATTGAATGGATAACCTATGACAAAAAGTGGAAAACATTTGTGGCCAAAGGAGAAATTGCACGTTTTATTGTGCAATTTCTTCTTTTGTCACTATGTTTTCAAAAAGCCTTCTGCTGCTGAGGCGTCAGAAAGCGTCTATATGAGGGAAAGGGTTAATTAAGAAACGGGTTAATATAGAACAAGAATTGTCCTAATCTGATAAGTGATACAGTTCTAGAGGACTTAGAGTGAAACCTTATTGATTGGCCCTTGAAAAATCAAGTAGTAATATGCTATTATTTACATTAACACTTTACCTGATATACGAGGTTTTAGACTCAATTAATTGACAACATTTAATTGAATGAAACATTTAAATGTCAAAGTATACCCAAAAATATACATTCTGTTGAAGATTAGAAATCGTTGTTGTCATATTTCTCCTTTTCCCACAAAGTTTTGTTAAAAGTTGAGTGCTGCTGGAGGTGCAAAAATCTACTTTATTATTGGTTCACAAGTTTTCTTAACATTTCACAGCCTCATAAACTTGGAATATTTGATAAATTAGAAAATACTGATGAAAACTTGAAAGATTTTAATTTGATTTTTTGGGAGGCATTAGGGAGCGATGAAAGGAAATAATTGCATGCAATTTTTTGTATTCCCACAAAGTTTTAAAAATTGCCATGCTGCTAAAGAATATTAACAATAAGGGAGCGGGTTAAAGGGCATCAAAACCAGTCTAGGGGGTAAATCCTCAGACTGGTTCCCATACATCTCGAAAAACTCTAGTGGGGGAGGTAGATTTAGAAGATGAATGATTTGTTTCCGTTAATGTAAACACAGTAACGGTAAAAAACAAGCAAGGCAAGGTCTCTCATCAATAAAGTAATCTTATTTGAAATCCTTTGTTCCTTTTTAGAACAGAGTTGGCCATCTTCTGCTGACTATGACTTACAGGAAAGTTTGTTTTTAAGAAATTGTTTAACCCTTTACCACATATGACAAATCTGCAGCAGAAAACTTTGAAAAGATCTAGGCAAAATATAGAAAATATCAAGTATTTGAAAAAGTTGCAAACATTGTGGCAAACAGAGAAAATGATCATTATGAGCAATTTCTCCAATTGCCACAATGTTTTCAATAGTCGTCTGCTGCAGAGGCATCTGAAAGCATCTGTATGAAGAAAAGGGGTAACAATGAGCAATTTCTTATTTTCCATACATGTTTTCCCAAGAATCAACCTTTTCATTGCCCATATTTCCCATCTCCTTAAACTTCTTTGGATGTTTCAGTCTAGAAAAGCAAGAAAAACAACAACATTTAACATGATTTGTTAATGGGTTGTGGGTTAGATGCATTGGTTATCTTTAGGCTAATGGCTTTGATTTTCTCCATTATTTGGATTGTGTAGATTGTCAGTGTTTGGGGGTAAATTAACGCTTTTTCACATACAGCAAATCTGCACCAGATGACTTTGAAATCCTTTTTAAATGTAAAAAATCTCAATAAATGAGAGTTAAATTATTAAAAAGAGTTGAAAACATTGTGGCAAAAGGAGAAATTGCTCGCGTTGAGCAATTTCTCCTTATGCCACAATGTTTTCAAAAACCGCCTGCTGCAGATGCGTCTACAAGTGGGAAAGGGTTAACAGCCTTTTGTTTGAATCCTTGGCTGTACTTAATTGCAAGATTGTGGTTATTCCCACATGCATTCAGTTCTTTTGTAGTAATGGTACTGATATTGCCTATAACAGAGCATGCAGTTATCATAAAGTGTTATAATTTTTCTAATAATCTGATATATATTTAAACTCTTTTTTCCACATAAAAATCTACTGCAGACAACTTTGAAATCATCCAGGCAAAAATAAAGCTGAATGAAAGTATCATTATCGAATACACTTGAAAAACATTGTATTTGCTCAATCTAAGCAAGCCAAGCCCCTGGTAGCTCAGTTGGTAACTTCACAGGCTGTCAATCTAGGGGTTGTGAGTTCGAACCCAAGCTCGGCCAACATTCTTTCCGATGTTTGACAAAATTTAAGTCACTGTGACATTGCGTCATTTGTCTTCCAACAATGGGTTAACTTTCTATGTGGAAAAGCAGCCAGTTGCTTGGAAAAACTGTTGTTTATAATAATGGAGAACTTGTAACCAGGAAACACATGAATAGGTAATTGGCCGCCGTGATATGTTCTGAGTCGTCTGCTGCAGAATTGTCATATAAGGGAAAGGGTTAATGTTTTCTTTATTCAATAGAAAAAAAAAAAAAAAAAAAGGATATATTGCCTTCATGTTTTCCAATGACTAATCTTCATCATCATAATTTCATAATTAAAATATGTAAGTCTCTTTTTATCTGACTCACAATGTAGATCTGTCATATTCATTTAGCATGATATCGGTCATCTTTTCAAGATTACTGTTGAAAGAACTGTTAGAAGTATGGGAACTGAATAAGAAAAAGAGATATATATAAATGGAAAAAATCTTGGTCTACATCTGAAAGAAGTTATTTAAAGAACGGCAGTTGAATAGAAAAAATCTATATTTATAGTTATTATGAAGGTGACACCTAATTCTTGATCATTTCTCACTTACAACACAACTGCAGCAGATGACTTTGAAAACATAGTGACAAAAACCTGAAAAGTCTCTAAAAGATAGTTTAATTTTTAAATAAAGTTGAAAACATTGTGGCCAAAGGAGAAATTGCTCATCATGAGCAATTTCACCTTTGGCCACAATGTTTTCAAAAGTCGTCTGCTGCTTATTTGCTTCAAAGGTCGTCTGCAGGTTGGAAAGGGTTAATTCTTAACAATTTCTCACATAAATAAATTGGCAGGGGACATCATTCACATGTGGAAAATCTCAATAAATGAAAGCATAATTATTGAAAAGAGTTTAAAACATTGCAGCTAAAGGATGAATTGCTAATTACAACATTTTATCAAAATTGAATGTATTCTTATAATTGTTCCTGATGTATACTTATATTCATTTTAATAGATTCAAAGCACTTATTGTAAATATTGCACACGGTCAACAATTGTTCCTGATGTATACTTATATTCATTTTAATAGATTCAAAGCACTTATTGTAAATATTGCACAAGGTCAAAAGTTTAACCCTTTCCCACATATAGACGCTTTCTGACGCCTCTGCAGCAGATGATTTTTGATATCATTGTGGCAAAAGGAAAAATTGCTCATAATGAGCAATTTCTCCATTTGCCACAATGATATCAACTCTATTCAATAATCTTTTATCAAACTATCATTTATAAATAGAGATTTTCTATATTTTGGACCTGATTATTTCAAAGTTGTCTGCTGCAGAATTAATGTATGAGGGAAAGGGTTATGTTGCATTTCGCCGTCATATTGTTTGCATAAGATGAAATTCAGACGATACTTTTCCTAAGGGTAGGGTATTTTTAGGTTTGAAAAGAACTGCTGAAAAAAAAAGAGTGTAACATATGAAAAAGTGCATATTTAAAAATTATAGCTCAAAACATTGTAGGAATTAAACAACAGATTGCTTGTATTCAGCAATTTAACTTTTTACGACAATGTTTTTATCAAAATCGTCAAAAACGTCTCTAAGGCCATCTTTACCAAAGTAAGGTATAAAGTTGCATTTCTCCCTCTGTACCTGTTAACAGTTGGTTTCCTGTATAATTAAATCTTTTCGCACATATTGAGTATTGATGCAGTTTGACACTTGTAATCGTCTGCAGCTGATGACTTTTGAAAACATTGTGGCAAATGAAAAACATTGCTCATCATGAGCAATTTCTACTTTTGTCACAATTTGTTCAACTATTTTCCAAAGTTATAATTTCATTAATAGTGATGCTGCAGAATATTTGTATGTGGGAAAGGGTTAAATCACCATGTCTGCCTCTGTAATTGTTCAGCGGTTGGTTGGTTTGCTGTCCATTTATTAAAGTACTGTTTCTCTACTTTACAGGTTGGGTGGTCCAGATCCTCTAGATTATATCAGTATGTACGCCAATCCGGGTGACCCAGAGAAAGGAATACCCCCACATTGGCATTATATCAGTTTTGGCATGTCGGATCTCCATGGTGATGGGCGAGTTCATGAGTAAGTAGTGTTTTGTAATAACCTTTTGACACCACTGTAGTAGAAACTTGAACTTTTAAAACTGGGGGTAGGGTGGCTGCCCTCATTGGTGCTCAGGGCAGGGGAGAAAATAGCAACTGATGCATTGATACCAGGATAAACTAAGCAGCATTCTAGTAATGATGTCCCCAATGTAATGGGAATACATACTATTGTTTTTGCTTGTGTTGTCAGTCTGTCCATCAGTCCGTCACAAATTGTGCCCGTTCCATAACTTTTGAATCACTTGAAGGATTTTGACATAACTCATCACAAATGTTCACCATATCTAGACGATGTGCAAAGCACATGTTACAATTAGCATGTTAATTAGAGTTAATTTCAATGTCGCAATTAGAGGTCAAAGGTCATATGTCTATGTTTTGTTTCCTCTCCATAACTACTGAATCCCTTGTAGGATTTTGATATAACCCACCACAAATGTTTACTTTCAAGGTCAAGTAATGTTTCTTGGGTGGCCCTCTACAAAAAATGTTCAAGCCATATTGATCGGTTTAAAAATGTTCCAGGAAGCATCAGAAAAAAAATCAAAACAAAAAATGTCATAATTTGTTAACCCTTTCCCTCATATAGACGCTTTCTGACGCCTCTGCAGCAGACGGCTTTTTTAAAACATAGTGACAAAAGAAGAAATTGCACAAAACGTGCAATTTCTCCTTTTGACACAATGTTTTCCAATTTTAGTCATAGGTTATCCATTCAATTATAGAGTTTTTCTATTTTTTGACAACATATGTTCAAAGTCGTCTGCTGCAGAATTGTCGTATGAGGGAAAAGGGTTCAAGCCATGTTGATTGGTTGAAAGACATCAACCAGGTGGCATCAAAAATGGTAGTAATGGCTGCCCTCCTTAGCCCCCAGGGTTGCAGGGTTAGCATACGACTGACTGGCTCTTATCAGGCTAAATGGACAAGTTAACTTACCAAACAAATGCTGTAATAATAACTGAAAATTGTTGAAAGCGGTTCAAAACTCCAAACAATCAATCACCCTTTTCAACCAATTTATCACCCCTTTCAACCAATTTCACAGGAATGTTCATTATTGTAAATTTCCACAGTTTCTCCTACATGTGAACTGCTGCAGATTTTTTGGATGTGGAAAAGGATCAAAATACATTTGATTAACAATAAAATTGATAATGAGGACTTTTGACTAAGTGCCATATTTCTTTTAACAACTGCAGTACAAACTGTGAAATATACACTGTTATCTAATCTAATTAATTACTTAAAACAATACCAAAGGACATTTATACCTTATATCAAATGCCAAATTCAGATAACTATCAAAGGGGGAAAAAAAGAGATGAATAAAATTTCTGTCAAAGGTCGTTAAAAAAATTCCCTTTGACCCCCTGGCTTAATTAACATGATATCAAATCAGAAATTGTCATTTCATTCAGGTATGACATAGCAACTTGTTTCAGTCTTTCAGAAACAGAGTTAAACAGCAGTGATTAAACCCTTTTCCATTAATATGCCAAAAGTGTTAAACCCTTTCCCACATACAACAAATTTGCAGCAAACCACTTTGAAAACAGTTAGAACAAAATGTGAAAAATGTTTAGTAATTAAGGTATAATTACTGGAAAAAAATATGAAAATATTGTCACAATTTTCAAAAGTTGTCAGTGGCAGAAGCATCACAATGAGCCGTCCCACGAGAAAACCAACATTATGGAATCTGCGTTATGTATTGACCCGGATCAGCCTGCGCAGGCTAATCCAGGCCGAAACATTCCACCCCAGAGGTATAGAGTAATGATTCCTGAAACAGAAAATCCACAGGGGGCATGCTTTAGCTGATCTGGTTCGATATTTTATGCAGGGTCCACATAGTTGGTTTTCTCATGTGACGGCTCATAGTCTTTTACTGAGAGAAAGAGTAAAGTTTGATTAAATAAAGAGTGAAAAAGTGTAACATTCTGACAAAGGACATATTCACAGGGGATAAAGGAATTAAAGTACATTTAAAGTAGCAAGCTAAATTGACCGGGATCATAAAAAGTTGCTATAATAAATAGAAAAAACAAGACGAGCTTTGTTTTGGGATTTTCAATATAGGGGCTTTGAAATTCCTGATGAAAAGATAGTCTTGCTCTATCAACATTTACTGATCAATTGTAAAGCATTGTCCTTTTCCCACATACAACAAATACAACACTTCTGCAGCAGTCTTGAAGATATCTGGGTAAAGACACAGAAAATCTTTATAAATTAAGTTATTATTACTGAAAAAAAAAGTTGAAAACATTGTGACAAAAGGAGAATTTGCTCATGTTGAGCAATTTCTTCTTTTGTCACAATGTTTTTAAAAATTGTCTGCTGCAGAGACGTTAGAAAGCGAATGCATGTGGGAAAGGGTTAGCTCATCAATGATGTTCTGAACCCATTTCCTAATAATTATGCTATTTTCATAGCAGCAAGTGCACCTACTCAAGTGTTTGCTCAGGTTATCTCACACCACTTCTTCATACAACAGTCTTTCAAAGTATCTGGCTGCTTTTGCACATAGACTGTTCGAAGATGGTAGATAAAGGACTCTTGTCACAGCGACTTTTGTCAAACGTCAGAAAGAATTTTGGCCGAGCTGGGGTTCGACCTCTTAACCCCTGGATTGACAGCATGCATCGCTACTGACTGAGCTACCGGAGCTCAGCCCCCTTAATGGCTATCATTTAACCCTTTCCCTCATACGACAATTCTGCAGCAGACGACTTTGAACAGATTTTGTCAAAACATAGAAAATCTCCATAATTGAATGGATAACCTATGACTAAAAGCGGAAAACATTGTGGCAAAAGGAGAAATTGCTCGTTTTGAGCAATTTCTTCTTTTGTCACTATGTTTTCAAAAAGCCATCTGCTGCAGAGGCGTCAGAAAGCGTCTATATGAGGGAAAGGGTTAAGAAGGATTGATGACCAGTGTTAGGTTAAAATAATACTGGCATTCCTGATAAATAACCAAAATAATTTTATGAAATCAAAGATATATTATATCATATAAAATAATTGTTTTTGTGTATATTTCAAAAATTGAATAAATAAACAAAATGAGAGGAAAAAAAATCATAATTTCTTTTGGGAAGTATCTGTTATTGGATGATACCAATAATTGTCAAGTTAATGCTAAAATGCCATCATTTTATAACATCACATTTGAGGATGCAATTCACTCTTGGGGCCATGACTGCAGCGTAACATTTCAACTTTTATCAGATAATTAGTATGCCAGTCATGAAATATCTCAATATACATTTTTAGCTCGACTTTTGAAAAAAACGAGAGCTATCGTCATGACCCTGGCGTCGTCGGCGGTGGCGTCATCGTCCGGTTAAGGTTTTTTGTTTAGCTCATTTAGCTTGTTGTTTTTTTTCCTCCCTATCAGTCGAGCGTCTGTGCCGAACGCGGTGCTCTTGTTATCATTTATCGCGAAATGTAATAAATGATCGCATGTTTTCAACTTTATTCAATAATAATTATTGTTCTGCCATTTATCGAAAGTTTTCATATTTTTGACTAAGTGTTTTCAAAGCCGTTTGCTGCAGATTTGTTGTATGTGGGAAAGGGTTTAAACAATTATCAGAATTCTGGGATCAAAACGTACAATAAATATATTCTTTTATTAAAACCAAACTTAATTCTTCATTGTAAAGAGAGTCTAACCCTTTTCCACATACATCACATCTGTAAGGAGACAACTTCGCAATTATCTGGGCAAAAAATGTTGAAAATCTTTATATGTGCCAGTATTATTCATGAGTAGGGTTGAAAACAAAGTGGCATAAGTCATAGTCTGATGAAGATGTGGGTAAATGCATCTGTATGCGGTAAAGGCTTAAAGTACACACACACATGCATACATTTGAAAGGGTTGAAAAAAAAAAAAAACCTAGTCCAATAAAGGAAGGAAAAGAAAAGAAAAGGAAAGTTTTTGTCATATGAGACATGTATTGTGTTGACAGGTTTTTTATCAAATGAATTTGAAAAGGGTAAACAGGTTGTTATTGGGTGTATAAAAGTGATTGTTTTCTATATAAAATGTTTTGGCAAGCTTTCAAATCTTTTCACCAAGGTCTCTATGTTAGTTAAGGTTATTAAATACGTATCCCTTTCTCAGTACAACAAATCTGCAGCAGATGACATTGAAATTATCTAGGCAAAAACGTGCAGTATATCGATAAATGAAAGTATGATGATTGAAAACGGTGTGGCAAAAGTTGTCCTCCCGCGGATGTATTAAAGTGCGCCTCTCTGTGTGAAAAGGTCAACTGTTACCTTTAAACCCTTTCCCTCATATAGACACTTTCTGACGCCTCCGCAGCAGACGGCTTTTTGAAAACATAGTGACAAAAGAAGAAATTGCACAAAACGTGCAATTTCTCCTTTTGTCACAATGTTTTCCACTTTTTGTCATAGGTTATCCATTCAATTATGGAGATTTTCTATTATTTGACAAAATATGTTCAAAGTCGTCTGCTGCAGAATTGTCGTATGAGGGAAAGAGTTAAACCCTATATTAATGGTACTCATTGTAACCATTTCCCACATACAATTAATCCGCAGTGGAGAACTTTTAAAACATCTAGGAAAAGCAATGCAAAATCTCAATAAAAAGAATGTATAATTATTAAGGTTAAAAAATTGTGGACTGGTAAAAGAAGAAATGTCTCTTCATGAGCCGTTTCTTATTTTTCCTTAATTATATATATTCAAAGTTGTATGCTGCATTTAAATGTGTCATAATACATCAGTGTTAATCATATAAGGAGACTATTCCATCTCCTTTGAAAACATCCAATAATCTAGTGAACTTATATTTTATGAAACTGAATTGGAAATATTATGGAAAAGGAATAATAGTTTGTCTGCTGCAGAGGGATCAAAAGTCATCTGCGTCTAGAAATGGTTGACAAGATTAGAAGGGATTAAAATATTCAGAGACGAGGTTTCTTGAAATTCTTGATGATTGAAATAATCATTCCCTTTGTTTTTTTATCTCACGTTTACAGGAGTCAAGGAACAGATGGTCCCAGTGGTTTTGGGTTTGAGCTCACATTCAGACTTAAACGCGAGCCCGGGGAGACCAATCCACCCACTTGGCCTGCCACTCTTATGCAAGCTCTAGCCAGATACGTCTTTCAAACAGG
Organism: Serripes groenlandicus; assembly: GCA_031761405.1. Taxonomy (NCBI): domain Eukaryota; kingdom Metazoa; phylum Mollusca; class Bivalvia; order Cardiida; family Cardiidae; genus Serripes; species Serripes groenlandicus. The sequence goes on along the minus strand of JASEVX010000009.1, from coordinate 21,093,234 downwards.
TAAGGTTTTAGAAATGCCCTGGGTTGTTGTGTTATTTTCCATTTTCCCGAAAGAGCTCTCATTCAGCTCATCTGCAGCACACGATTTTTAAAGCCTTCCCTCATACAACAAATTAGCAGCAGATGACTTTGAAAACAGTTAGTCAAAAATATTGATTAAGGTTGAAAAACGTGGTAAGTAAAGGAGTCACTCCTTGTTTTGCGCATTTTCTCACTTTTGTGAAAAAATGTTTTCAAAAGTCGTCTGCTGTAGAGGTGTCTATTTGGGAAAGAATTTAAACATAGATTGTAAAAGGATACCGGTAAGTCAAAAGTCTGAGGTAATCAAATGAATGAATAATTAAGATGCATTTTCAATCGCTTAACCCTTTCCCTCATATAGACGCTTTCTGACGCCTCTGCAGCAGACAGCTTTTTGATAACATAGTGACAAAAGAAGAAATTGCACAAAACTTGCAATTTCTTCTTTTGCCACAATGTTTTCCACTTTTAGTCATAGGTTATCCATTCAATTAAGGAGATTTTCTATGTTTTGACAAAATACGTTCAAAGTTGTCTGCTGCAGAATTGTTGTATGAGGGAAAGGGTTAACCTTTTCCCACTTGCAGACACATGCAGATGCGTCAAAATGCGTCTATAAGCAGAAAAGGGTTAAAACCTATGCTGTAGGTACTAAGAGGAAGTTATGATTCTTTTGGGTACCCACAACAAAGGGTTTTTGCAAGGTTTGAACATATTTTGTCAAAAAGTGGAAAATCTCTATAATTGAATGGATAACCTATGACTAAAAGTGGAAAAAATTGAACGTTTTGTGCAATTTCTCATTTTGCCACTATGTTTTTAAAAAGACGTCTGCTGCAGAGGCGTCAGAAAGCGTCTATATGAGGGAAAGGGTTAACCTGATTAACCAGATACAGACTTTTTCTGATGCCTCTGCAGCAGGTGACTTTTAAAAACATTGTTCAATTTCTCCATTTGCCACAATGTTTTCAGCTTTATTCTATAATTGTTGTTTCATTTGTAGAAAGTTTCCACACTTTTTGCCAAGATGTATTTAACCCTTTCCCTCATATAGACGCTTTTTATCGCCTCTGCAGCAGTCGGCTTTTTGAAAACATAGTGACAAAAGAAGAAATTGCTCAAAAACGAGCAATTTCTCCTTTTGCCACAATGTTTTCCCACTTTTAGTCATAGGTTATCCATTCAATTAAAGAGATTTTCTATTTTTTGACAATATATGTTCAAAGTCGTCTGCTGCAGAATTGCCGTATGAGGGGAAGGGTTAACGTCGTTTGCTGTAGATTTGTTGTACTTGGGAAAGGGATTAAAGTTTGATGCAGATTTGTTGTACATGGGAAATTCATTCTTCTATTTCAGAGAACAAATTATACAGTGGGGACCACGTTCCCTGGCACATGCCCCTAGACGGCAGTGAGTCCCGAATACAACACATGCTCATGGCAGATGACCCCCAGTTACATCCCATCACTACGTCCTTTGGTACGGTCAGTTTTGTACAAATTGTCGGGGTATGTGCAGAGGAATTACGCGCAGCACAGCACTGGAACGGCCCTGGAGTTATTGAGTTGTTGAGATCAATAACATTGTAAGTCAAATGTTAAAATCAATTTCTAAATTTTTGTTAAAACGGTTTAGCTTGGTAGCCTGTGGTTTAAACTAAATGTAAACATCAGGAAATGTAAAAAAGCAGTGGCTTTGTGCGATTGGAATCAAGTAATTAGGATGGATTTTAAAATGAGCCTTTCCTGCTTTGAATTTGGAAGAGTCCATAACCAATTCTAGGAATATCAAGATAAAATAATTGATTTGATCAGCCAACAGTATAGCCCTTTCCCCCATACGACAATTCTGCAGCAGACGACTTTGAACGTATTTTGTTAAAACATAGAAAATCTCCATGACAAAAAGTGGAAAACATTCTGGCAAAAGGAGAAATTGCACGTTCTGTGCAATTTCTTCTTTTGTCACTATGTTTTCAAAATGCCGTCTGCTTTAACCCTTTCCCCCATACGACAATTCTGCAGCAGACGACTTTGAACGTATTTTGTTAAAACATAGAAAATCTCCATAATTGAATGGATAACCTATGACAAAAAGTGGAAAACATTGTGGCAAAAGGAGAAATTGCACGTTCTGTGCAATTTCTTCTTTTGTCACTATGTTTTCAAAACGCCGTCTGCTTTAAGGCTTGGCGAGACAGCATATATTTGCATGCTGGCCTGGCTCTATGCTTATTACTGTAGGCACTGGCTTTACTATATGTTCCAGCTACCAAAGGGTTAACCCTTTCCCTCATATAGATGCTTTCTGACGCCTCTGCTGCAGATGACTTTTTGATAACATGGCGACAAAAGAAGAAATTGCTCAAAATGAGCAATTTCTCCTTTTGTCACTATATTTTCAACTCCATTCAATTTTTGTAATTTTAAAAGAGAGTTTCCAATTGTTTTCAAAGTCGTCTGCTACAGATTTGTTGTATGTGGGAAAGGGTTACAGCAAGTTTAGTATATAAAGGAAGCGCCTCATTGCTCCTAGGTCATTATAATGAAAGGTTGTAAATTTAAGTTTTGAGGCTGTCAGTTGCACCCATTTTGTATAAATTTGTCATTATTTGCATTATGTAACATAACCTGTCCAATAACCAAGACCTATGAAATGTATGTTGTATCACCCAACAGAGCTGGTGGCCTTTGGCTAATAACAGACATGCGACGAGGGGAATCTCTGTTTGAAATTGGGCCTAGCTTGCAGGAGAAGGTCGACAGCGGAATTGAGACGGAGGGTTCGAATCTAAGTGGCGTCAATAGCAAGTGTCAGTGGGAGGAGCCGGGCGAATCCGATCGAGAAAGTCAATATAATAAGGAGACATTCGATGAAGATGAAAATGAACAACGGGGGCATATTTCCATCTTAGGTATGTAGCAGGACTCCGTAAACGTTGAAATCTCAATCCGCCCAGTATGAATAAATATCCCCCTTCTTCCTCAGGTTGCAGTTGAAGGTCACACATCATAGCAAAAACACACTTATCTTTAAACGAGGGAAGTATTACTGGAAAAAAATAGAAAACATTGTGGTAATAAGAGATATTGCTACTTTTGAGCAATTTCTCCTTTTGTCACAATGTTTTCAAAAGTCGTCTGCTGCATAGGCAATGGAAAATGTCTATATGTGTGAAAGGGTTAATTAAAGTATCTCATTTCTACATACAACAAATCTACTTTTGAGTTATTTCTCCTTTTGTCACAATGTTTTCAAAATTCGTCTGCTGCATTATATATATATATAGGCATTGGAGAACGTTTATATGTAGGAAAGGGTTTATTAAAGTATCTCATTTCCACATACAACAAATTGACAGCAGACAGTTTAACCCTTTCCCTCATAAAGACGCTTTCTAACGCCTCTGCAGCAGACAGCTTTTTGAAAACATGGCTACAAAAGAAGAAATTACTCAAAACGAGCAATTTCTCCTTTTGTCAACATGTTTTCAACTCTATTCAATTATTGTACTAGGAAAGTCAAATTACCAAACTGCAATACAAAGACTAGTGCAATGTTCCTCTGCAGCAGTTGCCAACTGGTTTTTACCCTTTCCCACATACAGCAAACCTGCAGCAGATGACTTTGAACAATATCTTCTCAGAAATATAGAAAATTGTAGGTATAATTACTGAAAAAAGTTTGAAAACGGTGTGTCAAAAAAGAGAAATTTCTTGTTTTGAGCAAGATCTCTTTTAGTCATAATGTTTTCAAAAATCATCTGCTGCAGATGCGTCAAAATACTTTATAGGTGGGTAAAGGTAAATGAAGTGCAAATTGGTAAGTTTGACAATCACGGGGATTGTATTGACGTCATTGTATTAAGAGGGGGGTCTCGTGATGGCAGCTGTTATTTTGTTTTGAAGTATAATTAAATATACATGTATCTGTATTTTAACCCTTTCCATCATACAACAATTCTGCAGCAGACTACTTTGAACATATTTTGTCAAAAAATAGAAAATCTCTATAATTGAATGGATTATAAACCTATGACTAAAAGTGGAAAACATTGTGGCCAAAAGGAGATGAGAAATTTCTCTTTTTGACACAACATTTTCAACTCTGTTAATCATTTCCCACCTGCAGACGCATTTTGACACAATAGCAGCAGACAACTTTTGAAAACATTGTGGCCGAAGGTGAAATTGCTCATGAAGAACAATTTCTGCTTTGGTCACAATGTTTTCAGCTTTATTTTACAATGAAGCTATCTTTTATGGAGATTTTTCAGGTTTTTGTCACTGTTTTCAAAGGGGTCTGCTGCAGATGTGTTGTATGTGGGAAAGGGTTAACAATTAAACTCTCATTTATGGAGATTTTTCTCACTTTTTTTTTTGTCAAGATGTTTTCAAAGTCGTCTGCTGCTGATTTGTTGTATGTGGGAAAGGGTTAAGATATCTGCATTATTGATGTAACGTGTATCTCTCTAAAAAGTGTTTCATTACAGAAATAATTATTATACCCCCAAAAAACAAAGTTTTGGGGGGGTATATAGGAGTCACTGTGTCGGTCGGTCGGTATGTCGGTCGGTCGGTCGGTCGGTCGGTCGGTCGGAAGCCATATTTTGTCCGAACCATATCTTAACAATGCAACATAGGATTTGAACGAAACTTCATAGGATGATACAACACATTGAGAGGAAGTGCGGTGTACAGGAACCATAACTCTATTTTATCTAAATACAAAGTTATTGCCCTTTGTTACTTTTTCTTATTCGTAGAGTCTTGTCCGGAGCATAACTTTAAAACTAATTGTTGGAATTTAATAAAACTTCATAGGATGATACAACACATTGAGAGGAAGTGCAGTGTATAGGAACCATAACTCTATTTAATCTAAATAAAGAGTTATTGTCCTTTGTTACTTTTTCTTGTCCGGAGAATTACTTAATAACTAACAGATGGAATCTAATAAAACTGCATACAATGGTAGAGCATAATCAGAGGAAGTGCAGTGTACAAGAAACATAACTCTAATTTACATAATTACAGAGTTATTGCCCTTTGTTACTTTTTCTTATTCGTAGAGTCTTGTCCAGAGCATAACTTTAAAACTGATTCTTGGAATTTATTAAAACTTCATAGGATGATACCACACATTGAGAGGAAGTGCAGTGTACAGGAACCATAACTCTATTTAATCTAAATACCGAGTTATTGCCCTTTGTTACTTTTTCTTGTCCGGAGAATTACTTAATAACTAACAGATGGAATCTAATAAAACTGCATACAATGGTAGAGCATAATCAGAGGAAGTGCAGTGTACAAGAACCATAACTCTAATTTACATAATTACAGAGTTATTGCCCTTTGTTACTTTTTCTTATTCGTAGAGTCTTGTCCAGAGCATAACTTTAAAACAAATTGTTGGAATTTAATTAAACTTCATAGGATGATACAACCCATTGAGAGGAAGTGCGGTGTACAGGAACCATAACTCTATTTTATCTAAATACAGAGTTATTGCCCTTTGTTACTTTTTCTTGTCCGTAGAATTACTTAATAACTAATAGATGGAATCTAATAAAACTACATATAATGGTAGAGCATAATCAGAGGAAGTGCAGTGTACAAGAAACATAACTCTACTTTACATAATGACAGAGTTATTGCCGTTTGTTACTTTTTCATATTCGTAGAGTCTTGTCCGGAGCATAACTTTAAAACTAATTGTTGGAATTTAATAAAACTTCATAGGATGATACAACACATTGAGAGAAAGTGCAGTGTACAGAAACCATAACTCTATTTAATCTATGGCCCTTTTGTTGGTCGGTCGTAAACCATATTTTGAGTCAAGGTGCTGTTTTGGGGGTATTTATCATCTTCAGTGATATTTCTAGTTTTCTTTATTTACAGAAACGGATCAGATCAAAGCCACATTGTCTCGAGGTCTTCACTCAGATTTAAGAGGAGAGATTGGGCAGTTTGGAAAGTAAGTTACATCCCACACACATGCATTTTAATCCCACTTTCAGTTATATACAATCACGACTTTTGAAACAAAGAGCAATTTCTTCTTTTGTCACAATGTTTTCAAAAGTGGTCTGATGCAGTGGCGTCTGGATGTGGGAAAGGGTTAAATCGGGTTTGCGAATACTTGTTGATTAAATTGGCGGTGTTACCACTAGATTACCCAGAGAATACTGTCACAGTTTCCATCATGTGGGAAAGGGTCAATCTGCATCAAATTTGCCTTGTAACCATCTGGGGTATTATTTGTTTTATCTGAAAATATTGAAGTTTTATTTTTACAAACATGAAAACAATGTTGGAAAAGGAGAAATTTCTCTTTTTTCCCCAAAAAAGTTTTCAAAAGTGGTCTGTGACAGAGGCGTGTACAGTCTTCTATTTCAAAGAAAAGGTTTAACCCTTTCCCACATGCAGACATCTAGGCAAAAATGTGAAGGAAAAAAATGAATATTTAATTATTAAATAGAGTTGAATACATTGTGGTGACAAAAGGAGAAATTGCTTGTTTTGAACATTTTCTCCTTTTTGTAACAATGTCTTCAAATGTAGTATGCTGCTGCAGAGCTGTCATAAAGTGTCTGTATGTGGGGAAGGGTTAAACATTATGATATTGTATTACCACAGACCAAGATCGCGGAAGAATTCCTTCGACAGCACCGGTAGTTCCGAGGCTGATGCACCGACAGAGTTACTTCGTACGCGGACCCTGGAATATGTTCATCTAAAATTCAATCTTGAGGCTGCCTCCTTACTACCCTTAGCTTTAAGGTAAGTTCATTTTAACGCACATTTGTACTACCAATATCACAGATATCACGACCTGCATTAGATGACTTTTGAAAACATTATGGCAAAAGGAGAAATTCCTCATGGTGAGAAATTTCCCTTTTGCCAAAATAGTCATGTTTTTGAATGATCTTGTTAATTTGGACTGAATTGACCTAAACCTAAACATTTATTGTCCCCTGCTTTAGCGAAAGCGTGGGGACTATTAGTTCTCATTCGTCAGTCAGTCCGTCCGTCCGTCCCTCCGTCACGCTGTCACAAAAACTTTAACCTTGGTCATAACTTCTGAACCGTAATAGGTACTGCTTTCATATTTCACATGTGTATTCCTTGTCACAACCCCTTTCCATCAATACCAATTTTTTTGACCTTGTGACCTTGACCCTGGTGGGGGACCATAATTCTCTGAATTTACTTGTTCCTAACCCTTTCCCACCTACAACAAACTTGTCTGCTATACAATAAACTTGTAGCAGACAAGCTTGTTGTCATCTAGGCAATAATATGGAAAATTCTATAAATGGAAGAGTAATTATTGAGTTGAAAACATTGTGACAAAAGTTCTCTGTTACAGAGGCATCAGAAAGCGCGGTATGTTGTAAAGGGTTAGAATGTTTGTTATATTACAAGAGGGATATTGACGCATCATTTTTTTACCTGAGCTAAAAATTCAATCCTTAACGCTTTCCCTCATACAACAATTCTGCAGCAGACGACTTTCAACGTATTTTGTCAAAACATAGAAAATCTCCATAATTGAATGGATAACCTATGACAAAAAGTGGAAAACATTGTGGCAAAAGGAGAAATTGCACGTTTTGTGCAATTTCTTCTTTTGTCACTATGTTTTCAAAAAGCCGTCTGCTGCAGAGGTAGTCGGAAAGCGTCGATATGAGGGAAAGGGTTAAACTGTTAATTTCATTACAGGGGGAGATTGAGGCATGGTCGTCACTTCACGTTTATGAGTGCCACAAACGATTCTGCCATTACCCTCGTATCGCCCAGTGTGAACGGGTCAATCGCAGATGAGGAACACCCATTTGCCGCCCATGGGCTCTGGCTACAAGTATTACTCGCAGACGACTTCATAGAAGAAATGTGTATTGACCTAGAGGAACTTTCAAATCCGGATGATGTAAGTCTTGAAATTGTTTCTTTAACACTTTCTCACTTCTTTTGAAAACATTGTAGTAAAAGAAGAAATTGCTCATAATTAGATTAGTATCTATGACAATTCTGCAGCAGACGTCTTTGAACGTATTTTGTCAAAAAATGGAAAATCTCCATAATTGAATGGATAACCTATGACCAAAAGTGGAAAACATTGTGGCAAAAGGAGAAATTGCACGCTTTGTGCAATTTCTTCTTTTGTCACTATGTTTTCAAAAAGCCGTCTGCTGTAGAGGCATCAGAAAGCGTCTATATGAGGGAAAGGGTTAACTTACCCAGAAAATGCTGTTATATAACTGAAAATATTTTGAATGCTGCGTAAAACACCAAACAATCAATGCTTCTGATTTATTTGATGAATGTGGGAAAGGGTTAATACCAACGCACAAAGGGTTTGAATGTCAAAGAAAGATGTTAGAATATTAAATACTTGGTCTTATTGCAAGCTTTGAGCAATAACTTAACCGTTTCCCTCATACGAGAAAACTGCTGCAGCAGACGACTTTGAACATATTTTGTCAAAAAATAGAAAATCCCTATATTAATTGAATGGATAACCTATGACTAAAAGTGGCAAACATTGTGGCAAAAGGAGAAATTGCACGTTTTGTGCAATTTCTTCTTTTGTCACTATGTTTTCAAAAAGCTGTCTGCTGCAGAGGCGTCAGAAAGCGTTTGTATGAGGGAAAGGGTTAAAGAACCGTCATTACAACACTTCTTTGCATAGCGTGGAACTAAAACTATATATTTTTGGATTTTTCAGATGTTGTTACCCAAAACGTATCGGTGGCCAGAACGTCGATTGTGTATAACGATACTTCCAGACGAGGCATAGCCCCAGACAGGGTGATATTCTATCACAGACTTAACTTGAATAATGACCCAACAGTTGTGAGGACAGGAGTTACACCTTCATTTCATTGTTTGAAAACTAAGAAATGATTACATTGGTGGATGAAGAGATGGCGGTAGAAAGGCTTTCCTCCCCCCCTAATACGTTTGTTGTATACAATAGAATGCGTAGTATGGGGATGGGTTGCAAACTTGTGTACAGATTTGGGAAGAGTGTTCCTTGGAGGATATCAAAACCTTTTTGCCCATCTATATAGAAAGAACATGCAGCAGATGAATTTGAAAACGTCGGTTTGAAAATCTCGCTATTTATAAGTACAATTTCAGGATAAAGTCAAAAACATTGTGGGGAAAAAAGAAATTTCTTGTAATGAGCATTTTGTCTGTCACAATGTTTTCAAGTCTTCTGCTGTAGACATGTGATAAAAGTTCTCTATGTGGGAAGGAGTTATCGTCGAAGTATAGTATTTATGATTTGAAATGTAAATCAAGTTCTAAATTCAGAATTGACCATCAACAGGATTCTTATTCAATTCAAAGTTTAATAGGGGTTTTGAGAAATATTTCAACAATCCAAGAACCTGATACTTCCGTCTACTTGTATAAAGTGATGGAATAAGAAACAGAATCATGAAATACTATCAAGATACAGTGGAATGGTGATTGTGAAGGATTTTGTTCTTATTTATGGATTTAAAGAGTTAAGTGATTTATTACCAAGTGTTCGCAATATGTTGGGAAACATTTTATAAGTTTGTGATTGCCTTTCATCCAAAGTTTTGGAAGGAAGTGGGACGTTTTACACAACAGTTTCTTCTAGTCAGTTTTATATGTTTGTTAAAAATGCAATTGTTTGTATATAAATACAGTTAAAATGGCATACATGATATCGTCCTTTCCAGCAATGTGAACCTTGCATCACAAAATAACCCTAGAAAATAAAATCTTCATTAATCATTAATAATGGTATACCAAGATTTGACAACACTGCGGAAGTTTAATTTTTGAAAACACGTGAAAAAAGAAATATCTCTCTTTTTCGCCATAAATATTTTCTCGTTCTCTTTGCCTCTATTAAAGTGTTGTATATTTGAAAGAGTCGTAATGTAGCATAGATAAGTTAAATTGTGATGCAGAAATTGTCCTATTTCCATTTCTATGGACAACTTTTTATGATTGAGAAAAAGAAATTAAATATGAGCTTGGGCAAAGGTACAAACAAGTTTGCATTTCTGAACAGTGAAGGTTCAGATCAACCTGTACATCTGATAAGTGAGGATCTACACAACTCAAAAAAAGTGTTCTAACATCCTTATGTTAAGTTCTATGTGACCAGTGTAGATCCAGATCAAACTTTGCAGATGCACAGACAGACTGATCTGGATCTTCACTGTTCTCTAAAGCAGCCGACAACCATTTCCCAAGAAACAAGCTCATAATTATGTTGATGGAAGGGATGATAAATATCATGTCACAAGGGGGTTATTAACCCTTTCCCACATATAAACCCATTTTGTCACACCTGCAGCAGACCACTTTTGAAAACATTGTGACAAAAGGAGAACTTGCTTAAAAGAGCAATTTCTCCTTTTGCAACAATTTTTGCAACTTTTTTCATTAATTATACCTACAAATTACAGAAATTTTTCATCTTTTTTAGTAGACATATTCAAAGTCATTTGCTGTATTGTCTGTATGTGGGAAGGGTTAATTTCTTATTTGACTATCAAGCCCTGTGTTGTGGGTTCTTAGTCTCAAGGAAGTGATTCTTTTGAACATTCACAACATAGGGTTCTGTTCAGATTTAAAGAGAGATGTTCGCAGGGAAAACCCAAATTTGGGGGAAAAAAACCAAATATCTCTTCTTATCTACACCTCTATAGATACAGAAACATGTCGGCACAGCATATCTCTCAGGTTCTCAAAAGGATTATAAATGGTTGTTTGATTTTTATGAAATTATTTGATCTTAACAAAAAAAATAACTTTCTGTCAAAATGTTTTCAACTTTTATTTATCATACTTTCATTTACTGAGATTTTCTATATTTTTGCCGGGGTGTTTTCAAAGTTGTCCGCTGCAGATTTTTTTCTAAGTGAGAAAGGGGGGGAAAAAGGAGAATTTTGAATTTCCCCTCCTTATTCAAACGTTAATTCTTTACAGAACCTGTTGCATGATGTGCTTTGTTGATAGACTGATCTTAAACTTATCTAAAACTATATAAAGAGATTATTGTATATAGTGTGTGAATGACCTTTAGAGCTGCTGTTATAGAGTTGTAAAATAGCTGTGTCATGATGCAATTCATTTTTGTTCAGTTCAATAAATTAACTGTTTCCCCAATACCACAGGTCTGCAGCAGATGACTATAAAAAGACATTAACTCAAAATTATGGATAATTTATCATCTATAAATGAAAGCACATTTACTGAATGTTTTCAAAAGTCGTCTGATGCAAAGGGATTCTGTATATTGGTATGGGTTTAAGTAATACAGGATAAGCTGAAAACCTTGTCATTGTTGCTTAACCTTACCCTCATATAGACGCTTTCTAACACCTCTGCAGCAGACGGCTTTTTGAAAACATAATGACAAAAGAAGAAATTACTCAAAACAAGCAATTTCTCCTTTTGCCGCAATGTTTTCCACTTTTAGTCATAGGTTATCCATTCAATTATAGAGATTTTTTTATTTTTCGACAAAATATGTTCAAAATCGTCTGCTGCAGAATTGTCGTATGAGGGAAAGGGTTAATAGGAGAATTTCATCATCTCTAGGATGTTTTCAAAAGGTCTTCTGCAGAGGTGTGAAAATGCATCTGTATTAGTGAAAGGGTTCAGAATTGTGCCACTTTGAAATACTGCATATATCATCAGCTCTAGATTTTTTGTTGTTTGTTGCCATAAGATTGAAATCTCTTCATTGATTAACCTTTTCCCACATACAACAAAAATGCAGCAGACGACTCTGAAAATGTAGTGACAAAATCCTGAAAAATCTCCGTAAAAGATAGCTTAATTGTTAAATAAAGTTGAAAACATTGTGGCCAAAGGAGAAATTGCTCATCATGAGCAATTTCACCTTTGTCACGATGTTTTCAAAATGCGTCTGCAGGTGGGAAATGGTTAATAAATGTATATGATTATTATCATTATCTTAAGTAATGAATAATGATTATGAAATTTTATCCATACTCTTTGGGATAAACCAACCTCAAGTGTATTCGGGACATTTGTAAGTTTCTGCAGCAGACGACTCGAGGTATACTGGCAAAAATCTGACAAATCTCCTTAAATGAGAGTGTAAATATTAAATAAAATTGAAAACATTGTGGCAAAAAGAGAAATTGCTCATTATGAGCACTTTCTCCTTTTCTCGCAATGTTTTCAAAATTTGTCTGCTACAGATAATTTATATGGGGGAAAGGGGGGTTAAACCTGTCATGAGAGAGATCTTACCTCTATGCCTTTTGGATAATTTTTGTTTTCATGTGGAAAAGGATATAATATGATAACTAAATAGCTGATTTCAATATGTGACAACAACGGTGAATGTGATTTTTATTTTTTTTTAGCTCACCTGAGCACTTAGTGCGGGATGACCCATTGTGATCACCCACCGTCAGGCGGCAGTGTCTGTCCATCAGTCCGTCTGTCTGTTTGCATTTTCCTAAAACAATTTCTTACCTTTAACAAAAGACCAATTTCAAAATTATTTCACAGGAATGTTCTTGCTGAGCTTGATTTCTTTAAAAATGTATGATAAAAACCATAAAAAACCTTCTTGTCCAAAAGTACTTGGCAGATTTAAAAATAATTTGACAGGTACATGTATGTCAACTCTACTAAGATAAATTAATTATTCTGATCCATTGAAGACGTGGCCGCCAAGAATTCTTGTTTAAAACTTAAGGTCAGATTTGAAAATAATTTGGCACAATTGACCCACTACTAAGATTGTTCCCATTATTTGAATTTGAACAGGGGGCGGGGGCTTAGTTTTCCTTATAGGTATACGATGAGAACAATTAAAACTACTTATAAGTTCTATTTAGTCAGGTGAGCCTATAGGTCCACCATGGGCCTTTTGTTTAATGTGTGTTATTTATGAAAATATCAAAAATAAAACTTGTGTGTATAATTTGTAAATAGATGCTGCTATCTTTAGATGAAAACAAACATAATTGTAGACATTTTTGATAAAGTGTGTATTCTGAACATGCACAAAATGTACGTAACCTTTACTCTGACACTAGTTACTATAAACTGCACGAGTGCCTTACAAAGGATTTCTTCGTGAATATAATCTTCTTTGTTGAATAACTGAGAGCATATTTTCTGTCAATATTTAGAATCTACTGATAATAATGATTAAATACATTAAAGTTAAGATAACAGTTTCAATTGGAATTAGAAATTTGTTTTTCAAACTTTAATCAGAGCTTTAGATAAGGGGTCTTTTTCACATTCTAAAATCCTTTTTATTTGCACTCAAACACTATGTTGTGGGTACTCAAACAAATTCTCTGACTGAGGCGATTCTTTTGAGCACTGACAACGTAGTGTTTGGTTGGGTATTAACCGTTTCCCAGACATACAGACACATTCTGATGCCTCTGCAGCAGACAGCTTTTTGAAAACATACTGACAAAAGAAGAAATTGCTCAAAACGAGCAATTTCTCCTTTTGCCACAATGTTTTCCACTTTTAGTCATAGGTTATCCATTCAATTATAGAGATTTTCTATTTTTTGACAAAATATGGTCAAAGTCGTCTGCTGCAGAATTGTCGTATGAGGGAAAGGGTTAACCGTTTCCCACATTCAGGCACTATTGGATGCATCGCAGTAGACAGACAACTTTTGAAAACATTGTAGCTTAAGGAGAAATTTCTCTCATTTTCGCATTAATGTTTTCAAAGGGATATGCTGCAGGATTGTTGTATGTGAGAAAGGGTTAACAGAAACGCGACGTTATCTAGCTTTTTGTTAAATATATATAAAAATATAAATGTCCATGGTTCCTTAAAAATTAAGCTTTGTTAACAAGATTGTCTAATTGACAGTCATAATCACATTCTGTATTGGTTGAAAAGGACATTTACAGACTGTAGTCTAAATTGGTTGAATTTATGTCACCAGAGGGTCTTTTCTGTTAATTTGATAATGTCCCAAAGTTATTGAGTTTTCCAAGCTTTTCTTTGTTGCTTTTTCCTTACGTCCACTTGTTAAGAGACAACTTTTGAATCTAATTTTTATTCATGACAAGCTCCAAGGTGTTCCAAATGTGTGTGTATTTTTTGGATGATAAAGCGGGACATGCAAGTAGTGTTGCCGATCCTGAATATTGGGCTTTTGACTTGTCTGTCAATATCTAAGGTCATATTTGTCTGCATGTCCAAGCAAAGCTTACACTTTGCATAAAGCTTTCATCTTATTGAACAGAGGTCTAAAAAAGGAGCATATTACATGTTCTTAAATCGTTATTTGACCTCGAAACCCTATGTTGTGGGTACTCAAAAGAATCATCTCAATGAGATGATTCTTTTGAGTATACCCACAACATAGAGTTTAATTTAGAATGAAGTGAGATATTTTTTGAAAGAAACACCTGTTTACTTCTTCTTATCAGGGGCTCTGTTGTGTTCCTGAGCAAGAGAGCATCATAAAGGGGGAGAAAAATTAAATCCCAGTATTATACTTTGGGCACCTTGGATGCACTCTGTTATTTTCTGTCTTTGACTCGAGTCTGTTGACTTCTAAATGCTTTACTGTTTCTTTTTAGCTTTTTATAAAAAATTAACCCTTTTCCCCTTGCAGACACATTTTGTTTGACGCATCTGCAGCAAATGATTTTTGAAAACGTTGTTGCAAAATAGGAAGTTACTTATAATGAGCAACTTCTCCTTTTGGCGAAACGTTTTTAACTTTATTTACTAAAAAAAAAAATCATTTATAGAAAATGTCCTTATTTTATCTCAAATGTTTTTAAAGTCGCCAGCTGCAAATTTGTTGCATGTGGGAAAGGGTTAAACAAATTGTAATCTTCCCACACTGAAATATGGAAAGAAGGAATGACATTTCTTTCACAGGATAGGGTAGATGACTCGTTACAGAATCAAACTTTGTATACGCATAGTAACCACCGAGATTAAGTCAAGTGATTTTTTTTGTTTTAAATTGGTCTCTGTTATGCGACTAACAACTTACGTTTTTTTAATCTGTTTTACCCTTTCCCACTGTTTGATACATTCTGACACATCTGCAGCAGACGACTTTTGAAAACACTGTGACAAAAGGAGAAATTGATCAAATAGAGCAATTTCACGTTTTGCCACAATGTTTTCAACTTTTTTTAGTAATTATACTTTCTCATGTTTTTGCATGATTGTTTTCAAAGTCGTCTGCTGCAGTTTTTTTGTATGTGAGAAAAGGTTTTAACAACTTTTATAATATATGTATATGAAAGTAAATAAATAAACACTTGCCAAATCATTGGGACAACTGTCTTTTGCCATACTTTATAGGAGAAGTGCAGCATTAACCCTTTCCCTCATACGACAATTCTGCAGCAGACGACTTTGAACATATTATGTCAAAATATGGAAAATCTCCATAATTGAATGGATAATCTATGAGAAAAAGTGGAAAACATTGTGGCAAAAGAAGAAATTGCACGTTTCGTGCAATTTCTTCTTTTGTCACTATGTTTTCAAAAAGCCGTCTGCTGCAGAGGCATCAGAAAGCGTCTATATGAGGGAAAGGGTTAAGACACTTTTCTTGAAAGAAGCCTTTAATAGCACAATTTCAGAAATTGATTAGAATACTAATCTGTCTGGTCCTAATCTGATCTGCGCTTCTCTGCAAGTACAATATAACCCGGTTTTAACCTTTTCCACAGACAGATGTTATATTCCCTCTTAAAGTTACTCTGAATCAAACGTCTTTGTTGTTTTGGTTTTGCTTTCTAACAAAATATCGTCATTGTCTATATAGTCTCTTACGCCGTCGTCTTTATTTTTCGAAACCTTTCGAAGTTTATAAAAATTATTAAACAGTGGAGAAGTAATATATTCAGGATTTATTCCAAGATGAAAGCAGTTTGCATCATTTTGAAAATTTTAAATATAAAAATGCTCAAAATTAAAAAAAAAATCCTTCTCCATTCCATCATACTATAAATCTCTAGCAGCCGACAACTTTGAGAACATCTAGGCAATAGTATGGACAATTTAATTATTGAGTAATGTTGAAAACAATGTGGGTATAGGAGATATTTCTCATTATAAGTAATATTTCTTTTGCTGCAATGTTTTCAGAAGTCATGTGCTGCAGGTGGGAGACTGGGTCAAGCATTTTCGATTGCTTTTCCATGCAAACAATTCAGATAGCATAATGTGTTAGTTGATTTAACTTGTACCAAGCCGACTTTATATGGTATTATTTGAAGTTGTTATTCATGAAGGAAAAACACACTTAACCCTTTCACTTATGTAGACACTTTCTGACGCCTCTGCAGCAGACAACTTTTGAAAACGTGGTGCAAAAGAAGAAATTGCTCAAAACGAGCAACTTCTCTTTGCCAGTGTTTTCAACTTTATTCAATTTTGTTACTATTATTTATAGAGATTTTTCACATATTTGCATATATGTTTTCAAAGTCATCTGCTGCAGAGTTATCTTATGTACGAAAGGGTTAATGAAGACATTGTTAAAAATATGTTGTAACTCTTTGAAAAGGAGAGAAAAAAGGTGTATTTTTAGTATCAATTTCTTACCTATGTCACTTCATTTGAAAAGCTTTTAAGACATTTTCTGAATGGAATTAGTGACCTGAATCTTTTGATCTATTTAATAAAGTACTATTGTCAATTTGATAGAAAAACTTAATTGTACAGCTTAACAAGAAAATCTTTTGAAAGTGAGTGTTTGTAAACAGTGCAGATCAATAACAGATTTCATGTTCATACAGTATGATTTTGGTCTGCGCTATGTCCAATTCAATAGAAAATGTTTATTAAACCTATGCAGTTTAAGTGCTTATTCAACAAAATGTATTTCTCGTGAGACGGAAAAATAGAAGGAAATAAACAAAAGTAAAAGTCCAAGAAAAATACTTATACTGTTTTAGTGTTTATTGCAGTAAATGTATTATGTTAATCAATTCAAATTTAATTACATAAAGCCAAGTAGGAAAATGTTCAATGAAAGTTATTGATGATCTAAATGGGTTCAAGATAAAAGAAAGGATTAAATCTTTCATCTGCAGCAGATGACAATTGAAAACATTGTGGCCAAATAATAATTGCTCTATGCTTTAACCCTTTCCCTCATACGACAATTCTGCAGCAGACGACTTTGAACATATTTTGTCAAAACATAGAAAATCTCTTTAATTGAATGGATAACCTATGACTAAAAGTGGAAAACATTGTGACAAAAGTAGAAATTGCTCGTTCTGAGCAATTTCTTCTTTTGTCACTATGTTTTCAAAAAGCCGTCGGCTGCAGATTTGTTGTATATGGGAAAGGGTTAAGGCACAATGCCAAGTTTTAACTATCCTTCATGGGCTTGTTGTGAAGTGAGTGTCTATTTTTAGTAACATATCAAGTTTCAGGCTTTTGTTGGTGGGAACTTTTATTTTGTAATATGGCAGGTATCTTGGCAAAAAGGCCTTTATTCCCTTATAACTTACCCTTAACCCTTTCCCACAAACAAAAAATCTTTTTGAGCAATGTTTTCTTTTGTCACTATGTTTTCAAAAAGCTGTCTGCTGCAGAGGCGTCAGAAAGCATCTATATGAGGGAAAGGGTTAAGAGGAATTTCTCCTTGCTTACAATACTTTAGACTGATTCACAGGCTTGCACATCCTATTTTTGCAATTCGCTCCATAAGCAAGCAAATTTCAATCTCGGTATTTTATAAACAAGCTGACAGTGGTCAGGCACTTATCTTATTGCAAAAGCCTATGGACAGAATTGATAAGATAATTTAACAACTTTTCTTGAAATGTGCTTCATGTGAACTTTTCTGATATATGGAACTCTTTGTGTGTTTGTATGTAAACATTTAGAAAAAGGCTTGTCCTGCAGCATTGCATGTAATATCTTTCATTCCCAGCCAAAGGCAGATGGGGAATATTGCTTAGGTGTTGTTTTTCCTTCTATCCGGGGCAATATGTAAGGCATGGTACAATTGAATTGATTAAAGCTAAATGGAAAATGTCAGACAGCAAGTCTTACTAAGATTGCTTCAAAGACACCAGAGATATGTTTGCTTGAACCTTATATAGTGTGTATGTGCTGTATATTATGTTTTATATTACAATTACCCTGTGAACAACACTCTACAGGCCTCATTGAACATCCTTGGTCAAACTATAAACTGGGTCAAACCGTATTAAAAACTAAGTCACAAGGTCAAATTTGAGAAAACCCTTCTGAATAGCCTATTGTACCAAGATGGTCCAAGCATTCTTTTACAGTTCAATTTTTGTGGAGGATCTAATTTCAATGAATTAATTTGTTCATGATAAGCTTGAAAGCATTTCGAAAGTTTATATTTAACATTTACATGTACTTTTATTCAATAACTTATTTATTTCATTGGAACATTTAAGTCTTGTTTATACAGTTCAATAATGCATCAAACAGTTTTGTAATTATGAAAAATAAAAATTAAAGATGTGGTGGGGATATGGGAAAGAATTTAGGAAAATCTAGACTGAAAACGAAATATAGTAAATAATTGTTTATGTCATGTGAATGTTTTTTGTTACTATGTAACTATCGTTTTATCTAAATATAAAAGAGGTTCTATGTAAAAAATGTTTCATATCAACATGAGCATCATTATTAATTTCATTTGACTCATTTACATTAGTGATGATAGAATGTTTCATTCTATGTTTTTATTGTGTATTTGTTTAATGTATTGGTTGTCATGGAAGATTGAACATATTGTATTGACAATTATTTCCATGATGATTTTCACACAATAAGAAATAAAAAAAATATAATTGAACATACCACCTTGTTTACATTGTTTCATATGGTTGTCTGTTTAGACCTTGACCATAACCTTGTAATTATTTTATCCCCCATCACCGAGCACAATACAGAACAATTTAGAGGTTATGTAGCAGTCGTTCACGCACATCTGCAGCAAATAACTACCGAAAGAAAGTGACTTTGGAAAGGGGACATTTACTCAAAACCAAGTCTATACACGTTTTATGTGCATGCTCTTTCGGAAGAAAGCATCCTCATGGGGTTTTAAATTCCTCAGATGCTTTACAACGCAGATAACTTTATAATGGTATTTCCCTTTATTTGTATCCTGACACTGCCTTTGTGACAGAATCGAGGGCTTGGCGTGAAACGGTTGTAACTTAAATTGGTATTGTTTTACCAACGTTAATCACCTCGCCATAAAGTCTTTGTAAGCGTTAAATCATATTTCTTTGTAAACAATGGAAATTTAGGTGCCATTGCTCGTTCTGAGCAATGACATCTAAATTTCCATTGTTTACAAAGGGGTCAAAATTGCCCCCCAAACCAGGGTTTTCAAAATAGGTTTTTAGATACAACCATTTCACGCCAAGCCTTCAGAATGCTCGTTTCCTTGGCGTCCAGGGTCTACGACAAAGAAGAGTTATTACGACTTCAACGCTAGTATCGACACAAATGTATTCGTATTACTCGTGAATTATCGACCTACCGGTACATGAAATACCTTTGGAAGTGAAGTTGAACACCAATATACCTGTAATACATTCAATAATATCGCTCATCGAAAAAAATGATGGAAGTCGAATTGAATCATATAGTACTGAACTCATGGCTTGACCAGGTCTCCACGAAACATCAAATCGTCGTACAAGATGAAGTAAATACAAATATTTTGTTATACCGTCAGTTACTGAATAGTGAAATTAATTGAAATGCGTTTTCTAACATATCTCAGTTGCCAATATCTCGATGGATGGCGCATTCACACTGGTCCAGCTCACTGTGATTACTCTCTGTCGAAGTGTTCGTCTCAAACTTGACAACGGCTCTATTTCGTAATACAGAAATGTTAACGTTTTTGAAATGTAGTGGTGAAACCTGTCGAATTAACTGAATTGGGTATGCGCCTTCCCTGGTCGTGATCAAGCCGGAAACGGAAGTAGAAGGGATGTCAACGAGGCTGCGGATGAAGGTTTTCCAGCTGGATTCAGTTAAAGTGATATCTTCTACACTGATGGTTTCAAGATATCTTGAATTTAGAAATGGACTATTTTCTCCAAACGGCATCCCAAGAAGATGCACATGCTTCAAACTTTCAAATTTCGGCAGAAGATCAGATATAACGCATATGTCAAGTTCCGTCCATTTGAAGTTGTTGAAAGCAAATAAATCGCCAAGAATCAACGTTGTCAATGATTTACATTTTGGCAGGCAACTCACAACGGATGATGGATTAGACATCCAACCAGACAACAAAACTTCCTCAAGATCTACCGAAGGACATAGTAAAACTTCTTCAACCGATATATCTTGTATTGAAAGTCGCTTAATGTTCTGGTTTGAACTGATGTCCAAGGAAAATTCGCATCTGTCGGAGCCTCGATGTGTGGAGCACCTGACCTTTTCAAGGTCGACTTCCTCTAGCTTGATTGAAACCTTTAAGTATTCAAGAAATCTTTTAATTACAGGATGCGTACCCGTTATGTATAGTGACAAAGCTGTGAGGTTTTTCAAGTGAACCATGGTATCTGGAAACTGGCTTATGTTATCAAGCACGAGACTCAATGATAGCACATTTGAGAGCGTGCCTACCCTGAGATCGTATATAAATCCAGAAGTTACTTGGTCAAGATGAAGTCGCTGAAGATGGCTTGTCTTTTGTATCTGGTTGCTTAGCTCGGGCAACGTTTTTCTGTGTGGAGAATCAATGTACAGTGACCTGATTTGTGTCGAATTCTCTTTAAGAAGACACATCACGTCTTCACCTGAGCTTTCCTTTACAACAAAGTCATACAACGTCGGTCTGACCCTCCACGAACCCGCTTGATGGAGGTAACCAAATGCAACATTTAGTGGACTTTTAACAGCCCCAGCAAATCTTTTGTTATATCGGCATTCCTTTGTGCACTGTAAAACCAATTCCTGGACCTCCTTAACTGTCCTATACGTAGACAAAGATTGACTTTTTCTGAAAGAAAAGCGTCCTTGTAGAGACTGTCTGTAGTTTTGGATTTCTGGACTTCTGTCCGCGACTTCGGCAATCTTCTTCGTCAGTGCGTTACAGAATTCTGGTCTTAGACCGCTAATGAATATCAGTACATTTGACATAGATAGTACTTTCTGGATTGAAGTAAGTTGTTGTTGTAACGTAGATAGAATATCTGCTGGTGACATAGCTACGTACATGGCGACAAGAAACTCTTGCACGCTTTTATGGAAGAACTGAATAATAACATTGTCGTTTGCCCGGAAGCCTGACGCTTTAGATTGAGAAAGAAGTCCATTATCAAGACAAAATTGCAACCCTTCGACGTCTATGAAATGGTCTCTAAGCTGGGATTTATTGAACACCAGAGTCGGTTGGTCATGGCCAACTGTTGACCTGAATGCAAATTCAGAAAGCTGATACAAGATTTCAGAATACTTGCAACAATGTGCACGGAATGATAGAGATCCCGGCAACTGTTTTTTTCGACGAGGCGTTAGATCAGTTTTGACATACCGAATTAAGCTCTCCAATAGTCCACCATAATTGACGGTTTTGGATTCTTCGAGTCCATTCTCATCCTTCCAAAGGCAAACCAAGTATGTCAGTATCAGTGGTATCTCTGCCATCGAGTCTAGACTGTGTTTCTTTAATTCTTGCATAAACGTGAACACCATTCTGTGTTGACTACTGACTGACACCCTGTAATAGTTAGCGAGAATCTTTGTTGCCAAGGTTCGAATAGCATTCTCGTCCATGATGCCGATCTCAAGAACTCGGATGTTCATATAAGCAGGAATACTGTGTTGTCTCCATGGCCGTGTGGAGATAATTCTGGTACAACAGTAGAGTCTCTCTGAACTTGGTAATGGCATATGTGTCGGCGATGTCCATTCATCTAGACCATCTAGGATAAGCAGGCAGCTACTCTCGCTGAAGCATTTCTCTAAGTTCTCTGCGTACATCGGCGCTTCTTCAAACAACTGGCGCTTCACCATCTCAAAAGCCGAGTCGACATCATTCATAAAACGTAATGCCAGAAAGAAAACGAAATCAAATTTGAGCATTTCAGTTTCGTCATCGGTGAACAACACGCCATGCCCATTTTGTTTCTTTTTCATAGCTGTTGCCCAAACACTCGCCATTCGACTGCAAAAAGATGACTTCCCACGACCGGCTGGTCCCTTAAGAAGAATAAGCTTTACAGGTTCCCTGGTGTTCTTCCGTTGGAATATTTCCTGATAGCTGGTTATCTTGTTATCTTCCGGTTTGAGGTTTATGTCACGGCCTCGCCTGTCGTTTTCGTGAAGCACGACGTCTGTGTACAGTTCGGATATTCGGAGTCCTTCGTCATCGTACAGAGGGGCAACTGGCAGGATGTTGTTATAATTGTGGTATTGCTGGATCAGATGTTCCCGTATTTCGTCGTCCCCTGTAAGTAACGACAAATTCACATCTAAGCGAAGGCCGAAAATAAAACTGTCAACTGTTTGATTATTCAAACTGCATTGGCAACTATGGCCTTAATGACTACAATTGGCACTTTAAGAAAGACCATTCTCTAACCTATCGACTCGTTACATTCACTGAAAGTGTGTTCAAGGAACGACAACTCTGTAGCTGATAATGCAAAAAGACTGGCAACAGTGAGATAGGTGTGATTTATCGACATTTATGTAAATATTTTCAACTGTTTTCAACAATTATAGTCTCATTTATAGAGCATTTGTTAATTGTTTTGCCTTGATGTTTTTAAGAGTGTCTGCTTCAGATGTGTTCGATTTGGGAAAAGACGTCTTTCTTACGCACAGATAACCTTGTTTATTATAAGTTCAAATGAAACAGGACAGTAACATTGCAAACTTTTGATACTTGGAGAATAAAGAGACTAGATACGTACATTTCATGTCTAGAATATTCCTAGCTCTGTCTATATCTGATTTCTGAAGATCACCAATTTTGTATTGTTGAATAGTAGCTTTTGTCGACTCGGTAAATGTTGCGTCGCTAATCATCTCCAAAATACCATCAATAGCGGCGACAATATCATTCCAAACCTGCTGGAATTCCACATCCTCTAGACTTGCATTGGGATTGTGAGCGAATTCGTCGTTTCTAATTTTCCTCAGAGCGTCAACGTACACTAGTTGGTTTGGGGAAGTAACCTCGCATTCCCTTAATACAACACATAACAGAGTTATGTCCCATGTTTCTAGGTCCGTTTTTCCACTACTAGAGGGATATAGTTTGTCCTTTGCTTCCCTTGTCAACACCCTTGACTCAAGTCTTTTTAGCTTTCGTTTGCGGTCATCGTGGTTTAGAAACGTGTCAATAGCATTGTCACATTTGGTAAGCAATAACCTGCGTAGAACTGGGGTTCCAACATTAAGCAGCAGTAAACCGGTCCTCCAATAGTTAACGTTCTTCTTTTCAAGAACACCCGTTGCCATGGTTGCTAGGGCATTCTTTCTTCACATTCCTGATAGAAACAACAACAATAACAACAGTATTTATTTGGTTACGGGTTATTGGTGCCACAACACGTAATAAACACGTGTATACTGCACCAGGAGGACCATCAAATACCCGAGTTGGAACCATATACACTATAGGTCTTGTATAGTGTAATTAACCCTTTTCACTATATACAACTGATCTACAGCAGACCATACTGAAAACATCTTGACAAAAATATGGAAAATCTTCTTAAATGAAACTAAAATCATTGAATAGAGTTGAAAACATTGTGGCCAACGTAAAAATTGGCTCGTTTTGAGTAATTTTCAAAAGTGTTCGACAAGGGCCTCAGAGAGTAAAAAAGGAGTTAAACTTAAAACTGTACTGGTCATCCCATCTAATGGCGTTATACTTATTGTGCATCAGAATATGCATTTAGGTATTTATGCCATACAGACGTACAATTGGGACTCTGGCGGAGTCTTTCCGCACATGCTGTAAACCCTCTCCCTCAAATAGACGCTTTCTGACGCCTCTGCAGCAGACTGGTTTTTGAAAAACATAGTGACAAAAGAAGAAATTTCTCAAAACGAGCAATTTCTCCTTTTGCCGCAATGTTTTCCACTTTTAGTCATAGATTATCCTTTCAATTGTAGAGATTTTCTATTTGTGGACAACATATGTTCAAAGTCGTCTTCTGCAGAGTTGTTGTGTGTGGGAAAGGGTTGAACTTTTATATCACCTAGGTCCAATTCCGCCAACATTACTTAGCGCTAAGTTATACTTGAATACTTAAAAACATATGAGCCGTTCCGCGAGAAAACCAACATTGTGGACTCTGCGTAAAGTATCGACCCGGATCAGCCTAAGTATGCCGCGCAGACTTACCCGGATAGACACTTTTCGCCTCCTGTGGATTTTCTGTCTCAGGAATCATTGCTCTATACCTCTTTCCCCCTGAGACGGAATGTGTCGGCCCGAATCAGTCTGCGCGGACAGCGCATGCTGATCTGGGTCGATACATTACGCAGATGCCTTAATGTTGGTTTTCTCGCGGGACGGACCATCTTTAGTCATTTTTGCTTCCCTAATGATTTGAAATATGGACATATGGATGGTGAAATGTATCAAGTAAATGACTAGGCTGACAAAACATTGTTACCTTGCTAACAGACAATACACTGTTACCTTGCTAACTGACAATACATTGTTACCTTGCTAACTGACAATACATTGATACCTTGATAACTGACAATACTTGTTAAGAAATTAAATATTTAGGCTTTTTTATAAGGGAAACAAAAATGACAAAATTAGCCTTTAAGTTTTTAAGTACTTCATAGCGTTAAGTAAGGAGATTTATTGTATGTGGAAAATAGTTTCGCAGTTGGAAAGATAAAGGGCATGCTTTTTTACATACCGCTTTATAAATCTAAAAATAGACTTTCTCATTTGGTGTAATTTGACCCAGCTCTAACATGGGTAAAAAAGATCGAAATAAACGAGACTAAAATTATTTTATAACGCTTAAAGTTACAATAGTCTATGAATCAGCTCGGTGGTGTAGTGGTTGATTGCCCGTGTCGCGGGTGCGGGAGGTCGCGTGTTCGATCCCAGACCTGGTCATACCAACAATACTTTAAAAATGGTAGTAATGGCTTTCCCTCCTTCGCGATCAGTGTTGTAGGCTTAGCATTACGACTGACTCGCTGGTGTCATGATACATGGACAAGAAGTACTGGTAAATTATCCAGGATACGCCATGATATAACTGAAACATTGTTGAAAGCGGCGTAAAAAAACCTAGTCTATGATTTGTTTAATAAGACATTGGGTGATTTAATTAGACGCTGCTGTTGCAGTATGCAAGGTTTGCCTGCAACAATGCGTCTATTTCGCCTGCATGTCATGTCACTTGTATGTATGAATCTTTGGCATTATAGTGACAGGCGCGGCGATAGTGGTGGAGATTCCTTCGTAAAGGCGCATTTCCTAGCCTAGTACTCCTTTGTTAACCCAGGTAGCAAGTGAACAGTCGACGTGGAATCTATGATATAATTCTGAAAACGCCGTCAATCCCAAAAGAAATCGATCAATACAATATAAACGGCGTCAAACTACATGGAGGTCTTGGCGTGAAACGGTTGTAACTCAAAACCTATTTTGAAAACCCTGGTTTAATGGCAATTTTGACCCCTTTGTAAACAATGCAAATTTAGGTGCCATTGCTCAGAACGAGCAATTTCACCTTAATTTTCATTGTTTACCAAGAAAAAGGATTTAACGCTTATAAAGACTTCATGGCAAGCCCTCGACATGTAATAGGGACACGAAATTGGAAAACCGACTTTCGGGAAAGAGAAACGCGCCTTCTCACCGTGCGTCTCCTTTAATGTTAAACTGAAATATATAAAGGCGTAATATTTGTAGGGCTGCATTTGTCGATCTTTTTCTTGTCGAAAGATAAACCTAGACGCTAAGGCTGTTATATAATGTAGGCGGCGTACACTTAAAAGGACTGGTTGGATGCACAGGACGACAAGATTATTCAATGTGCGTTGATGCAACAATACCCCGAATCTCCAGATGCGTAATGATCAATTCTTCTAGTGGGACGATTCTTTGGAATACCAACATCATATTGTTGTACGGTCTTATTTGTAATTTACGAATATCTCTTTCAGCGCCACAGGCAATATTAAGTTTTTTTTGCAAACAATGCAGATTCGGGTGAGTCATTTATTTGGAATATCTTTATAACTTACAGCCAAACAATGCAGATTTCAGGTGAGACAGCTCGTTACGAGCTGTCTCACCTGAATCTGTATTGTTTGCAAACAAAGCTCAATATTGCCTTTGGCGCTGAAAGAGTTAAATCGAACCGATGGTATTGTTTAAATTTCACTCGTGAAACAGATATATAAAACTGAAATACTATTGCAAGGCGGTATTAAGCCATTCAATACAGAGTAACGAAATAAATTACCTGCTTTGTGCGCCATTATCCGTTCATTATCTAGTACACCCATTAATTACAAATTTGAACCACATTAACAAGTTTGTCGGTTATCTAACCGCGTCACACGAAATACGATCTTCGGGTGTTCCCGGCTGTCTTAGATCAACATCTGCCTTCGTACAGTCTGATCATGTTCTGTCCTATACACAAATCAAAGAAATAATTTGAAATGCATTGACGCTTCATTGGGAATGGATATGGACGATGAAGACTACACCCGTATGCTCTGAACAGTTAAGACTCTTGACGCGCGATAACTCGAGCATGCGATAACTCCAGCGATGCAATAACTCGAGCATGCAATAAATCGAACATGCAATAAACTCGAGCATGCGATAATTCCAGAAATGCGATAACTCGAGCAATGCGATAACTCCAGCAATTCGATAACTTGAGCAATGCAAAAACTAGATCAATGCAATAACTCTAGCAATGCCTTAACTAGGGCATGCAATAACTAGAGCAGTGCAAAAACTCGAGCATGCAATAACTCGAGCAATGCCTTCATTAGGGCATGCAATAACTTGAGCAATGCAAAAACTCGAGCATGCAATAACTCTAGCAATGCCTTGACTAGGGCATGCAATAACTAGAGCAATGCACACACTGAGCGATGCAAAAACTCAAGCAATGCGATAACTTGAGCAATGCTATAACTTGAGCAATGCAATAACTCGAGCGATGCAAAAACTCGAGCAATGCAAAAACTTGAGCAATGCAAAAACTCTAGCAATGCAAAAACTCGAGCAATGCAAAAACTCTAGCAATGCAAAAACTCGAGCAATGCAATAACTCTAGCAATGCAAAAACTCGAGCAATGCGATAACTCTAGCAATGCAAACACTCGAGCAATGAAAAAACTCGAGCAATGCGATAACTTGAGCAATGCAAAAACTCGAGCGATGCAAAAACTCAAGCAATGCAATAACTTGAGCAATGCTATAACTTGAGCAATGCAATAACTCGAGCGATGCGAAAACTCGAGCAATGCAAATACTCGAGCAATGCAAAAACTCTAGCAATGCAAAGACTCGAGCAATGCAAAAACTCTAGCAATGCAAAAACTCGAGCAATGCAATAACTCTAGCAATGCAAAAACTCGAGCAATGCAATAACTCGAGCAATGCAAAAACTCGAGCAATGCAATAACTCTAGCAATGCGATAACTCTAGCAATGCGATAACTCTAGCAATGCAATAACTCGAGCAATGCAATAACTCTAGCAATGCAAAAACTCGAGCAATGCGATAACTTGAGCAATGCAATAACTCGAGCAATGCAAAAACTCGAGCAATGCGATAACTTGAGCAATGCGATAACTCTAGCAATGCGATAACTCTAGCAATGCAAACACTCGAGCAATGCAAAAACTCGAGCAATGCAATAACTCTAGCAATGCGATAACTCTAGCAATGCGATAACTTGAGCAATGCGATAACTCTAGCAATGCGATAACTTGAGAAATGCGATAACTTGAGCAATGCGATAACTCTAGCAATGCGATAACTCTAGCAATGCAAACACTCGAGCAATGCAAAAACTCGAGCAATTCAATAACTCTAGCAATGCGATAACTCTAGCAATGCGATAACTTGAGCAATGCGATAACTCTAGCAATTCGATAACTCTAGCAATGCGATAACTCTAGCAATGCGATAACTTGAGCCATGCGATAACTTGAGCCATGCGATAACTCTAGCAATGCGATAACTCTAGCAATGCAAACACTCGAGCAATGCAAAAACTCGAGCAATCCAATAACTCTAGCAATGCGATAACTCGAGCAATGCGATAACTAGAGTAATGCAATAACTCGAGCAATGCGATAACTCGAGCAATGCGATAACTCGAGCAATGTGATAACTTGAGCAATGTGATAACTCGAGCAATGCGATAACTCGAGCAATGCAATAACTCGAGCAATGCAATAACTCGAGCAATGCAATAACTTGAGCAATGCAAAAACTCGAGCAATGCAATAACTCGAGCAATGCAATAAATCGAGTAATGCGATAACTATAGCAATGCGATAACTAGAGTAATGCGATAACTCGAGCAATGCAAAAACTAGAGTAATGCAATTTACTCGAGCAATGCGATAACTAGAGCAATATGATAACCAGAGCAATAGGATAACTTGAGCAATGCGATAGCTTGAGCAATGCAAAAAATAGAGTAATGCAATAGCTCAAGCAATGCAAAAACTCGAGCAATGCAATAACTCGAGTAATGCGATAACTATAGCAATGCGATAACTAGAATAATGCGATAACTCGAGCAATGCAAAAACTAGAGTAATGCAATTTACTCGAGCAATGCGATAACTAGAGCAATATGATAACCAGAGCAATGCGATAACTGGAGCAATAGGATAACTGGAGCAATGCGATAGCTTGAGCAATGCAAAAAATAGAGTAATGCAATAGCTCAAGCAATGCGATAACTCGAACACGCATTAACTCGAACAATATCCTCGAACGAATCTGTCTTTGGAAAACGAGGTAGGAGCAGTTCAGATAGCTCATACTAGCTATCAGAACTGCTACTGTGTCTCATTTGTTGAGAGAAATTTATCACTACTTTTCTTTTTCAGGAATTCATTTTCAAAACTATGGAAAAGTTCTATAGATAAAAATGTATTATTGAAGAGAGATGTAAACATTGTGGCAACATAATTTAACCCTTTCCTTCATACAACAATTTTACAGCAGACGACCTTGGACAAATGTTATCAAAAAAAAAGGAAAATCTCTATAATTGAATGGATACCCCATGACTAAAAGTGGAAAACATTGTGGCAAGAAGAGCAATTGCTCGTTTTGAGTAATTTCTTCTTTTGTCACTATGTTTTCAAAAAGCCGTCTGCTGCAGAGGCATCAGAAAGCGTCTTTAAGAGGGAAAAGGGTTAAGGCCCATAGTGAGCAATTTCACCATTTGCCACAATTTGTTGGGGGAAAAAGTCAATATATACGCCTTCATGTGATAAATGTCTAATCAGCTAATGAATTAAGTTACATACATGTACATGTAAATGTGTCTACTTTATCTCGTCTGTATCTTTCACTGAAGCAGACGACTTCTGACGCCTTCTAAGTAGATGACGTTTGTTTGATTGATTGATTGATTGATTGGAGTTTAACGCCGTTTTTAACAATTTCTCAGTTATATCACGGCGGCCAGTTCACCTACTCATGCATTTCCTGGTTTTTCTCACACCAGTACCCCAACAATCTTCCCAAGCAAGATGACGTTTGAAAACTTCATCGAAAGAGGAAGGAAAATTTCAATAGAAATGATGATTTTTTCCTTTTCACATATTGATTTTAATTCTTTAAATCAAAAGGTGAAATTACTCATGACGGGCAATTTCTTCTAAGGCACAATATTTTCAATTCTATTTCATAGTAATACTTTTATTTAAATGCATTCGCTAAAGTTTTGAACCAAAAATTCCCAATAATAGAATTGCTTTATACTTTGTATTTTGTTCGTAAAGAAATTCTATTATTGAGATTTTTTTTGTCAAATATTGATTGATTGATTGCGGTTTAACGCCGTTTTTAACAATTTCTCAGTCATATCACGGCGGCCAGTTCAGCTACTCATGCATTTCCTGGTTTTCTCACACCAGTACTTCACACAACAATCTTCCCAAGCAACTGGCTGCTTTTCCACATATACTTAGCCCATTGGTGGAAGACGAATGACGCATGTCGCATTGACTTTTGTCGAACTCACAACCCCTGGATTGACAGCCCGCGTCGCTACCGACTGCGCTACCGGGAATCGGCTTTTGTCAAAAAAGTAGCTGACGCCTTTAATGAGAATTACAACATGTCTGCACAGGTTTCAAGGTCATCATCTTCAGATTTGTTCTATCTGTGGAGGGTTTTAACTATAATATCCATCATAAACTTCGGTTGTGTATTGGTAGAGCGTCCGCTTCGGGCGCGGGAGGTCGCGGGTGCGATCCCCGGTCGGGTCATGACATATACTTTAAAAATAGTAATGTTTCAGGGCTGCGGGGGAATTACGACTGCCTGTCAGGATAAATGGACCAGTAGTGCTGGTAACTTACCAAGGAAACGCCATGATATCACTGATTTTTGAAAGCAGGAATATATAAAAATATAAAGCAAAGCAAATGGAGAAGAAAGTGGATTACTTTGTTCATGCAAACACCGACATAAATAATACATTGTTTTGAACTATACCACGAACAATGAGGCCACAGATTAAGCCTTTCCCACATGCAACAAATCTTCAGCAGACGACTTTGAAAAAAGAATTGGCATAATCAAGGGAAATCTCTATAAATAAAGGTATAATTGAATAAAAAAAAAATTAAAACATTGTGGCAAAAGGAGAAATTACTCGTTTTGAGCAATTGCTCCTTTTGTCACAGTGTTTTCAAAACTCGTCTGCAGCAGAGGCATCAAAAAAACGTCTATATGTTGTAGGAAAGGGTTTAAAATGTTATCAATTCATACATGTAATTATAAAAGGAAGTTGCATTGAATAACACAAGTGTGACTATATGTATAATGATATCGCGTTACGATAAGCTCCACTCGTCGGGTTACATCACCTTTTAACCCTTTCTGAAGCGATCCGAAGCTCGTAGCAGGCCCGCTTTCGATTATAATCCACTGTAGTCTGGTTCCCTGCGTACTATATTACCGAAACGTAGTGGTAGGGGCAGGTAATCCAGACTAAATCCGTTAGGGCACAACCATGATAAACATCGAGCAAGAAATTGCGAATACATGTATTATATTCACACCGCACTATTTTCGATTAACTGTGTTTCATCCGCTTAAACACGCAAATTCGCACAGACCCATCCACCTTCGCCGTGAAAAGTAGGACGAATTTAAAAAGCTATACCACCGTGGACTGGAATGTCGTAAGCGTGTCGCGGTTTGAACTTGTACACAGTTGAAGAGATTACATGTAAGTGGCCCGGTTAGCTCAGTCGGTAGAGTACTTGCCCCGAAAGCGAAAGGTCACGTGTTTTAGCCCCGGACTGGCTGCATGTTTTTCTCTCCTTGTGGCATTGGCGCCTAATAAGGGACCGTGACAGCACTGCTTGCAGTGCGATGCATGACATCTTTGGCACTCGACGAGTTTTTTGTTTAGCAGGGATGTATGTCGCGGTCTGAACGTGTACACAGTTGGATAGATTACATGTAAGCGGCCCGGTTAGCTTAGTCGAGTACTTGCCCTGAAAGCCAGAGGACCCGGGTTCGAGCCCCGGACTGGCTGCATGTTATCATCTCCTTGTGACATACATTACGATATAAGAAGATCGAACAGTTGACTGTGGTACTCGGAAATCGAACCATCAACCGTATAACGGACTGTTCTTGCGAAGTGGATACCGGGATCGTGGTCAATGAGATGGTGGGTGGAATCAGAAAGTGAAGAGCTTGCACGGAATTTCCCTTCAAAGTCGACAAGAGGAAGGTGCAAGACTCGGAGGTACACGGAGATATTTTCAATTTAACTTCGATCTCAATCCAAGAATGTAATGGTCTCAACTTAAGATAGTTCCGTGAACCATAAATCGTCCGTGAATCTACTAGAAATTCAACACAGTTTTCTGGAGCCAATTAATGCCGTTGTCCAATTAGTAAGAGAGGGAGACCCGATCTCTTTCAACTCCACAGTCACACAAAAACTCTCTATTTATAACGATCCATCAAACTTCAATTTGGCGTTGCTGTGGTAACAATAAATGAAAACTTTCAGAAATCAAGATGGAAGTATCTTTACCGGTAACGTAGAATCGAGCGTCAACTTTATTGACGTATCAGATAGAAATGTTGAGGGCGTGATACCAGGCCGGTTCTTAACGAGTGAATCTGGGTCAATCATCCCACTTGTAAGTGATGGCATGTTTCCCTTTACTTTCAAAAATGAATCTGGTAACCTTCTAGAAGTGGATGTCGTTACGATCACCGTCCGAGATAACATGCGAGAGTGGTCACTACGTGGCAATAGCAACTGGCAAATATTAGAAGATATAAGCTCACTTCTTTCTCTGATGTGAAAGGCACAAACGGTTTAAAGGAAAAAAAAAACCTCCTATGATTGAATTCATCGTAAACGTCGGAAAGTTAAATCCAGTCAAAAACGTTTATAGGTACCCACAATTCTACGGCGATTTGTCTAAAACTTGGTAGGACTTAGTGTACGAATACAGTTTTGACTGGCTTCTGGACGGTTGATTATTAAACTGTTTGGTGTTTTACGCCACTTTCAACATTTATTTCAGTTATATCACGGCGTTTACTGTGTTAGTTACCAGTACTACTGGTCCATTTATCCTGGCACCAGCCAGCCAGTCATTATGCTAACCTCGCAACCCTGAGCGCTAAGGAGGGCAGCCATTAATACCCTTTTTTAAAGTATTTGGTATGACCCGGCCGGGGATCGAACCCACAACCTGCCAGACCCGAAGCGGACGCTCTATCACTACACCACCGAGGCGGGAGGTTTCGGGATGGACGACCGAGAAATGATACAGAGGGATCACCGTCCAAAAGCTGGTGACTTTCGGCTACAAGTTACTTGATGCTCTCAAATAAGAAAGTAAGAGATTAAGTAAGCATAACAATAAAATACATTTTTCTTGATTTAAAAAGGAAACAAATTGAAACTTTAATGGAAGTGTATCACATTTAACAACACTTATTTATACTACATGTAAAGGCATACACAATTTGTTATAAATATACATGGCAACATTATATTCTCTTAACCCTTTCCCTCATATAGACGCTTTCTGACGCCTCTGCAGCAGACGGCTTTTTGAAAACATAGTGACAAACGAAGAAATTGCACAAAACGTGCAATTTCTCCTTTTGCCACAATGTTTTCTCCTTTTTGTCATAGGTTATCCATTCAATTATGGAGATTTTCTATGTTTTTACAAAATATGTTCAAAGTCGTCTGCTGCAGAAATTGTCGTATGAGGGAAAGGGTTAAACAATACATGGTTTACGAGCACTCGTCTATCTATCCATTTGGGGTTGGCGAACAAAATGCATGTATTCCACGGAATGTTTTCGTGACCCCCAACAGTCATCACCAACGCTCTCATAGTTTCACATTACACTTAAAAAAGAATTATCGTGCATTTTCAAGCATGTTCTCTGATACATATAGAAACGCTAAATTAATATTTTGTTTGAAGTGAAACTTGTTACCTATATTTTTAAGGTTATATATTCATTTCAATAACTCCATTTCAACCATAAACCTGTCGCATCATTGACCTATTTCTAGAGATTTCGAAAATACTTCGGACAACGCCTTCTTTTTTATCTCATGTTTACGATATTTTTTTTTTCTCCACAGTATGACAGCCAAAATACATACCACTTATATATTGTTTAATTGCGGAGATTTTATTTGAACTATTTTACAGGTAAATAGTCATTCAGCCAATGATCATGAATAAGTGAACTGTCGCCGTGATATAACTGAAATAATGTTGAAAACGGCTTATAATCCCAATATAACCAGTCCGCCAATTATACATATATCAATTTCAAAAGACGGTCAATGCCATTCAGTGTCTACAGTAAGTTTCCCAATAAATCTATTGAGCCACTGAATCGTGGCCTCTCACTTTCTCAGTAATCAATTAAGAAATACTGCCAATATTTACATCGCAAAAAATATGTATACAATATGTGTGACAATTTGAATGGCAATTAGAAACATATTTAGACGAGATCACACGAAACTCGACCATCTGGACTTTTCCTCCAGTGTTATCCGGATATTCCCTGTTCACTTTCCAGTCGAAAAGGCAGCATGCTAGTCCCTCAATATCGGATATCACCGTACTGGCATACAATTTCGTGTCACGTTATTTATTGATTCCACCGTACAATGTTATGTTCACTTCAATTTATTCTTTTTCATAACATAGTTCATCAACAACTGGTCCTTATACTCGTTCCAATCCGCCTTTGTTTGCATATTTTCCTGCATGACCTCCTCAGAGGGAAACAGTTTGATCTGGTCCCGCACTAACATGCGACATTTCTGATCCGCGTATTTCAAAAACACCTTCTTCGATAGCATGATGATCTCGGCACCTCTGCTTACCTGAAAGGATAAAACAAACACCAGCAAGTTATTGTTTAGTCTTCTATGGTGTATTCAGATGCTTTGGAATTCAAAATATCAGAGGTAGATACTAAACAAGATATAAACGAATGGAGACACACAAGTGATGAAAAAAAAAACCACTATATAAATGGTACTTATTTTTACCCTTTCCCACATACAACACATTTGTAGCAGACGATTTTGAAAACATATAGGCAAAACATTGTGTTAGAGTCGAAACCCTGACCAATAAATAGCAAAGTTGTTATTGTACTTTTTAACACAACAAAATGTGAGCACCGCGGAGCAAACGCCAACGCTCGTTTGTTTTTTCTAGGTCGAAAAGGTGCATTACTGATAACTATTGTAGCCATAATTATGTGACTTGGTATGCGTATTGTTCCCAGAAACATGTGTACCAAGTTTCATCTGAAAATATTGAACGGTTTTTGAATTATAGGCAAGGTTAAATGTTTTGTATGATGTTTAAATCCAAACAGTGGCATAACTGAATAATTATCAAAGCCAAAGTGTTGTGACTTTAACCCTTTTTGAAACATAGTGACAAAAGAAGAAATTGCACAAAACGTGCAATTTCTCCTCCTTTTGCCACAATGTTTTCCACTTTTTGTCATAGGTTATCCATTCAATTATGGAGATTTTTCTATTTTTTTGACAAAATATGTTCAAAGTCGTCTGCTACAGAATTGCTGTATGAGGGAAAGGTTAATGTGAGTTTTCAATGGTCAGCGCAAAATGTCAGATAAACATGTTAACAGCATAGATATCTGACCTTCTGGTATTCAGACATCGTGATACCCAGAGGTCTAGATCAGGGACACATTTCGTGTCTTATTTGACACCCACACCCTATGTTGTTGGTACTCAAAATAATCGTCTCAGTACGACGATTATTTTGAGTACCCACAACATAGGGTTTCGTTAAATAATACGATAGATATTTTGGTAAAACGACCAGTTTACTCTCGTTACATAGACCTCTGAATACTGCTTTGAACCTACCACCAAACAATGGTCTGGTCGGTGTATCAAAACTTTTCTAGCCGATTATTACATCGAGGGCTTGGCGTGAAACGGTTGTAACTAAAATTGGTATTATTTTACCAAGGTTAATCACTTCGCCACAAAGTCTTTATAAGCATTAAATCATTTTATTTGGTAAACAATGGAAATTTAGGGGCCATTGCTCGTTCTGAACAATGGCACCTAAGTTTGCATTGTTTACAAAGGGGTCAAAATTGCCCTAAACCAGGGTTTTCAAAATAGGTTTTTAGTTACAACCGTTTCACACCAAGCCCTCGACATGGTATATTGACTGGATGGCAATAAGAACGTTCACGATCAGACTGTGTATCGTCACAGACGAATCTTGATCGAAAATGGTTACAACTGTCTGAATCACTTATTTGTGATAGGACGCGGTTTATCTCAAAGCTGGTCTTGATAATGTTTGTTCTCGAGTACAGGAGGAATTCATATTATTGCCTACCATATTTCACGGGAATAATTCAAACATGTTCATGATGAAATGACTTACCAGAGCTAATATTGGAATGTCGTGATCCCCGATGTCGAATACGTCATCGTAGGCATCCATTACATAATTCAGCGTGTTAAGTCCCTGTAAAAAATATAGAGTTGGTGTTAGGAAAATGAATTAGAAATACATGCAAGCCTATCTGCAAGTAAGCCACACACAAAACACGAGTTTAAGTTGTGTCCTTTCCGTTTTAGATTCGCAAAATAGAAATCTTCTCGTCCAAAAGTACAGACTCAATTTTAAAATAATTTAGAACGAACGATCCTTGAGTGACCCTCTACAAATATTCTTTAAATTATTCTGAGCCACCAATTCCCTTTGATGGTGTATAGTAAAAACTTGAATTTAAGCCCGATTTCAAATTGGTACAATTTTCCTTGGTTGACCCTCTGACAAAATTGTGCAAATTATTCCGATCGGTTGAAAACATGGCCGCCAGGGGGCAATTCTCGTTTCTTTATATGGTATGTAGTAACAACTTTAAATATGTTCTTGTTCAAAGATATTGTCCCGATTTCAGAATGAATTGGCACAAATGTTCTTGGGTGACCCTTTACCAGTATTTATTCCAATTATTTCGATCAGTCGAATAACATGACCATCAGAACCAAAGGTGCCAGTCTCGTTTAAAATCTAAAAATAGCATTTTACTATATATTGTAAAATATATAGTAAAAGCTATTTTTAGATTTTTAAACGAGACTGGCGCCAGTGATCAGAACGGGACCCTTCTGTTTATTTTTTATAGAAGAGAATCATTTGAAGTACTATTAAAGTCAGATCAGTGGGCGATATAGGGTCATCGTGGTTTATCATTAACATGATACCTGCTCATTTGTTTTCGTAAAATTATCATATGATTCAATCTTCAATACTTTACATATACTACAAATTGTTTCAACACTTAATTCAAATTCCGGAATTTGTATTTTGTAACCCTTTCCAACATAGGAGATGCTTTCAGATGCCTCTGTAGCAGACGTCTTTTGAAAACATTTGCTACAATGTTTTCAACTCTATGTAATAATTAAACTGTCATTAATGGAGATTTTTCACCTTTTTTATAAGCTGTTTTCAAAGTCGTCTTCTACAGATTTGTTGTATGTGGGAAAGGGTTAACTAGTATATTGACTGACATACTAGGGTTTACACTGTACCGGTTTCCTTAATAATAGATGCTCTGCCAATGGATAATTGAGCCGTCCAGCGAGAAAACCAACATTATGGCCTCTGCGTAATGTATCGACCCAGATCAGCCTGCGCAGTTCGCGCAGCCTGATCCGGAACGATACATTCCGTCTCAGGGGGATAGAGGTATAGAGTAATGATTTCTGAAACAGAAAATCCACAGGAGGCGAAAATTGTCTATCCGGGCAAGCCTGCGCGGCGAGCTTAGGCTGTTCCGGGTCGATACTTTACGCAGAGTCCACACTGTTGTTGTTTTTTCTCGCGGGACGGCTCAATTCATAGGTCCAGACAAGGAGGGATATATATCTCTATTCCCACCAATATCTTTTCTTATTGAGTACCAACAACATAGGTTAAGAGGGTAAAATAGTAAAGCATTCCCATTAACCCTTTCCCTCATACGACAATTCTGCAGCAGACGACTTTGAACATATTTTGTCAAAAATTAGAAAATCTCTTTAATTGAATGGATAACCTATGACTCAAAGTGGAAAACATTGTGGCAAAAGGAAAAATTGCACGTTTTGTGCAATTTCTTCTTTTGTCACTATGTTTTTCAAAAAGCCGTCTGCTACAGAGGCGTCAGAAAGCGTCTATATGAGGGAAAGGGTTAACTAAAGCTCTGAATTATTCATTCTCGATACGGAGATTGTCTTGTAAAATGGTCAATGGAACGACAAGTTGTTTTACTCACAAATGTATGTTTTGTATGTAGCAGTTCAACCTGGACGAAGACATCCGATTTTATAATGTTCCTATTGTCTCCGCCACCAGATCTCGAAAGTGGACGGTACTCGGCTTTGAGTTGTTGAGATGAGGGGACCAGCTAAAGAAGAAGAAATAGCATTAATAATACAGGTAAGTAGTTCCTACTAAATCACAATTAAAATATATAATTTATGTTGCTATTGCTCAGTTCTGTTTTTAGAGTATTCTAGATATGATGTACCATTGTAAAATGAGCCACGCCCACTCGAAAATCGACTGTTCGATATTTTTGAAACTATTTCCCACAAACAGAGGCTTTTGGACGCCTCTGCACCAGGCGACTTTTGAAAAGAATGTGCAATTTCTCCTTTGCCATAGAGCTTTCAACACTTATCAGTAATTCCACTTTCATTTCTTCCATATTTTACCCAGATGTTTTCAAAGTCACGTACAAAAAATCTGCAGCAAAAGCTTTGAAAATATCTAGGAAAAAAAACAGGGGGAAAACCCATAAATGAAGGTATAATTATTGGGGGGGGGGGGGGGGGGGGGGGGGGGGGGGGGGGGGGGGGAAAGGAAAACATTGTGGCAAAAGGAGAAATTGCTCGTCTTGAGCAATTTCTTCTGTTGTCACATTGTTTTCAGAAAGTCGCCTGCTGCAGAGGCGTCAGAAAGCGTTTTTATTTTGAAAAGGGTTGATAAGATTAAATGTTTCATCATTCGTAATTACTTTCGAAGGTAAAATACTATATTTAACCGAATAGTTCAAATGGTGTATGACGACAAGGTTAACGATTTTGTTGTTGTGCTTTTGCTAAACAATAACATATCTATAACCCCAAGAAAGACTTATTTTAACCCTTTTCACATACGACATTTCTGCAGCAGACGACTTTGAACATATTTAGTCAAATAATAGAAACTCTCTATAATTGAAAGGATAACCTATCACTAAAAGTGGAAAACATTGTGACAAGCGGAGAAATTGCTCGTTTTGAGCAATTTCTTCTTTTGTCACTATGTTTTCAAAAAGCCGTCTGCTGCAGAGGCGTCAGAAAGCATCTATATGGGGGAAAAGGTTAATTTAAAAATATATTAATTTATTGATATATGAAACTTAATGTTCCGCAATATACTTTTGAACAAAGGGTAAAGACATTCATAAGATTTAAATGAAATTCGCTTACTGTTAAATTAAATAAATGTATGACATAAGTCAGATAAATAACTTAGTATTGTTCTATAGATTAACATTTATTGTTTATAATTATTTGTGAAATGAATACTTTAGCTTTCATCTAGAAAAAAGAAGAAGAAACGAAACTAAGACAAGAAAAACAGAGAAAATTATAAATTATTGAAGACGTTAAAAATTGGAAATTATTGTTTTTTAACCTTTTAAAGCGACTGAAATCCAGATGGCACGAAAAAAAAAAAAAAAAAAAAAAAAAAAAAAAAAAAAAAAAAAAAATCGAATTCGCCCTAAATGTTATTCTTTATGTTATCCAAGCAAAAATAACACTTATTTTCTTAAAATTGGATTTTTTTTCCCCGACAGTTTGGTATCTGGAGTTCAGTCGCTTTAACATACCTGCTGCAGACACTTTTGATAACATCGTGGAAATTTAAGATATATGGAAGCTGTCATTGAGTAATTGCAATTATTGAACAATTGAGTAATATCTCATTTGGTCACAACGTTTTCAAAATTACTTCAATGTCAATATACATGTATTAGGTCTCCTAATCGACAATATTACAAATAATCAAATAAGGAATTACTAACATGTCTATGAGTCACCATTGACATTAACCCTTTCCCACGAATTTTGACGCAATAGCAGCAGACGACTTTTGAAAACATTGTGGCCAAAGGTGAAATTGCTCATGATGAGCAATTTTTCCTTTGGCCACAATGTTTTCAACTTTATTTAACAATTAAGCTATCTATTATGGACATTTTTCAGGCTTTTGTCATAATGTTTTCAAAGTCGTCTGCTGAAGATTTGTTGCATGCGGGAAAGGGTTAAACATGAAAAATCACTTATATTATATACTAGTAAAATATTTATGCAATAAAGATGGTCACATAAACGCGTTCGAGCACTTTTGAAGCCGTCCATATGTAACGTGTTTGAATTGTTGGTGGCATTAAATAGAAATATATGTGTGATGAACCAATTACGGTCTAGACTCGTTGATCCAACATAAAGTAGACTTTTCCATGTTGAAATTCGGACGACGTCTTTTTTCATGTTATAAGAGTTTTGAAAGGCTGATATTGTCTGCAAAACCTCAATATTGCCACTGGCGCTGAAATAGCACTAGGCTTCTTTTGAAAACATTGTGGCAAACGGAGAAATTCTCATAATGGTTCAACTCTTTTCAATAATTATACTTTCATTTATAGGGATTGACCACATTTTTGCCAATAAGTTATTTGCTGCATAGATGATGTGCATGGGAAAGGGTTAATGTTTCTATACTTTTATATAATCTTGATTAATAACATTAGTTTTAACTTATTTATTTTACATCAATTGCGAAACAAGCTTTAAGCTTATATTAATCATGCTCGAAGTGGGAAAATCCCAAAAAGGCAGAAGCCGTAATCAATAACATTATGAGTAAGATGTAAACACATTGTAGTTATTGAAAGAGAAACTGAAAAAAAACAATTAACGGAGGAGGCACTCTAACACAAACAGAAAAACAAACTAGAATACACCTAGGCCTCACTCCTACGGGAGGCCGAATCCATTGGACCATCAAGGTCAGTGCTCTTCATCTGAGCGAGTGCATCATGCATCTTTGAATACAACCGATTCGGTGATTTATGCAATAATGATAGAACTAGAGATTTATATAAATTTGATGAGTAGAAGCATGTTGTTAATAAAATTTAGTTTTAGAAAGAGAAAAACAATAACAGGAGACACGAGAGAAAACCAAACAACAACAAACACACGTCATGATTGGTTAACACTACATATTTGTAAACAAAATATAGTTTTAGGAAGAGAACATTTTGAGAGAGAAGACACGAGAGAAAATCAAACAACAACACAAACACGACATCATTGGATAACACTACATATTTGTAAACAAAATATAGTTTTAGGAAGAGAACATTTTGAGAGAGAAGACACGAGAGAAAATCAAACAACAACAAAAACACGACATCATTGGTTAACATTACATGTTTGTACTTTTCTAACACAGGTCTCCAAATGTACATCTGTAAAATGAATAATGTCAATAGTTTACGGTGTATATATATAAACTGAACAAACCTTTATTGATGTAAATCCACCAATGATATTTACAGAAATAATAATTTGTGGACTAGTATATGGAATAATCACGGTTATTTGTTTGATATAATACTGTTAATTGAGTTCCTTTTACGATGATATGATAAACATCTGAAACGATTCTTTTTACGTACATTTGTTATTCGAATAATGCTGTTTGTTTAGAAAATATTCAAATTAAGAAATGATACGCAGGAAACGTAAACACGAACCGGAATGGGCTCAATATTTATTTGCGTATTAATAAAACGCTTCCACACTATGTGAACATGAACATTGATTTTTAAAATCAAAGTACTCAAGAAACTGAAATTCGTCTAACATGTAAACTTGGTGTAAATAAACACGAGAAACATAATCAGGTGTCATTTTTCATCAGATTTCTTAATTAAAAAAAACCCCAATCAACAATAAACCACCAATACACGAGTACATGCCAGAAATGTTGCCCTTGCAGCACACTATTGTCTTACGATAACAAATTAAAAATTTAAATTTCAAAGCCAATGCGTGAACTATTCAGGAAAACATCAAAGCTAAACGCAATGCTTGGCCAAAATTGAAGACCAGATGAGGACTAAACTGCAAATAAAATACATGATAGAGTTATGTCCCTTATTATAGTATACATTCACCTTATGAAGATGATACGAGTGATGATTCATCGATTCAACATTACTGCAGACTTTAGCTATCGTACCTGACATTCCTAAAGGTTTCATTAGTAATTGTAAAAGAACTATTTTACAGTGCGTACTTTTTTTCCTTTAGCAGTTGTTAGGTCAACGTCCGGTCAAGTCAGATTGGACTCGGTTACAAATGTCACCACATTGCTTTTAGCAATGAGTCCGACTCATAATGTATGCATATGTACAGAGGAAAGATTGAAGAGGAAATGTATGTGGATACAACCAATGAAAAAGATGTTGGTTAATAACAGACAGAATTTATATTTTTTAAATGGTGATATTCTAATGCAAAGACTAGTGAAGTAATTGTTTTGT
Organism: Serripes groenlandicus; assembly: GCA_031761405.1. Classification (NCBI taxonomy): domain Eukaryota; kingdom Metazoa; phylum Mollusca; class Bivalvia; order Cardiida; family Cardiidae; genus Serripes; species Serripes groenlandicus. The sequence continues at coordinate 21,050,800 of JASEVX010000009.1, read as the reverse complement.
TATAGTAGATGTAATGTCATCTTAGAAATAAACACCAAACCGCCATCTACGTATAGAAGATAATGTTAATATGGAACTCCACGCCACTGTTTGACACATACGAACATATTACATCTAAGGTGGATTAATCACAGCAAACCAGCACGTAGTCAAAGTATCCCCATACCGGCAATGTTAGATTGTTAGATGTTAGATTGTTAGACACACAAAAGGCCACATAACACGAACGTTTTCTTACAAAATGAGCATTCTGCATTTTTGGAAGATTCTCGTCGAATCTAGCTCTGGACACTGGACGCCTATCGCTGTCACTCGTGAGCGGTATTAGTTTAACATCAGGCTTTGTAGTCTCAATATGGCTCTCTGTCTTCTCCTTTCTTTCCAGAAACCTGACGTGTTTGGCACTTAAACGGGACATAGCTGTCGTCGATGGACGGACCTTAATGTCCGGAAGTTGTTTGTCGTTATGGTCTTGTTCATCATCAGATGAAAGTTCTCCTTTTGCGTCTTTTACTTTCATATCAGTTTCAGATGAAGAACTTTGTGACTGGTATTTCTGAATGTTCGAAAACATGACAATGGAACTGTATTTTGAAATATGCTGCAAACATTGTTTACCCTTATAAGCCTATTCCGTTTAAGCAAGTATATAATTAGAATGCGGGAGTGTAGTCATGCGTGTCAGATATTATTCAGGGAAACACCAAACACTATGAATGTTTGATATCTTCAATTTGTATTAAATGACATATCATATATTCAATCACTAATTTACCAATCATTAATAACTTAAACTAGTTAGGTTAAGGTATCATTTGACTTTTGTGCATCCGTACAATCTGTCCAAGACTAAAATTGTTCACATATTACTTACACAAGGATGAAAGAAGGTTCTGTCAACTTGGTAAGATTCTGAAACAAACGGAGCAGAGCGAGGGCTTGGCGTGAAACGGTTGTAACTAAAAACCTATTTTGAAAACCCTGGTTTAGGGGCAATTTTTACACTTTTGTAAACAATGCAAATATTTCTATTGTTTACCAAGACAAATGATTTAACGCTTATAAAGACTTCATGGCGAGGTGATTAACTTTGTTAACAAAAATACTAATTTTAGCTACAACCGTTTCACGCCAAGCCCTCGAGATGTAAAGGCTGATCTGAACCATAAACGTTCAAAAATGCCAACTCGTACCTTCTCCATGGACATGGTCATTGGGGACAAAACTCGTACCTTTACTGTGGACATGTTCATTGGGGACAAAACTCGTACCTTTAACGTGGACATGGTCATTGGGGACAAAACTCGTACCTTTAACGTGGACATGGTCATTGGGGACAAAACTCGTACCTTTAACGTGGACATGGTCATTGGGGACAAAACTCGTACCTTTAACATGGACATGGTCATTGGGGACAAAGACTGGTCACTGACACCACAGTAACAAACTGATGTAATATTTAAATGTGATTTTTTTTTTTTTTAACAATTTCTTTTTTCAGCTCTTGTATAATATGTTTACCCTTTCCCTCATATAGACGCTTTCTGACGCCTCTGCAAAAAAAACCACCATGGCAACAAAAGAACAAATTGCTCAAAACAAGCAATTTCTCCTTTCGTCTCCATGTTTTCAACTCTATTCAAATATTACTTTCATTTAAAGGGAATTTCCAAACTTTTTTCGGGTATGTATTCAAAGTCGTCTGCTGCATATTTGTTATATGTGGGAAAGGGTTAAGGCCTTTTTTCGATTTTCTTCCCATTTTAATATAATCGTAAGGCTGCCTACTAGTATCGTAGTATCTGACTCGTGATCTGGAGGTCACGGGTTCGATACCCGGTTGCGGCGACATTCTTTCGGGCGATGTTTTCCATTGCCTCTCACCTCTGATCTATGTGAGAAAGTAGTCAGTGGCTTCGAAAGAATGTTGTGTAAGTACTGGTGTGGGAAAGCCAGGAAAACATGGGTAGGTGCACTGACCGCCGTGATATGACCAAAGCTGTTGAAAGCGGCGTTAAACTCCAAACAAACAAACAAACAAAACTAGTATCGTAAGGGCTGAAAAAAGGGAAATTCTGTATTTACTCTGACATTTAACCATCAGTTTGTTACTCTTGTTCCAGTGTTTGTTTGTACATTTCACTACTGAAACACAGGCCGCAAACCATTAAGACTATCTGTCGATATAAAACAAACATACATTACCTTTCTAAGACTGTCATAGAAGTTGGTCATGTCTCTAAGAACGTCCGGGTTAATGGTCCGCTTCACGACCCTGTGTTTACCAGTGTCTATCTTGGCATCTGGTTGAAATATAAAATGAACCGCGTCTGACGATTTCGAGTCTTTATTTATTTATTGGGGTTTTACGCCGCTTTCAACATTATTTCAGTTATATCACGGCGACAGTTCACTTATTCATGATCCCTGGGTAAACAAACCAGTACTAGGCTAGAAAATGTGCCTTGCTCAAGGGCACTTCACCATGAATGTAGTGTCGCGACAGGGGATCGAACCCGGGACACCCGACGCTAACCACCCGAACACAGCGGATTCCATCTTGAGTCTAATTAACATTCATGTTTTGCATCATTTAACCCTTTCCCACATACAGACGGCGCTTTCTGACGCCTTTACAGCAGACGACTTTTGAGAACAGTGCGACAAATGAGAAATTGCTCATCATTAAAAATTTCTCCATTTACCATAGTGTTTTCAACTCTTTTCATTAATTCCACATTCCTTTAAAGAAGTTTCCCATATTTTTCCCCAACATGTTTTCAAATTTGTCTGCTGCTGATTCGTTGTATGTGTGGATGGATTAAAGTGGCATTGACAAACATACTAGTGGAGAATACTTCTAGTTCTTTTGTCAAATTATATATAAGCCGTTCCAAGAAAAAAAAACATCATTATCGACTCTGCTTAATGTATCGACCATGACCAGTCTGCGTAATCCGGGCCGATACATTCCGTCTCGGGGGGTATAGAAATGTAGAGTAATGCTTCCTGAAACAGAAAATCCCCAGGAGGCGGAGATTGTCTGCCCGGATTAGCCTGCGGGGCTTGCTTAGGCTGATCCGGGTCGATACTCCACAATGTTAGTTTTCTTTTGAACGGCTCAGATTAACATCTATTTCACAATAAGGCTTAACCCTTTCCCACATATAAACGCTCTCTGACGCTCCTGCAGCAGACGACTTTTGAAAACACTGTGACAAAAGGAGAAATTGCTCTAAACTTTTGCCTAAGTGTTTTCAATTTTATTCAATAATTATACCATTATTTATAGAGATTTTTCACATTTTTTTCCAAGATGTCTTCAAAGTCGTCTGCTGCAGTTTTGCTATATGTAGGAAAGGGTTAAAGTGAAGACTCCAGTGATATAATTCGTCTGCACAGATTCACCTGAGGTTATAACCACTTGACGCCGATGGAATAAGACGCCAAATCGTCAGACTTTGCTCACGGTAATTGGTATTGTTTTGTTAAAACTTTCCTAGACAACCTCCATCTTCAATATCTAGATATTTACTCAGTTGAGTAACACTTTCCCACATACAGGAAATCTGCAGCAGACGACTTTGAAAACGGCTAGTCAAAAGTATGGAAAATCTCAACAAATGATGATATAGTTTTATAATACAGTTGAAAATATTGTGGCAAATGGAGAAATTGCTCATTATGAACATTATGAGCAATTTCTCCATTTGCCACATTGTTTTCAAAAGTCGTCCGCTGCAGATGCGTCGAAACGCGTCTGCAAGTGGGAAAGGGTTAAACTGTTTTAAGATGTACAAAACAATGGTTTTGATAATAAATTAATATATTTATTTGGTATTGTTATCCATGGTATGTTAGTAGGACAACGATTGTAGCTTCGTATACAATTCTTCCAGCATTTCTTTCCCCGAAAATATCATTATATTAACTCCTTCAGCGAAAATTTTCTCTAAGTCAAATCCTCCATGTTCAAAATATGACGCCGTCATTGTTCGTATAACAAGAGTTTTAGACTATCTTGACAACAAAATGTGCAACATCAAAATGTGCAGCAACACAATGTGCAGAAACAAAATGTGCAAACAATGCTGATTTCAGGTGATTTCAGGAGAGACAGATCGTTTACTTTTGTACAAAACTGATCGGATTGTCTTACGATTATTTGGCATTCCTAACTCTGGTAAGATAATGTCCGCCATTGGATCTGCTTTTGGACGTAACTCTCGTTGGTTACGAGGTTTGACGGCTTTCAGCTTCTTCAAAACTTCACATGTACCCTGTAACATATAAACAGTGTACTGTGTTTTAAACATATATGCATTGTTCCGTGTAACACATACACATTGTTCCGTGTAACATATAAACAGTGTACCCTGTAACATATAAACATTTTACCCTGTAACATATAAACAGTGTACCCTGTAACATATAAACATTTTACCCTGTAACATATAAACATTTTACCCTGTAACATAAACACATTGTACCCTGTAACATATGATCGTAGTTGAGATGATGTTTGTCATTGTGATTTGTAAATTAGTGATTGAAAATGAGATATATACTAGATAATATTTATAAATGTATTTAATAGTTAGAATAATATCAGTAATTAGAGTAACAAGAAGTCACTGTATCACATCATATTTATATTAGGGAGATGTTTCAGAAGCAGGACAATTTCAATCGGGTAAAACACAAATTCACAAATCTATGTATGAAACGTTCGGAATATTGTTAGGAGAAACCCGTCATTACTAAGTGGTAAGAGTCGGAAATTTGGGACCGGGCTTCCAGGGTGCAATCTCCGCTTTACACTTCATAACATATTAGCCGTTCCACGAGAAAAACAACATTGTGGACTCTGCGTAAAGTATTGACCCGGATCAGCCTAACCATGCCGCGCAGGCTTACCCGGATAAACACTTTTCGCCTTCTGTGACTTTTCTGTTTCAGGAATAACTACTCTATACATCTATCCCCCTAAGCCGGAATGTGTCGGCCGGATCAGTCTGCGCGGACAGCGCAGGCTGATCTGGTCGATACATTACGCAGATGTCTATCGCCGCAGCTGCATTTTGGACTCTGCGTAAAGTATTGACCCGGATCAGCCTAAGCATGCCGCGCATGTTAACCCGGACAGACATTTCTCGTCTCGAGTGGATTTCCTGTTTCAGGAATCATTAGTCTATACATCTATCCCCCTGAGACAGAATGTGTCGGCCCGGATTAGCCTTCGCGGACTGCGCAGGCTGATCTGGATCGATACATTACGCAAAGTCCATATTGTTGGTTTTCTCGTGGAACGGCTCATTGACGCCGCGTGGAAGCGCGGCGTCAGTATGGAATAGGTTTTAATTTTGTACCATGGGGTGACGTAATCAAAAAGGGAGAAACCCACAGATATTATTGTAAAGAAAAACTCTGTAATATGTTTGAAAAAACAGCCTATATGGTTGAATAAATTGTATAAACTGATTTAAGAAACAACAAGATACAAAATATGTACATCTTTCACAGTTGTTACAAAACTTTAGATACATTTAAATTGTGTTTAATAACTGTTCCCCAACTAATTAGGCTAAGCTTTTTTTATGAGTTGATTTACGGAGTTCACTAGGCTACGCTGTTTTAATTGTTCGGTTTACAAATTTATTGAAAATCTTGTTAACACTCTGGAAGCCACATTTTTTACTTGAGCATGTTGAAACTTTGTCAGAATGTTTGTCTTATGATATCTAGCCCAAGTTTGAATATTGGTCATGTCGGGTCAAAAACTAGGTCACTAGGCTAAATTGAAGGAAAATCTTGTTAACACTCTGGAAGGCATATTTTAAACTTGAGCATGTTGACACTTTGTCAGAAAGTTTGTCTCGATTATATCTAGGCCAAGTTTGAAACTGGGTCATGTCGGGTCAAAAACTAGGTCACTAGGCCAAATTTAATGAACATATTGTTAACACTCTGGAAGCCGTATTTTTGGCTTGAACATTTTGAACATTTGTCAGAATGTTTGTCTTAGTGATATCTTGGCCGAGTTTGAATATAGATCATGTCGGGTCAAAAACTAGGTCAATAGGCCAAATTTAAAGAAAAGCTTGTTAACACTCTGGAAGCCGCATTTTTTACTTGAACATGTTGAAACTTTCTCAGAAAGTTTGTCTTGATGATATCTAGGCCAAGTTTGAATATTGGTCATGTCCGGTAAAAAACTAGGTCACTAGGCCAAATGTAAGGAACATCTTGTTAACACTTTGGAAGCCACTTTTTTGGCTTGAGCATGATGAAAGTATGTTGGAATGTTTGTCTTAGTAATATCTAGGCTAAGTTTAAATGTAGGTCATGACCGGTCAAAAACTAGGTCACTAGGCCAAATTTAAGGAAAGTCTTATTAACACTTTGGAAGCCACATTTTTGGGTTGAGCATGTTGAAACTTTCTCAGAATGTTTGTCTTAGTGATATCTAGGTAAAGTTCGAATATGGGTCACGTCAGGACAACTAGGTCACTAGGCTAAATTGCAGAACAATCTAGTTAACACTATAGAGATTGCATTTTTGACTTGAGCAGCTTGAAATTTTGTCAGAAAATTTGTCTAGATGATATTGCCATTGGCGCTGAAAGAGTAAAGTCTTATATAACCCATTCTCAGGTGAGCGATTCCAGGGCATCATGGCCCTCTTGTTTCCAATTTATTTCTGTTGTATTACTAAACTTTAAACGTTCCTCCCCATACAGTTGTTAATTCAGACCATTGTATTCTTGCTATATGTTGACTATACATGAAAACTTTTTCTTTTAATTTCATAAATGCTTAATTTCGATATTAAATATCTTTAAACTTGTTAGAATTATTTGTATATTTTGTTTATATACTCTCGGTTTTTTTTTATCATACTTCTGCTCAACTGGAAGGAGAATCGACTGCCCTCTCTCCTTCCAAAGCTTGTGTCACACTTAACTTATAACTAGAGGCATTAACACTTAAGTTAATATCTGTTAATATTTCAGTATCTATGTTTTTTGTTTGTCTAATTGATCTAGTTAGAGCAGATTTAAAATTAAGAAACTTCAGCTTGTTTTGTTGCAGTCAATGTTAAGCAAACGGTAAAACAAATAGTTTGAAGACTTAACTCGTCATTTCACGACTAAATTTTACATGCTGAATATCATATAGATCGTAGCATATAAAGTATATACTCCACTCCCTACGTCAAAATGGACCCTGTTTGCTATTGATAACATTTTATTATAGACTATGGTATCCAGGTGAGCAATAAGGAACATCTCGGCCTTCTTGTTTAAGATAAAGGTACATTTGGCCTTCTTTACATCCTGTCCGTTTGCACAGGTTATTTAAATGTTTTGAACTGCATCTGCTTTCCTTTAAGTCATGCCTTAAAAGCATGCGCGGCGTCTTTGATGCTTAGCATCAAAATTCGTCTTGTATAGTACTGGTATGTCATCCGCTGGTCATGAATAAGAGGGTTTCCCCCCGTAACATGACTAAAAGAAAGTTGAAAACAGCGCATCCGCTCCAAACAAGAAACAATCCCAAAACAACATACCACAACACAACAATGTCAGACTGTATTGATCAGATGTTGCTTTTGTCAGCTTTGTAAAAAAGGAACTCTTTTCAGTTGTGGCGGAATTTAAGAATGTAAAAACATCACTTCTACTTACATTCATTACTATATATATCCACTCACTGTGTCGATCATTGTCTGTTACTAAACTACCTCGTCTGAAAATAATAATATCACTGTATTACTTATGTGACAGTGTTTAGCTACCCATTTAGAACTGCAAGTTAGACATTGATTGATAGGAGTTTAACGCCCTTTTCGAACGATATTTGATGATCAAGTACAATCAAACATGAGCCGTTCCACTAGAAACCCAGCAATATGGACTATGCGTCATGTATCGACCCAGATCAGTCTGCGCAGTCCGCACAGGCAGGATAATCCGGGCCTACACATTCCGTATCATGGGGATAGAAGTATAAAGTAATAATTCTTAAAACAGAAAATCCACAGTAGGCGAAACGTGTCTGTCCGGGTAAGCTTGTGCGGCATGCGTATGCTGATACGAGTCGATACTTTTACGCAGATTCCACAAAGTTGGTTTTCTTGTGGGACGACTATTCTCAATTATTTTCCAGACTTTTCTTTATGTAATATTTATACGATTTTTTCCCTTTCATTTCTTCACTAATTAATATTATTTTGAGCCTGTTTGTGTAATTGTCATATGTAAGTTAAATATTAGGGAATGGCCTTTTTTCCTAAGTTGGCTAAACTTATGGCAAGACCCTTTTGCCTTTATATGATTGTTAAACTATGTAAACATATGTTTGATTTTTTTCCTACAGTGTGTTCAACTTCATTTACTTACAAAACTTTCATTTTTTGGGAATTTTCCATTGGAACGCGAATGGGATAGAGATACAAATGCCACATTTGTTCAGGCTGGCTTTTTTTTACCAGTGTTGGTCGACTGGTTGGCTTTTTAACAAAGTTAAGCAATCTCCATCGTAGTTTTGCCTTGATTGGTGACCCTCGTTGGATTAACCCTGTCTCACATATAGTCGCTTTCTGACGCCTCTGCAGCAGACGACTTTTTGAAAACATTGTGACCAAAGGAGAAATTGCTCAAAACGAGCCAATTTCTCCTTTGGTCACAATGTTGTCCACTTTTAGTCATAAGTAATCCATTCAATTATAGAGATTTCTTGACTAAATATGTTCAAAGTCGTCTGCTGCAGAATTGTCGTATTAGGGAAAGGGTTAACTCCGTTAATGACACGGTACACGTTACACTTTATTTTGCCTAGATGTCTTCAATGTCGCCTGCTGCAGCTAATTTTGTATGGAAAAGGTTTAAGGCAATCAATGTTTAACAGGTACTTTTATACTATGTGACGTTCACAGTTAACAGTTCAACCCTTTCCCACATAAAATGCATTTTGTTAACAGTGTGTCAAAAGGAGAAATAGATCAAAAATGAGAAATTTCTCATTTTGCCAAAATGTTTCCAACTTTCTTCAATTAATACTAGTAAGTGATTTTCCATATCCTCAAAATTATCTCCTGCAGTATTGTTGTATGTGGGAAAGCGGTAATAATAAGTTACGGTTGTTCTCTTGTATACTACTTATAATTGGTACCCAGGCTATTCATATGTTTTTATGAATAGCCTGGGTACCGAGGATGGGGCTGAGTGTATACTACGTTAAACTTACTTGAAGTAGTGCGTCAGACAGGCGCCCGGTTCAGACTTGAGAACGTCTATAGGCCAGTTCTGCATGAAAGTCATGTTCCTGAAAAGGATTTTCAAATGGCAATCCGTTATCATTGAAATAAACGTGATATTAAACCCGAAATGGAAACATGTTTTAATAGAATGATAGGGCGTTCTACAACACTTTCATCTAATTGGCCACGTGACACAGAAAACACGTTCCGTGTCTCCGATCAGTTTAGTCACGATCCGTTTGATCACGATTCGTTAGATCACGATTCGTTAGATCACAATTCGTTAGATCACGATCAGTTCTAGCTGCTGAAGACAGATGGATGTTTAATACAAATCCAAAAATTAAGAAAATAGTTTTGGCAACTTTAACTTGGCTGTTTAACAGAGGTGACCGTTAACACAAGTTTGGCTATACATATACACATATAGACATACACATATACTTACATACACATACACATCCTCATACATACATACATACATATATAAATATATATACAGACATGCATGTAAACATAACATTATCTTATGTATACATGTATGGATAATACAAATATATCTATATCTTGAAGCCTTCCATGACTAAATGACGAACAGTGCAGAGCCCTATCGGACTGGGCTGATCTGAATCTTCATACACTTGACGCAATTGCCTTACAGGATGGATAACATTGACAATGACAATGTTTTATTGACATAAACTACATAGTTCCAAGTCAAACAACAAATCATTGTAATATATACAATACAAATAAAACACATAATTTATGTATATATTACAATAAATATGAAATTTACACAAAATCTGATTTTTATCATTAAAAAAAGATATTAAATAAAAAATAATATTAACAGGATAAGTGTTGAAAGAGAAATCGATAAAAAATAAAAGAGATCGATACCTCAAGAATTTGATGTGGTCGGCGTCATCATCGGGGTTTTCTGCTTTCATGAAGATTCGAACAAAATCTTCCTTTCCTATGACTAGCAGCTCCATGGGCGTGGCACTCTCGACAGTGGCCGTACGGAGGGTATCGAACAACAAACCTATCTCCTGAAGTTCGGTGAAATAAAATGTTAATGTACCCTCCTTTCCCACATACAACACATATGCAGCAGACGACATTGAATATATCTAGGCATGCGTAAGGAAATATTCTATGAATAAACGTAAATTTAATATAAAACATGGCTTAATGAAGCATGACTCATTCATTAAGAGGAATATAACCTTTTGTCATCTACAGCTGCATCAAAATAGGTATTCATTTGGCAAATTTTAATATGATTTTCATTCGAAACTAAAGCAGTATATGATTGTATAGGTAATACGTTTACGTCTATTAAGTAGGATCAAAATACAAGCAGTAATAAGCCATATTTGGGGGGAAATTGTATTTTTGTATAAACAAGAGATTTCCAATATATCAAAACATAACATTTATCGGCGATCATGATGACTCGGGTTTATGTATCATTTAAAGATATAAGTGCGCAAAATGTAGGACCCTTTACTTACATCTGCCAAACATGCATCTAGTACTACAGAGAAAGAGACATAGGGACAGACAGACAGACAGACAGAGACAGAGAGATCTACATACAGAGGAAGTGAAAGAGGAAGAGAGAGAGATATATAGAGAGAGACACACAAATAAAGAGAGGGAGAGAGAGAGAGAGAGAGAGAGAGAGAGAGAGAGAGAGAGAGAGAGAGAGAGAGAGAGAGAGAGAGAGAGAGAGAGAGAGAGAGAGAGAGAGAGAGAGAGAGAGAGAGAGAGAGAGAGAGCGCACAAACAGACAGGAAGACTGAGAGAAATATATAGTACGCATTTATGTTTAACAACAAAGGTAACAAGTAAACTGATAGGATGAACAAATCATACAATACAAACAAAACAATAAAAACATACTAGAAAAAATATCGTTTTTGTACCAGTGTTTGTTAAGAATTAATAGCAGAGAAGCGAAAATAGACTGCACGAAATTAAAGGAAGATCTTGATCCACAGTTTAACCGAGGGTAATATCTAGCTGAGACTAAACAATTTCAATGATATCGCTTTAAAGAAGTTTCGTCCTATAGAAGTATCGCCCTTTAGAGGTCTCTCTCTAAAGATGATTCGCCTTAAAGAGGACTCGATCTATAACTCGCTCTCTACAGGTCGCGCTCTATAGAGACATCGCGCTATAAAGGTTTAGAGATTTATCTTCTCTTTGATAGAAACACGTTTTGACACATCACGAAGACCACAATGGAAAACGAGCTTTTCTATTATGCTTTACTGTGCTTCTATGAATCATTGGAAAGCAGTGCAGTGCTAGATCAGACTACCTTACTGGGTATACACCGTTCGCCAAATACGGATAGTTTGTTTTAGAAGATCGCCAAAAATGTACAAGAAAATGCCGTCTTATACGCGTTAGTTCATATTCCTTTTTTAACTCTTTCCCACATACAACAAATCTGCAGCAGACGACTTTGAAAACATACCTGATTTTTTTTTGGAAACTTTCTTTAAATGAAAGTACAATAATTGAATAGAGTTGAAAACATGCTGACAAAATAGAGAAATTGCTCGTTTTGAGCAATTTCTTCTTTTGTCAACCTATTTTCAAAAAGCCGTCTGCTGCAGAGGCGTCAGAAAGCGCCTATATGAGGGGAAGTGTTAATCGACTGTTCACAAGGAATACACAGAAGCAAGCAGCCATACCACGAAGAACCAGTCTGAGAAAATAGAAAGAAGTTGCTAAGACAGATGTTATTTTCAAAAAAGCTGAAAAAAATAATCAAGTAGGCTATGAAATATGAATAGAAACACATGAAAGCACATCAATTCCAAGTTTAAAGCGCCATTACCCCTTCCTCCCATGAAAACTGTAGGGTGAAAAACGGTTAGTCATACAATGTAAAATTAATAACAGTTGTCACTATAGCCAGGAAACGAACACTTCTTGTAGGTATAGTGGAGACTAGATAAGGAAGAGCAAATAGGTATTTCTTGTTTTATATCTCTCTTAGCACTCATTAAAACCTATGTTGTTGGTACTCAAAAGAATCGTTTCACTAAGACGATTCTTTTGAGTAGCCACAACATAGGTTTTGGAGGTCAAATAAGGATTTAAGAGCATGAAAAATGCTCTGATATTATTACAGTACTAGTCGAATGTATGATCTTTCAGTCTTGTCCACCTACTATAAATCTGCAGCAGACGACTTTGAAAACACCCGAGTCCAAAATTATATCGAAATTATACACAAATGGTTATAAAAACAATTATAATCGAGTTAAAAGGAACATTTTGGCAAAAGGTCAAATTGCTTATTATTTCTCCTTTTGTCACCTTTCTTTCCAATAGTCGTCTGTTTCAGATGCTTCGTCATTCGCATTTCACAAATGGACTTAAAGTCCTTGTGGGGAAGCAGCAATTTGTTTTTGAAAGAGTGTTGTGTTGAATACTGGTGAGAGAAAGCCAGCAAACACATGTGCAGCCGAACTTACCGCCGTGGTATGTCTGAACAATTGTTAAAAAGGCGTCTAACCCAATCACTCAAGCTTTACCCATGCAAAGATCATCGATGTTTAAAAAAGTTGTGTTTAAGGTAGAGAAAAGGGTGGGGTATCCTTTTAACCATGTTAGAAGAAGTGTTGGTGTTAACTTTAGATTAAACTACCGTCTGCCCTATGTAGTGGGGTTTATCCTTATGTAGGGGGTATATCCTTATGTAGTATATCTTTACGAAACAAGCAGAAAACATTGATGTTTAAAACGTAGATTTTTGTTTAACCTATACACATATAGACGGTTTCCGACGCCTCTGCAGCAGACGAATTTGTTAAAACCACAATTGTTTCAACTTTACTCAATCATAATACTTTCACTTATAGAAAACGTTTCCATAGTTTTGCCTTATTGTTTTCAAAGTCGTCTGCTGCATATTTGTTTCATGTGGGGAAGGGATTAAGTAGGGACATATTTCCCTTGACCTACCAATGAAGCAGCTGATATTGGTGTTTGTTTAGAAGTATATATTACTATCAATATATAGTGTTATCTCAGTTATCATTGTTTGTTTGTTTGTTTTTATTTACCATCACCCTGCATAATTAACTAATTTGGCGAGCAGACACAGTTAGATACAAGGGAGTCCGGATGCAATACCCTAACTCTTCTGATGCCCAGTGTATTGCACCGATACACGCGATGTTGATTTTCCTAGAAATTACAAGTACTTGACCTGTAGTTGAGTTGGAGACGCTGAAAAGCACCCCTTAAATTCCATAATCCGGACCGGGATTTGAGCCCAGATCTCTGGATTGACAGTCCGGTGTGTTAAACATTGGACTACCCGCCACTCATTCGCCATACATATCAATGGGGGTTTAAAACTAAGAATTAGATAAATTATTAACTCTTTTGAATACACAACAAATCTGCAGCAGACGACTTTGAAAAAAATTAAAAAACTGTTGCAACGGGATAAATTGCTCATGGGCTCATTTTTCATCTATTGTCACACTGTTTACAACAATCGTCTTCCGTCGAAGAATCAGAATGCGTCTAAGAGTGGGAAAAGGTTAAACTAAAGAGGGGATATTTCCTATTGAAGATTGTGTTACCGGGGGACCTGTTGGTGTTAGTTAGGATATTAAAACAACTCTTATAAGGTTTCCCCTACACCATGCATGCAATGACGTTGTAGGTGCTTGTTTAACGTTGTACTACTCACGCCAAAACTGAAACCTCGAGTTAAACGGGCGACAACTTCCTTGTATAATTCTCCTTCGTTATTTCGAGAAACGTACGCTTAATTGATTGAAAACGTAGAAAGGTCATTATTCGTGAATACAGATCTCTGTGGTAAGCATGTGTTATGTATACAAGCAAGAAGCCACGCCTTATCAGGGACGTAGATCTACGTCCCTGGCCTTATTTAAAAACGTCCTTTCGGGGTTTTACGACCAGAGGAAACCCAGATCAGTCTACGCTGCCAAGCAGTTTGATCAGGATTGTCTATGTTCGACGTTGAGCCAAACGCTCAGTGCAGAAACATTTGGAGAATCGCTTTGAAAACGGAAATGATGTGCATATATGCTATATGATCATATTTGCAATAAGTTTTAATGTTCATGAGGCGTGCCTTCTGTGTGAAATCATTGTAAATGTCACCGGAGCAAAAAACCCACATTGGAACGATCTATTTATAGTCATGAATTATCAATTATCTCTAATCTAGCTATTTGAATAGTGAAAAGCATTGAAAACATTGTGAAATAAGGAGAAATTGCTCTTTTGGGACAATTTCTTTTTTACGTTATATTGTTTTCAAAAGTTGTCGCTACATATGTGTTAAAATACGATTGCATATGGGACATAGTTAATGTTTGTTACTGCATAAAGCGCAAAACGTTAAATATGAATTATGTTTTTGATTAAATGAATTATGATGTTTTTCTTGCTCTGGCTTCATTTGTTTCTATGTTCTGTTAACACACATATCAGTACAATCGTAAATGTGAAATACATCAATTAATACAATCACATTCGGGCACTTTGTGGCAGACATTGTAATACATATGAATTCATTATCATTCGTTTAAATGCAATTATACGACAATTGTATATATTCCGTGTCAGTTTATATTCATTCTTATTGTATTATTTGCTATTAAACGGACAAATAATGACACAACAAGAAATACAATGGGTAAAAAGGTACAGATGAAAAACGTCATGAGTCACGTTCAGCGAGTGTTGGGTGTTGTTGGGTTTGCGAACAGTGCATACTTAGATGACCCTATACACACGTACAGTCCCAACAGCGTGTTCACTTTGCACTTACATCCATAGTGAAGACCCGTATGTAACTTCGGACAATAAAATAAGAATTGTAGTGTAACGGGTTTCACTACCTGGCCCCTCTTTTTGACCCCGTTACGGAGATAGAACATGGCCCCTTGTCGCCAGATGCGGACCTAGCATGTTTTGTGCGTCTGCCACTGAGTGCCTGTTTCATTATTTATTGGAATCATGTTCATGGCTCGATGTCGATTAACGTTGTTATTGCGTAAACTATGTCAGATTACGGATAACCAATACCTTTCTTTACTCGTTGTTATCGCGTAAACTATGTCAGATTAACATTATTATTGCGTAAACTATGTCAGATTACAGATAACCAATACCTTTCTTTACTCGTTGTTATCGCGTAAACTATGTCAGATTAACATTGTTATTGCGTAAACTATGTCAGATTACAGATAACCAATACCTTTCTTTACTCATTGTTATCGCGTAAACGATGTCAGATTAACATTGTTATTGCGTAAACTATGTCAGATTACGGATAACCAATACCTTTCTTTACTCGTTGTTATTGCGTAAACTATGTCAGATTACAGATAACCAATACCTTTCTTTACTCGTTGTCAAAGTGGCATTAAATATCAACATTATCTGACAAAAATAGACCTTGTGTTTTGAAATTCATCAATACAAATTCATAGAATGTACAAAAAAACTTGCTCATTTATGCGTATTTATGAAACTAATAAAAAGATAATCGAAAATTAAAATATTATATACACCTGGGAAATGTTGTTTTAAAAGCCTACATGTTCATGCGGGTGAAAGATAAATAAAACTGCCAAGCGTTCAGTCAATTCTACCTATCGAACTTATTCGACTTAAATGTTTAACATAACATCAGTCTCGTTAAATTCAGAGAGACCTAAACTTCACTTGCTCGTATATAAATCTGACGTCAGCCTCATACAGGTCGTCTCAGATTAACCTTTGCGCAAGCCAATCAAATTGTAGCCTACAAATCGAAACGAATAAGAGATAACCCATATAAATAAACGTGATAGAGAAGCGGTGATTGTCGAGTTTTCCAATTGTTTAGATCCAAGCGTTGGTTGTATAATGTGATTGCGTTGAACAAATTAACCGAGCACCTGCTCATGAATATTTAAGTGTATAGGGTAAATTCGAAATGACCTATGATGCGATATCGTCAGATCCAATATACGTCTGATTTTAATGAGATCGGCATAGCATATTCTAGCAATTCGTCAACCAAACGAATAAAATTCATTTTTATTTATTTCATTTTGTTTCCGAGTAGAAAATAACATATTTTTTAGGAATCGACATCGACCATGAGGTGCGCAATCACGTGATACACACACATATCGTGACGTCATCATCTCGTGATTGGATGTACTTACTCCAAAACTGTGGCCTTTAGTAAGGCGAGCGGCTACCTGACTTCTTGTTTCACCGGTTACCGGATCTTCCACCATTTTCTTCACAAAAGCTTAATTAATAAAATGTTATGCAATTGTTCATTTCAAATTGTCTGAGGCGGTTGTCATGGTGCGGTGCCATTTGGACGAGAAACATCTCCCCGACTTGTAGTCATCCAGGGATCATGCATAAGTGAGCTGTCCCACGAGAAAACCAACTTTATCGACCCGGATCAGCCCAAGCATGCCGCGTAGACTAACCCGGACAGACACTTTTCGGTTCCTTTGGATTTTCTGTTTCAGGAATCATTACTCTATACCTCTATTCCCCCCCCCCCACCCCACCCCCCCCCCCCCCGCCCAAACACAGACGGAATGTGTCGGCCGCGATTAGCCTGCGCGGATTGCTCAGGCTGATCTGGTTCGATACATTACGCAGAGGCCATTCTGTTGGTTTTCTCGCGGGATTGCTCAAGTACTGTATCGTCGTGATACAACTGAGATGCTTTGAAGGCTTCTGCCTCCCACCCAATGAAACAAACGTAACACAAAGGAAAGTTATCTTCCATGCTCAAAAACCGCTACAATTGCATAATGTATAAAAACAATCAAAAACATAGATGGGTTAAGAGTAAATAAACGATGGTTATGAAGGGTTTGTAATCGTTAATGGCTAGGGATCTAAACGCATGCCTGTTAGTCCGTTACTAGAATTGATTGATTGATTGATTGATTGATTGATTGATTGGGGTTTAACGCCGTTTTTAACAATTTCTCAGTTACATTACGGCGGCCAGTTCACCTACTCATGCATTTCCTGGTTTTCTCACACCAGTACTCCACACAACAATCTTCCCAAGCAACCATTATACTAGAAACTTCAATGCATGTATTACTCTACAATTGTGACATGATCTTGACCTTTGTGCGGAGATACATCTTTTTATAAAGAGCTCCAGATAATATGTTTTTTTCCAGTTTCTAAAACCATTATTTGACCCTCAAACTGTAAATTTTGCGTACTCAAAATAATCGTTTCAGTGAGAAGATTATTTCGAGTACCAATGGGTGTAGTTGAGTAATACGAGAGATATTGTTGGGGAAAAGACCAGAGCTCTCACCTTTTTTATCTAGTCTGGTTTAATACATAGATTGCAATGAGTAAGCATTGGTTAGGAAGGGATCTTAATCGTTAATTGCGCTATAGCGATCTAAAAAGATGCCTGTTCGTCCGAACCTTAACTACATGTATTACTCGACAATCAGAAAGCATTTCCCTTAATGAAAGTACAAAAGAGAGAAAGAAAGATAAAATACATTACAGAACAAAATGAGAAATTACTCATTATGAGTAAACTCTTGTTTTCCAACCAAGTTTTCAAAATGCGTCTGCAAGTGGGGAAGAATTAATGAACAATGATTTGATTTGCGTATAGCTGTCGGTTTTCACGTCAGAGACCAGTTTGTTTATTATGTTAATTTAAGAATAGAGACGTCTTATATTTCGGCACAACAAGGAAGCAGTGGCGTAAACCCACTCTTATTAAAAAAAAAAGACAAAATTACTTCGCTGTGCAAGTTGATCTGACGACATCGCATAAAATGTCGTCTCGAACATTAAATATTCATGCCCTGGTTCTCGTTTTTCGGTTCAATGCAATCGCACGACACAATCACAATCTTCCAATACCGCTCTTCTATCACGTGTATTTAAATAGGTTATCTCCCCCTATTTATACCTATCGAGTATAAAGGCGACGATTTGATTTGCTTATATAAAGGTCAATCTGAGACGACCTGTAATATTCAGTCATCAGATCTAAACAATTGATTGATTTATTGGGGTTTAACGCCGTTTTTAACAATTTCTCAGTTATATCACGGCGGCCAGTTTACCTACTCATGCATTTCTTGGTTTTCTCACACCAGTACTCCACACTACAATCTTGCCAAGCAACTGGCTGCTCTTCCACGTCATTGGTGGAAGACGAATGACGCATGTCGCATGTCGTATTGACTTTTATCAATCGTCGGAAAAAAAGTTGGTCGAGCCGGGATTCGAACTCACAACCCCTGGATTGACAGCCGCGTCGCTACCGACTGAGCTACCGGGGCTCGGCCAGATCTAAACAAGCGCAGGCTACTGCAGCGGTGTTTATGTCTGATTTTAATGAGGTTGCTAAAGTCCTGCCGATTATGGCTCAATTTACTTCGATGGAACCAGACCAAAACTTAAATCGATCGTATAAATATGTAATAACTGCCCCAGACAGGTAGTCTTAGATTGACCTTTGCATCAGCTAATCAGTTTGCAGCAAACAAAATCGTTCGGTATAAACAGGTAAGATAACCCATATAAATAACCGACTGAGAAAAGCGTTGATTATCGTGTTTTCCGATTGTATAGATCCGAGTGATGGTTGTATCGTGCGGTTTTATTGGACGAAAACCCTGACATAGTATTTAAATGTATAGAGGTCAAATGGAAAGAACAGGTCATGCGGTGTCGTCATGTCTAATACAGCAATATATAAGAGCCGTCCCGCGAGAAAACCAACATTGTGGTCTCTGCGTAATGTAACGACCCTGATCAGCCTGCTGCACAGGCTTACCCGGATAGACACTTTTCGCCTCCTGTGGATTTTCTGTTTCAGGAATAATTTCTCTATACCTCTATGGAATGTGTCGGCCCGGATCAGCCTGCGCGGACTGCGCAGGCTGATCTGGGTCGATACATTACGCAGAGACCATTATGTTGGTTTTCTCGCGGAACTGCTATTTTTTTTATCAAATTTTAATGAGATTGGTTTGTATGGCTGCAACTACAACAAACGTGTCAATCCAGTGAAGGCTATTAGCAGAATGTGCATACGCATTGTCTGTTCCCACGTGTAAGTGAGTCTAATCATATCTAGTCTCAAATACCATAGACTCACACACAATTAATTAGCTACAAAAGCCTCATTTTCGATGAGATATGCCTATTCGTAATGCAGTTATTTAAACTTGGGTAGTGTTTAGTGCCTGTTCGCTTGACTACCTCAGTTAGTGTTTAACCATTTCCCACATACAGACGTGCTCTGACGCCTCTGTAACAGAAGACTTTTTAAAACAGTGTGGCAAAATGAGGAATTGCTCATGATGAGCTATTTCTCCCTTTGCCACAATGTTTTCAACTCTATTCCATGATGAAACTTTGATTTATAGAGGTAAACCAACTGTTTTTAAAGTCGTCTGCTGCAGCTGTGTTGTATGGGGGAAAGGGGGGAGGGGGTTAAATGTTAATGGTTAACAGGTAATTAACTGCATGTGTTAATTAAGAAAAAAATAGTTCGTATATTCATATTGAATGTATCCCTTACCCTCATACAGACGCGTTTTGATGACTCTACAGCAGACAACTCTTGAAAACATTGTGACAAAAGGATAAATTGCTCATAATGACCATTTTCCCCTATTGTCACACTTATTGTCAACTCTATTTAATAATTAAACTGTCATTTATGGAGATTTATCACGTTTTTCCCAGATGTTTTCAAAGTCGTCCGCTGCAGATGTGTTTTTTGTGGTAAAGGTTTAACGCTTTCCCACATACAAGAAATCTACAGCAGACGAGTTGAAACATATTTTGTCAAACAATGGAAAATCTCTATAATTGAATGGATAACCAATTACTAAAAGTGGATAACATTGTGGCAAAAGGAGAAATTGCTCACTATGAGCAATTTCTTCTTTTGTCACCATGTTTTCAAAAAGCCGTCTGCTGCAGAGGCGTCAGAAAGCGTCTATATGAGGGAAAGGGTTAAAGCGAGGCTAAGGTGATTATTAAGAAACGAGATTTACCTGTCCCTGAGAGTATAAAATAAAAGCATTCTGCATGATGCCCCTGTCGTATTATCACTTTCTTTGGCCCAATCCTGAGAGAAAAAGGTGAAAACATAAACATAAAGTCGACTCTCAATATGTCGAATTATTTGGGACATTTAAAAAGAAGCGACATACACATAATTCGATATAAAAGTCGAGGGTCGACATCTCGAAACTCATTGGTCATGTCTGACTACAAAAAATGAGTACTGTACCGAAATAACAGAAAATTCGAGACTTCTGCATGGTCCGAAACTGTACAACTCTGAAAACGTTCTCAGAGCTCAGAAATGATCTCCATGCTCCAAATAGAGGCTTCGGATTCGTCAATTTGGAGAACGAATTTGCTTCTGATCAATCAGGCTCTTGAGCACAAACTCCGAGCGTAGAGTAAAGTTTTATAATTTTGGAGCCTGATCTCGACATAATGTTGTGTTTCGTAGTACGAAGTCATTCTCTAACATTATTGACTTTTACATGTGTATTTGAGTGTAAGGAACGACAACTCTGCGAAGGAGAATGGTACTTAGTACGTATAGTATGTAATTGGAAACACCAATTGCACTGATCGAGCATATGCACTTGAGCTTCTATATGTCCATTTGGTAGTGTATACTATATCGTGCCCAAGCATCTGGTTCGTGCAGATAATTTCAAAAGATTACAAGAGTTAGATACAAGAGTCGTCCGGGTGCAATACCCTAGCTCTTTACGAAAAGACCTCTTAGTTCTTTAATTTGCTCAGCGTATAGAACCAATAAACGTGATGCCAAAATCCGTACATTGACTAGTACTTAACTTTATCGCAAATTAAACAGTTTTATGGACGCTGTTGTTCCAAGTCTTGTGTTTTAGTCTAGTTCTACGGCTAGGTTGATCTGTCCTTTAAACGTTTGTAATTTGAATTGTGCACAAATCACCGGAGACACTTTTCTGTTCGCTGTTTTATTGAGACATAAACTTCTAATAAATTATTTAGAATAATGATCATATTAGATTTCATGGCACATTTTCAACTATCACATATTAAAGTTCCCATAAAAACTAACAACGTTTGACTAATAAAAACACTTAAAACAAGACAATACTACGAAGTGTTATCATTTCAAAGTCTATTGGGGGTCAAACTTATAATTGAACTCTTTTTTGTAACAATACGCCGATGTCTTTATAACAAAACAACGTCGGATTGCCATACAATAAATAGCTATATCCATGACATTGTAAATAAATCATTCATTTATGGCGTCTCAAGTTCACTTTTAACACTTTCCCTCAAACAGGCGCATGTTGACGCCTCTGCATCAGACGACTTTTATAAAATATTTCGATACCTAGAATAAGTGAATTTATTTTACTTATTTTTACTTTTGCTTATGTTTGCATTTGTAATTCAGTCTGATTTGTTTGCTCTATTTTTGTATGTGTTCTGGGGCATTTACATCACGTGACTTAAAAATTCAACATGTAACAATGGTCTCGTTTGCGCATGCGCGCAACTCAAGCAAAAATAAACCATGGTGACAAAAGGTTAAACTGCTCATGTTGAGCAATTTCTATCGAATCATATCAATTCGGTCGAAGTTTGGTAAATCTTTACTTACGTTTGGTACCATGCTACTTTACAGAGTTTTTCCTGGGTACAAGCTGGATACTCGGTGAGAGATTTCAAGGAAGATAGGCCATTCATCACCTGCAAATAAAGCAGTACGATTTTAAACATAATAAAAAGTATTTCCCACGTGCAGACACGACTGTGTGGGTGCACGGGCTGGTAAGAGTATTCACTGTACGCAGACGCATTCAGTTAACGCTTTATCTCATATAGACGGATTTTTGAAAACATAGTGACAAAAGAAGAAATTGTTCAAAACGAGCAATTTCTCTTTTGCCACAATGTTTTCCACTTTTAGTCATAGGTTATCCATTCAATTATAGAGATTTTTGAACAAAATAATATAAAAGTCGTCTGCTGTAGAATTGTCGTATTAAGACGCGACTCACATGTTTATAAGTTTAACCTTATTTATTTTACACCGTTTGCGAAACAAGCTTTCGGTTTATATTAATCACGCTCGATGGTTAAGTATCCAGAAAGAAGACAACGAGTGTGATTTATATAAGCTGAAAGCTTTTTCGCAATCGATTTTTTAAAAAAGTTTAAACTAAACTACGTTTCTTGAACCCTCCTCCTTTGACAGTATCCTTTCCCCTCATATAGACGCTTTCTAACGCCTCTGCAGCAGACGGCTTTTTTGAAACATAGTGACAAAAGAAGAATTTGCTCAAAACGAGCAATTTCTCCTTTTGCCACAATGTTTTCTACTTTTAGTCATAAGTTATCCATTCAATTATAGAGATTTTTCAACTTTTTGACAAAATATGTTCAAAGTCATCTACTGCAGAATTGTCGTATGAGGGAAAGGGTTATTGGAGAACAGTTCAGATTCCAAACAAGCTGCACGGATGTTCATGTTGTTCTGGGTCTGCACTAATCGTTATTGTCCGAAGCGTGGTTTTTAACCCTTTACCTACTACATACAGACACTTTCTGGCGCCCCTGAAAAAGACGAATTCTGAAAACATGTGGCAAAAGAGAAATTGATCATAATGAGTAATATCTATTTTTGATACAATGTTTTCAACTTCATTAATTCATCGAGAGTTAACATGTTTTAGCCAAGATATTTTCAAAGACGTTTGCTGTAGATTTGTTGTATGTGGGAAAGGGTTAACAGAGCACCGCTCATATATATTTGAAATGTCTTAAAAGTCATTCAAATATAAGGTATAAAAGTAAATGTATCATTTACATTATAAGTAAAAGTATTATAAAACCCGATTTACGGTCATTACTTTGTTTCATGATATAAAAGGCAGATAGAAATGCGAAGAGATTGTTAATTTAATGCCTAATGCCCCAGTCATTGTGTCAGGTTTTGGCCTCGCTGTTGTGACCCGTTCTGACACCCATCATTTAGCAAATTTCAGAGGGGTGTCACGATGTGTGCCACGATGTGCCACGTTGTTACCACGTCATAACCACGTGCTAGCCAGGCTGTCGCATCGTAGTATTCCCGTTGTGACACAATTTAAAGGTGATAACGAATATCAAAGTCGGGTTATGTCTCAGCTACCGCCACGCTGTCACCTCGTTGTCGCTACGTTGTTCCACGCTGTGTTTCGGTATGCCTCTTACAGCGTATCATAGCGTGACACAGCTTGGCATAACGCGACACTAGGCACGTGGTAGCAACGAGGCCACAACGTAGCATAGCGCAGCACAACGTGTCAGCAAACGCAGCAGAACGTATCAGCCGGCGGGACGCGCTATGTTCACGTTCTATTATGTTTTTGCTACGTTTCTGCTACGTGTCTGTTTCGTTATACTACGCTGTACCACGTTCTCGCCATGTTGTAGCACGTTTTGGGGAAACGTGAGCGAATTTTGAACATGTCCAAAATTAAAATTTCCACTTCACGTTTTGTCCCGTTTGCTCACGTTTTAGACACGTTGTGTTACGTTTGCTCACGGTGTAGTCACGTTTCCCAACGTAGCTAAACATGGCGGCCAAGCGTTACACTATGACATACAATGATTTAGTTGTTCTGCTTTATCTGACATTCAACAACCTTTACGTTCATTTTGTTAAGACTTTGAACTACATATATGACCAATATAATCTAAGATAACCAAGATTGACCTACTACTCCATTATTATATAAGAACTTGTTAAAACTTCATTTTTTTTTTAAATTCAGCATATTACGGTTTAACCCTTTCCCTCATACAACAATTCTGCAGCAGACAACTTTGAATTGAGTGGATAACCCATAACTAAAAGCGGAAAACATGGGTAATTTCCCTTTTTTGTCACCAAAAAAGCTATTTGCTGCATAACATAACATAACGGTAACATCCCAGTTCGTCTAATCCCATTTCGTCTACAGTTTTTTGTCCCATTTCGTCTACACTCTTGTTCCCATGTCGTCTACTGTCCATAAAATGAATATACATAGATATGTCTACGGAGATCATCTTTTAATTAAGAAGTTTAAAACTTTAAGCAATTACCTTTGATCTGTATTGTTAATTGTTATGAACTTTGTGTTTCTTTTGTTTACAGCCTTCGGACTTTGTACATAATGTAGACTAAGACTGGCTGAATGCCATGAGTCCCTTAAAGTAATTGCGACATTCCAATATAATCATATAAAAATTATCAAAAATAGAACGATAAAAACACGATGTATGTATAACCCACATATTTTAAACAAAATATGTCCGTCTTATTGAATTTGTCTGAATTTGTCTGTCTGTCTCATTAATCTAAGTGTAGACGAAATGGCACCGGGTGTAAATTGGTTGTAGACGAAATGGGACAAATTGCAAAAAGTGTAGACAAAATGGTATTAGACGAATTGGGATTAGACGAAATGGGATTAAACCAACATAACATGAACTTTATTACTCAAATCGACAGGTACATGAGCTGTTATAACAAAAATCTCATATTTACAATTTCAAGTGACATGGTATGATTAACTATACTAAAATAGAGAGAGAGAGAGAGAGAGAGAGAGAGAGAGAGAGAGAGAGAGAGAGAGAGAGAGAGAGAGAGAGAGAAAGAGAGAGAGAGAGAGAGAGAGAGGAGAGAGAGAGAGAGAGAGAGAGAGAGAGAGAGAGAGAGAGAGAGAGAGAGAGAGACAG